>CAJPEX010000003.1:0-506946 GCA_905338405.1 Notodromas monacha | reverse complement strand
GAAAAACCCCCCCCCCCCCCCCCCCCCCCCTCAAACGTAGAGAGTCGTTGCTCCCGGATGATGTGGGGACTCATTGTGAAGCGATGATGATCACGGATGATCCTGTTTTCCTTTGCCAGGTAATTGGAGAGCCCTTCAGCCGAGGCGTGCTCGTTAACGAGCTGTTGCAGCTCGAGGTTTTGGTTCGCATGAGACAGCAGATACAATTCGGCGAGGCTGCTTTCCAGGCTCTGGAATGCTGTCGGGATTTGGTCCAAATAACGGATCCTTCATTCAAGATTCAGGTGCGATAAGTTTATCATAATATCTTAGTAGATGCGAGCATGCAACGGTACGACCGTCGTCTTTCCTACGTGGGCTAGAAATGCCCCGTTTCTCGCGAATTTTAGGACTTATGTCTTTTGTAATTAAAAGCAATTTTTCCTTGCCGGTGCCCATTTCTTGCGTAAACGACGAATTTAATTATTTAAATTATAAGTAAATCAGGAGTAAAGCTCACGAAAAAGGTTCATTTCAGCGCTTGGTTTATTTTGGTTTTGGCGAAATCTAGATATGCTGATGGAATCAGGTTCTCTCTATTCCACGGAGAGGTTTAGATATCTTTCTCCTCGTGAAGTAATCGGTTACCATAATTTGAAGTGTTTCGTTTGGTACAGCGGTTAATTTTTTCGTGTCGTTATGTAATCAATATTCATTGATACTTTACAGTAGTTTCTTCTGTTCATATCACAGAGATGCATCTTTTTCTTATAGGACAGATTTACAAGTATCATCCTTTTTTCATAAAATAAATTCGATTTTGGTTAAGATGAATGTGATGATTCCGAGGTTGTGAAATTCATATTATGTTTGATCGTATTTCGAAAACAGTATGCCAACAAGGCTTGTGAGAAAGTGTTGGGTTATGCACGGGAGGACGTCGTGGACGCGTCGATCCACGATGTGACGAAAGACGATGTCGTTTCGTCGAGCTCATCATCCGAACGAATCGGATCGTCGGCGCCACTTCCGGAAGAAGGAGTTTCTCCCCCACCTGCTTCCGGTGGTGGACTGAGCGTGTCGCTGAGCTGCTTGAAGCAGGGCAAAGACTGGGAAGGATCTCTGACCTGCCGGCGGAAGTCCGGCGACTACATACCACTGCAGACGCGAGTCTCGCCAATTGCCCCGCAAAACGGGTAACTTTTCCCTGCCTGGCTCACCTGTTGAATCCAAAACACTTCCGACTTTGTTTTTACCTACTACAACCGCGAACCTGTTAATTTAACGGATGGTTTCAAGTAATAAAAAGCCAAAGCAGCTCTTGGATTTTGAATCATTTTTCGAAATTTTGAGCTTTTGATCACATCTATCTACAGTTTCTACACCACATTTATAAAAACTGTTAAATGGCTTAAATTTCCCGGATTTTCTTCGATTGAAATCATGAATCTTGGTCTTTCTGCGTTTTATTACTTGAAATTGTCTGATTTCGAAAAATAGTCTCCTGAAAATGCGTCCAGGACGATGTCAATTTCATCGATCAATTCAGTTGTGTTTTTGTAGATTTCAGATATTTTCAAAATAATTTACTTCTCCGAACCCTCCTCTCATTCGAGTCATTCTTTCGATATGTGTATTGCTAAGTTCTAAGTAATGTAAATTAGGTTGTTGAATAGTTTTTCTTCGAAAGACGCTGACAATTGTGAAAGAAAAAAAAAAAAACTTACAGAAAAGCATCGTAAAGCAACTTTTAAATTAATTTCCCCTCTGCGTTCTTTTTTTCTTAGACTTTTGATTGGAGTATCATGACTCTCTCGATCTATGAATGGGGATCATTTTGAAAATAAATTTAAATTCATAAGGGCTGAATTCGTAGCGATGAAAACTGTTCAAAATCACTGTGTGTAATACTAAAGATTCGTTTGTTTTTAACATTTATGTTGTCGAATGTTCACACCTCTTGGAAACCTTCAGCGCGTTTTTCCATTCGAGGAAATGTACAGTATGTGCAAAACTGGGAGTTTGAGAAGTTAGCTGGTACCTCCTTTGTAATCTGGATGAATGATCTGCTTTTAGGCACGCGGATCACTACGTGTTCGTGGAGGAGTGTCCCGTATTATTCCTGGACAAAGGTCTGTTGAACGAAATTTATGACTCGGCGTATCCACGGCCTCCGATGTCCCGAGGGAGCTTATTCTCTGCACGGAAGTTCTCCACCGACGTCCGGTCTTTAACCAGTGAGGGTAATCCAAGCAGATCATATTCTAAGCACGAAATTCATACCATTGCACGAAAAAAATCTCTCCCGACAAGACAAATCAAGTCTTTAACCCTTCATCGATTTCTCTTATATTTTTTCTACAAGTGGGAAGGCGTCAGTCGATAGCGAAACAGCACACCACCACGGTGGAAGCTCCCATCTTCCGCGCCGTTAACCTAATTCATGCTGCCAAAGAAAACTCCCCCGGGCACGTGACCCAAGCATTGGACAAGGTAAGTAAACAAAGAGTTTTTCCTCCTTTTAGGTGGCCGCATGCATTTCCATAAACGACGTGCACCATCGTTTGTCATGTTTTTTTCCTTTTGTCGCAGGTGCTTGAAATTTTGCGATCCGCGGAGCTTTACTCTCCGGTGTTCAGCGGGCAGCAGTCCAGAAATGAAGACCCTCTTGCGAATGACCTCCTTGGTGGTTTGTTGGCGGTGAGTTTCACAAAGCGCACTTCACAGACTGATGCTTTCTCCGCTTGTGAAACTTGAAATTGCCAGAACTGAAATCAACTCTAGTACAATGGAATACAGTATTAAGATACAGCGGATGTTTCGAGTTCTGCGTCACCCAAAGCTTAATTTTTCTACAAGATGGGCGCTCATTCCAGACCATTCCAAAGGAATATCTGGATCACGCTTTCGTTTCGAATTTCTTTTTCGTTCACCAATTTATTTTAGAGCCAATTTATTTTTGAAATACTTGCCATTGGAGAACCCCTTCCCTCCGGGCGACATTCAAGAGTTGAAGATCTCGGATGAATTTCTGCAAGGTCTCATTGCAAACTAGTCTCCGAAATAATTTACCTGAACTTTCTCGAGCAATTCTATTGATTATGCAATAGTTTGCTAGCAATTTAAAATTTGAAGAAAAATGCTTGCTAGATTTTTTGTTTTTATAAGGCTGTATCGAGAAAGCTGAAAGATGCGTTTCAATGCATGAATAAGTCTCGGAAGATAGAAGGATCAAGTTGATGGCGGAGGGAGGTTGATGGTATATTTTATAGGAAACTGCTTATGGAATCAAAATGCGGAGTTCGGATAAAATTCACTGTCTCATGCTTACGAAATTTTCGCTTTCTGGGGTTTTGGTGTTAGAATCCATCGTGAAAAATGTTGCTGCCTTGTTTTTATGCAGTTGGACAAGAAGAGTGCGTCGGGAAGTTTGCCGGGTCGGCGTGCGTCGCAAGACTCATTCAAGCTCCATTTGGCGCTGAGCAACGCCAACAGCGTGGGACCTGCAACGCCGATGAGCCCGCCGCACGGGATCAAGAATCCCTTCCCATACAGTTCTCCATTATCACAGGCCTCTGTGGAAGTCCGGGGTTTACTTGAAAAAGAGAAGACTTGGGCGTTCGACGTCATAAAGCTGGAGGAAGCAACAAAGAAAAGGTGGGAATTCTTCGCGTTTTCAGTTGAGCGAAAAGTATACAGCATTGTGATTTTCTCTAAACTATGGCTTTCTAAATGAACTGACCTTATTGCTTGTAAATTACGTCTATTTGACAAGAGTTCTGATTTGATGAATGTTCAGGACCCATTGAATAGCCTGATTTACGTTTGATCGTTTTATTTAGCAAATCGAGCATCACGCGGTATCCATTCGAGGAAATAATCTTGGAAATTTTCCTTTTTTTAGGCCTCTATTTTATGCAGGCATGGCAACATTCATGAGATTTCAGGTTCATGCAGTGCTCAACGTGGATCTGAAAACGCTTCACAACTGGCTGCAGATGATCGAAGCTCATTACCATGCCTCAAACCCGTATCATAATGCCACGCATGCCGCAGATGTCATGCAGGTAAGTTGTGCATTCAGTAGCTGAAAACACGATCATCTGTATCGATCTTTTTGCCAGGCGATCGGATATTTCTTGGAGTTTCCCGTGATAAAAGAAGCGATGGAGCCGTTGGATAACGCAGCGTGCTTGATCGCTGCTGTGATACATGATTTGGATCACCCGGGCAAGAACTCTGCTTTCCTTGTCAACACACGACACGACCTGGCTGTTCTTTACAACGACACCAGTGTTCTAGAGTCCCATCACGTCGCTCATGCTTTTAAGCTCACACTTTCTGATCCAAGATTCAATATTTTTAAGGGTAAGATCCGGTAATACGTAGAATAATTCCCTTTAAAAAATGTCTCTCGTCGAATAATGCAGGGCTGGATCGGGAGACTTTTCAGACAATCCGGAGAAGCATAATCGATATGGTGCTGGCCACTGAGATGACTAAGCATTTCGAACACTTGTCAAAATTCAAAAATGCATTTGATTCTACCTCGGGCGTCTCCGGTGATGATGCCGATTCCGTTTCTAATGAGGTGAGTCCAGAAGTTCCGATCATCAGCCCTTGATCGTCGTTGCAAATGCCATGCACGATAAAAATCTTGCGTTTCTGTCATTCTTTCATGACTATTAACGACATTGTCAGGCATGAAAACTTCGTCTGATTTACTGTGTTCATTTCATGCTTGAATTCTGCAGCCACAGGGATCTGACTCTGATGCTCAAGGCGAGAATGAGCAGGCTGTGGCTTGGGCCACGACTGAAAACATAGTACTAGTGAAGCGTATGATGATCAAGTGTGCGGATGTTTCAAATCCTGTGCGACCACTGCATTTGTGCCAAGAATGGGGCTATCGTATTGCGGAGGAATACTTTCAGCAGGTTTGTTATTTGTGCTGCTGTCTCTGTCCTCAAGGTTTTTCTCACGAAACTTACGAATTGACAGACGGAGGAAGAAACCGATCGAGGCCTGCCGATCGTGATGCCATTATTCGACCGAAGAACGTGTTCCATTCCGAAAGCTCAAATTGGATTTATAGATTTTTTCATCACCGATATGTTCATGGCTTTTGATGGTTAGTCCGAGCAAATCTTTATTCCGTTTCCATTGATAATCGTTACATGTTCCTTGTTCAGCGTTTGCGGACACACCGGAACTTCTGGAAAGACTGAAGCACAACTATGAGTTCTGGAAACTAGAAAATCAACGCTTGATGGAAGCAGAAGCAGAGCAAAGTTCTCCTCTCTGAAAGCGTTGAAATTCGAAGCATGCATGTCAAGTGAAAGATGCTCACGAAGTTCCTGGCAGGAGTGGGATTTTCTATTCAAGCGCAAGCCGTTCTTCGGTATTCCAGTGCTTTTTGTGGTGTCGAAGCTCCAGTGAAGGAAAAGAATCAGGGAGGAAAAACTGAGCTAGAAAAAAGCTCGTTACAAATTTGCGGTGGAATAGGCGAGCGATTGTGTCGACTGAGCTATGTGCAGGATTGGTTCCCTTGTTTTGCGAGCTTAAAATTAATTTAATGCGACTCTGTCGTCCCTCACGAAATACTCGGTCGCCTATGCGGTATGAACTTCCGATAAATTTTGACCAGAGCTCGTTCCAGACATGGGTTCGTGTTGCTCATTGTCTGACTGTGTCTACATGGAGGGTGAGGCCGACCATTGGCTCGTGAACTGTCGCTCAGAATTGTGCGTGTTGGGAACGACTATTCTAGTCTAATGGTTTTTTACGCGCTTGAGGTCTTCTCTGTTAATCCGTTTAGGACTTCATGGGAACAGTTATTCTCGACATTTGTCAACCGGTGACTGTCTTGGGGCAGTATCGTTCCTCTGGAACTCAAGTTTTGTTCAGAGGAAACTGAGGAATGCTTCAAAGCTAGTCATGTCGTGTTAAAAGAAACAGGGGATATTTTTTCTCTGAGTAACTAATTCCTGAAGAAAAAAAATTGAAGCAATCAAAACGGAGTATTATATGGACGGGGACGTTCGGATTGTAGGAAACTTCGATAAGATTTTTCTGTGAAATTAATTATCGCATGTTCCCTGGTTTCAGGCTTCGATTACGATTGTTATGGTATTCTCGTATCTTTACATCATCTGAGAAAAGTTTCGATTAAATCTGTGTTCTGATTTATGAACAAAAGGGCGCGAAGGTTTCCATAATACTGTACTGTATTGAATAATTATATTGTTGAAAAACTCGAATGGAAAGTAAAAACACGGGTCACATTAAGTTTTGATTATATGCGTTGACGTAATTAGTACTTCCTCACGAGGTATCAAGTGGATGCGAGATGTTATATGTTCTGCTTCTTCGTGATATTGAGTTGAACATTTTTTCTCCGGGTTCCGGCTTGTGACTGACGTGGCGAGAGTCCCCCACGATGACAATATCAATGAGAGATCGACTTTGTGATAGATAGAGCATAATAGCATTAGGCCCCCCATTATGTTCTTTCGGGTTTGTTTTTTCTTATCCTCGCTCTCGCCTTCTCGGTTTATATTTCTGCTCAAGTTCAACTTTGCGTGAATCGGCTCAAGAAATTCGGTGAATTATTAGTGAGCTTCTGGGAAATCCTCGATTAACCGCGTAAGGTTGAAAGGTTAGTCAATATTCCACGGGCTGGTCACCTCTTGAGTAATGGAATAGGTAACCTGGGTGCTCATAGGAGTCGGGCTGAATGCGTTGGAGAATGGCTTCGCTGTGTTCCACTCAGATAAATGTTCGTCATAGGGCCAATTCCATGGATTCAGTCCCTAGATCAGGTTTGTTATGGGCACTTTCCTCCGAAGACCTTCCTTCCTTTTCCCCATTTTATGTGTTATTTCTGGGTTGAGAATTGTGAAAGGTGTTGACCAAGGGGGAGCTGGCTCCTGGTATCCCATTTGGATCGGTGGTCTGTGTTTTGTCGACATTACTGCCGTTGTCTGTTTCAGTACAAAATATGATGCCGATGGGATGCAGAACCATCTAATTAACTGAGATGGCTGAATTCGTGAAGGGAAAACCTCTTCAGCCCATGATGGCGACCTTCTGTTTGGGAATGATGTGTGTGCATGAGTGGTGAAAATGGGATGACTGAGGATGTTGCTGATGCTGAAACACGAAATAAAATTATGGGAAGTCCTGTGTTCTAATTTCTGATTTTAAATTCCTTTTTGCCTGTTATAGATGCAAGCTTGATTTTTTCACCATCGTCTGCAACGATATATGTACCGACGTTTCTGAGTAGAGATTCTCCAAACAGGGAGTATAGAAACAAAACTGATTTGTCCTCGAATTTTACTCTGTGCGTTGCTGTCCGACTTCAGCAAGTTCTTGCGCTTGAAGTACAGTACAGTACTGTATTCGACTTCAGAGATACCCATGCATTAGGTGTCACTGCAGAATAAATCGGCTTGATCATGTACCTTGGTGATAAAGCAGTTCTGATTAGAAATTATTTTTTTTCCCAATGCGGTACATTGTAGTTGAATTTGGCAGTGCACAGTATTCGGACTGCCTGAAATTGAATTGTACAAGCTTTTATGTGCAGTATTTTGTTGAGTTACTGCTTTGTATTATACAGTGGATTGCGCGTGTAACCCTCTCTCTTCTCCACGCTTCAACTGGGATAAATGAGCAATTGGTAGATTGCCTGTCAAGGACAGTGCATCACAGAAAAGAATTCCACCAGCCGTTCATTCAGTAGAATATCTTGTAGAATGGAATTCTGGACTTCTTTCCATAACTTATGCGCCAACCCTCTGCGAATGCCAAAATAAATTGGCTGCATTTTGCAAAAGCTCTATAATAGTGCTTCTCGAGTATTTATGTTAGAAAGAGAGAACATAGTTTCATGGAAGCCTGGGAAATGTCTTTCATTGTATTATGTCATCACCGTTTATATACAGTACTGTTCTTAACAAGCTAAAATTGGAGCCAATATTAGTACAGTTGCCGGTTCGCTCTGCGAAGGCAATTTCGATAAGCCCTCGTGTTTCAATTGCGTTCCGAAGCAAACCGGCTCTTCATTGTTATTGTTGTGTACGATTCTATTCATAAAAAGCTTCTGACACAATCGTATGACTCTTATTGCTGATGACATATGCGATGGTGTTACAGTACACATTTTTGGAAGTACAGCATGCTGTAGTCACTGCATGCGATGTTATTGTAGCATGGCTGAGAGTATACTGTACACTACAGTATAGCAGTATACATAGGAGTACGTATAATTAAGAATCTTAATATATGATGCGCGCATTATTCATACCTGCAAGCACGGGACGTCCAACTGAAAGGAAGAAAGATGGATTTCAACCACTCCCATCACATGACAGACTTATATAGCTGATGACCCAACATTTCCGAAGTTATTACGTTTGAATACCGCACACAGCAGCAGCAGAGTCTTTTTATGGTAAAAGTCAAAATGTCTCAATTGCAGCTAGCACCTATTACTATATACAATGTAACACTACCATAGATTTACTCAATTGCCGCGTGCACCTTTTTCTCAAAATTGAGGGAAAAATTGGCGGGCATCACAGGTGGGAGCAAGTTTTTTCAAAAAGATCTAGAAGTTTGGGCGTACATTATACTGTACTCGATTCTATTGGGAAACTTGGGGCCGATTTTGTCTGAAAACCTATTTTTATGAAAAAATTGAAAATTTGATGAATTCCGGTTCAACTTACGTCTAAATCAAAATTTGGGTGTTCTCAAGGTATTTTTAAATATTCCAGCAGTTGTTCAGATAACTAACGAAAAATGGGGTGTGCGTCTTATTATACTGTACTGTACTTGAGAATGCAATAAAAAAAATTCGACTGAAAAACATATGTGCGCATCTTCCTCAAGGATGCACGTATTGAGTAAAAACAGCACACCAAAATATTGCATATACCGTAATCGTATAGATACGTGCTACGGTGCATCTTATCCATCAGTTAATTTGTCATTCTCAACCAAAAATTTCCGAAGTTATTTTCAGCGGGTCATTTTGCTGAATAAATAATGCATTCGCATGCATACCACCCTAGATTTCAGGCTGCTGATGCCGGGCTCAGCGTTATGAATTGTGTGGGGATTATACGACGATCTCAGCGTACATAGCTGTAGGGCAAGTGTGACATCCACCGTCATATTTTCCGGGTGTTCAGAAGGAGGGAAAATAAGACGGATTGGAAAGAAAGCGCGGGAGATACCCGCGGCAAGGGAGGGACGGTGGTCCTTTCTCTCCGCACGTACTTCGTTCGGCGGCTTGCTGCCGAATATTACCCGAGCATTCTGGGTATCGGTCAGTAGTCTTGAGGGGATGGTGCTTCTCAGGTGGTGCTCAGCGTCGCGGAGGGTAACCAGTTTCTCATTCCATTGTACGATTCAAGTGAACAATTCGGGATCATTTAGCGTGATATGCCATGGGTGTTCTTGCGCCTGAAAACGTCTTACTCGGCCAGCATCCGCTTGGTATACTCATGATCGTTTCTCTTGGAGGGGGTCCTGATGAAAGATGATGGCGCTGCGTGTATTTCAACCGTGGACGATATGATCATACTTCTCTGACGCTTTGTAATCCCAGAATCTACTACTGTATTTCCTTGGTGTGTGTGATTTCCTCGCGAATTTCCCCATCATGGGATCATATATTTTGTCCGAATTTCTGGGTATTTTTTATTGACAGAGAACCTGTCCGACACAAATTTCAATTGCGGAACCCTTGCTGAACTCGGTCCATGATGGCAATGTCCCTCATCTGTTTGCCAAACCTTTGTCTTCGAAATTATTTAAATAGTATGGGGTTAAAAGGATCTTGGATTGTGGACATCTTATAGTCCTTGACTTTTTATTTTAAGCATCGTGATATTCAATTTCAGAAAATTCCTATGCACTCTTGCGGAACACAGGTCAGAGAATGAGATCCTCTGATGCAAATTGGGAATCAAAATATACTTAATTATGGCTTATACATTTCATTGCGGAAATCCCCGAATGGATTCTTCGCAGCTGCTGAGAGCTGTTCAGCTGTACAGATTATTTTTTTCTGCAGCTTAACCCATTTTTATGCAGCTTTTGAATTTTTCTGTTACAACCTGGATGTAGTTGGAGCTCCGTAAAATGATTCAATGAAGAGCAGAGGAGTTGAATGCCTGTGCGATAAGGTTCCGTTTCTAGGCGTTTGAACGGTTTTTGTCATTCGACAGCAACGTTGTTAATATGCGTAAGTGTACATCACCTGTGGACAGCCTTGCATAGAAAATATTTGAATTTTCGCCCCTCAGAACAATGAACAATCCATGCGTACGCCACCTGCGTTGCTCTTCTCTGCTACACTGGTGCTTGTGCGTGTGAATGGATGTGTCGGTCCGGTGGCGCAAGGTTCATCCTCTGCAGGTCTCAAGGTCGCAGGGTCCTTCTTCCCTTAACTTGGGAATGTTAGACGGGTAAATCATGCAATTATTGCATCTTTAAAGAAAATTGCGGTGTCAACTCTGTGGCGAATTTTTGTTGTGGTTATGTTACACTACAAATTAAGCAACGCAGAATCGACGCTGCATTCCGTTGTTTCATCCGATTTTGTTTTTTCGGCCGATCGGAAGGGCGGATTTTCATTTTTCCGAGGGGTTTCCGTTGGTTCTTGCCTCATAGCGCAGAGTTTTTCCGAGAAAACAATTTCTCTGGCGCGCGAGGAATCCCACCCGTGAACTGTGCTCCCCGAGGGCCTCGGCGTCGCCCATGTGTTTCTCTCCCTGCGGGCAAGTTCAAGGGGGCAAGGAACTAGGCTCGCGGATCTCCATTGTGCTGATGAAAAGAGAAAAGAATTGGAAATTGGGCAGCGTTAGAAAATGCGGAACAATGACTTCTTTACCGGCTGCCGGCAGTGAGTGCATCTACTGCAAATTTTCCTTAGTTGTGACTCGAAATTTTCCAGGCATTGTTAAACTGGTGAAATCTCGTTGTAATGTTCTCTTGTATAGGACCTCAAAAATTCGTTATACAGAAATATTCGTTATCCCGAGATTCACATGAAAATCGTGAATTTTTTTTTTACTATGAGATGTTTAGTCTACGGAGTTTTGGTTGGAACTTTGCGACAATTCCATTGCATTTAGAATTTGTTAGAACGGAATGTGACCGAATGCACTGCACGTGGTAGGCAATCAAAAACCAAATGAATTACAACTGCTAGGACGTATTAGCTGCTGGTTCTGGAAAGTTCAGCTGATCCCTGCGGGCATTTTAATTTAAATGGCTACACTAATTTACGAATACAGAGCTCTGGAGGACTTCCATACATTAGTCGACCACGTGCTGTCCTAATTTACTATCTATTGTTCTATTAATCCCAAACAGAACAATGCAGTGTACTGTAGCTTTGTTTATTAATTTTTTTCGAAGTTGTAGCTATCACATACTGAATTGCCGTTTTCGAAGGGCTTGTTTTAATGGGTATTCCATAATGATCAATTACCTAGCTCGGCTTATCAAGTTCAGGTAAAACCTTGCGATGGAGTTCGCGCCGTGAAAAAAAAAAAACAGAATGACCCAAATTACTCCCTTCATGACGTGAATGCATGTTTTGATAGCTACGTTACTAATTTTCATTTCTGGTAGATTCGCTTGACTCGAGTGTTTTCATGAACTCAAGTCGTTATCATAAAATTTGGACAGGGTTGGCAAACTCGGAAGTAGCGCTGATTTCGACGATAGCTTATACTGTAGTGCTACTTTTCCTTGGCTGTGACTTCTGAAAGATTCGCGCAACGGGAATTCGAAAATAACGACTTTTTTACGTGCTGACTGCAAAGATTGCGTATGCGGTACTTTCCTCATTTGTGACTACAATATTGTGAATCCAGCGCAGGGCAGGTGTTGAAATCATGACTCATGGGCGATAACCGACCTCAGCTCATGACGTTTTGATAAATTTGCAGAGTTGTAAAACGTCCTTCGAATGCTCTAAATTCTGATCGGACGACCTGTCGTAAAGCTGAAAGTTATCCGAGATATTCTCAGAGAAGAACTATTCGTGAAGCATTTTCTGGATGTAAGAGTGAAATTCGGAATCGAGCCAAATGTTTAGGCATGTTTATTTTCTTCTTATTTTCCAGGCTTTAACACAAGCTTTTGTTCTCTTCGTGAGATTCCTGATGGGTTGTGATTGGTTTAAAAATCAAATGGATAGGTCGGGAACTTGGGATTGGCAAGTAACCAAATAATTGTAGAGCAGTGCTATCTAATTCATTTATGTGGCCAAAATTGAAAAAAATGAATTCATTTTTGTGGCCAAGCGCCACATTGCAGATGCGGAGATTCGTTCTGGGCCACAGTAAACAATACGTTCTGCATGAGGTTCAAAATTTTCCCTTTTCAAACGAAAAGTTTCAAATTAAATTGTGTGCTATGCATTGAATTGCAAGCATATTCTTAGAGGATATTCAAAGGGTGAAACAAAATTTTGAATTTTTAAAGGCATCTTTCGATATATATTTAAAATATTGTTGGCTGCTTCCTTGAAAATTTTAAAGAAGGGACTGTGGAATGGATGAGGCTCATGGGCCGTTTGCTGGGCAGCACTGTTATGGATGTCCAAAAGTGACTTGTTCTCATCCCGTTTCAGGGAATGAAAGCAATGCTCAAAAATACATTGCAACGTATTCAATGTATGTTCGAGGATCTTCAAGATTTCCCATAAAATTTGAGAGTTTTTGTTTTTGTTACAAAGATTTTCTAAATAAATTTTGAATTTCTTAAACCATACGTCAAATTAAACCACCTCAATGGCAGCCTCATACGTTAACAGTTATTAGTAACCCGTGCTTTGAGCACACTTCGTGGAAAAATTCCTGCCGTAATGATTTTAAACTTTAAAAAACATAAATTTGGAAAAAATACGGATCATCCTTGTGCTAGTCTGTCAAATTATCTTTAATTTTCTGAGACGAAACACCACACAGAAAATCTGATATTGTAACATGAATGTAAGCAATGTTTCCTGTTCCTCAAGTTTCAATATGTTCATAAATTGATTTTTTTTTCAACTGTTATACAGTACAGTATTAATGTATGAACCACTGGACGGTGTTCCAAAGAATCTCAAAGAGAAGAAGGCGCTCGTCTTCCTTTTCCAAATTCTTCGTTGGTCTCTTATACATTATTAAAAGCTTATCATTGACATCCCTTTAAACCCGACCCCTGTAACGGTCTGTCAAGAAACTTTCGTTCCATCTCTAAGCCTTCCAGGACCGATGGAAATGGTAAAAGACTTCGTGACATAATATAAAGCTACCTCTTTAAATTAAATTGAACAAAAATAAGTAAGTTGCCATTGCCGCTCGTAGCTGTAAACACATTTATAGCCGGTCTGCCGAGACCATACGAATTGTTGCATGGAGAAAATCTCTGAGGAAAATCCTCAAATATGAAGTCCACGTTTATTTTCTTTTAAGTGAAAGAGTTTGTTGACGGAATTTTCGAATCCTATGAATTTATCTTTGCAGTCCTCTTGTGTCTATGCAGAGTGGCGTAATTTCCCTCAATTTATTTTCTGTCAACAACCAATGTTCTTTCACTCATCCAACTTGGTGAAGACTTGGCGAAGAGTTCAAGTGCAACTCATCACGGAGAAATTAGATTCACCTGTTATGCATGCTTTATCAATGTTCAAGTCGAATAATCGATATCAACTGTATAATTTAATAAAGCGTTGTATGAATTATTTCCAGAATTTGAATACCACGTTTAATGGAGGTTTCTGTAAAATATGTACTGCATTAATGATGCTGAATGCATAGGTTGTCCTTAAAACCTAGAATGCGTACTTCTGAGGAAAATGTCGATCACTTTAGATATACAGGGGAAAATCGTTATATAATGAAAGTGCTGTATAGGCTTGCTTTAATGTTTGATATTGATTCCTCATCGGTTTGGACATGCTGATTCGGAAACTTGTGAACGGATATTGCTTTAAAATTTTTGAAACCCCTGCTGGTATGAAGTAGTTAAAAAAGTAAATTTATTTGTAATACGGCATTTCAAATTTTCTTGCTTTCTCGGACGATGCGAGTCAGTGCCGTGGAAAAAATGCAGAAGAGGAGAGAGTGAAGAGCGGCGATCCAGTAATGGAATTCCTCACTTATGCTTCCTGGTGGCAAGTCTGTGGTTGCCTGTACACGGTAATTTCGATGTTGAACCCGTCTCCATCGCTTGCGTGATTCACCTTCCTCGAATGCTGCCGAGCGAGGAAACGCGGGACCATCTGGAAAGTTCCTGGAAATATGCGCATCCCAACCTTTTCTTCTTAGAAACCCTTGAGAAACAGCTCGTTAATGTATTCGTTGTTTCAGCTGGAAATGACCTTGTACGCTTTAAGATGTCCTGGTAGAAACGTTGGAAAAACCGCGGCGATGACTAAGAAGGATCAAGTTTACCTGACTGAACGTCGTGTCAGAATGTGGTTTTATGGGCACCATGCTTTGCTTGAACTGGGAAGGACCTCTGTTACTTTGAAATATCGTACTGGAAAATTGCTGTGTTTACCTCAAATAACTATTGGAGATTCCTTTGGCATTGAAGAATTCTTGCATCAGGATTTGTTTGTGTTTGCAAAATTCTTTGCCTGATGTGCCAGTCGGTTCAGAAATAACTTTACTTCGGAAGTATTTTCATATTTAATTAAAAAGTGGGAAAAAGCAGTATTGACTTCAAATAAAACGATTCACACTGCGCATCGATCTAACTAAAATGGCCCGGGTCACTGCCCCGGATCCCCTAATTCCATTTCCCTTCTTTGCAGTACATGGATGCCGAGTGCAGACGTATATTTCGTCCCGAACCCGGGGATTGTTCCCCAGTCGCCGTGGGCCTTTCGCGAGCTGCGCAAGCTGAGCTTTTGTCGCTTGCCAGCAGGACGTCTGGACACTGGTTGGCTTCCCAATTTATTTATTTTTCTCTCCAACCAAGCCGAGCTTACGTGTTTTGTTGGTCCATCCACGCTGTCCTTTTTTCTCTTCTACTGCGTGAAAAATCCTTGGAATCCCCCTCCATTATCATTGAGGTGACGTGACGGCATGTTCAAACCGTTGAACTTTTTTTTAAAATACAGTACAGTACAGCGTTCCTTAAACTAGATCGGATTCTTTTGGATCTGCGCAGGATTTTGTACATGTTCTTGGCATGAGGGAAATTGTTTTTCAGAAACAGTATTGAACCTCGGCCGTATTCAACACAACATCTATGTGGAACTGTTTTGACATAACGAAGTTTTGGATATTCACAGCTTCTCAGTGTGCGTGGAATGAGCGTTCAAATGAGTGGTTCACGCATTAAGCATGTCACTCCATTACGCTAGAGCAAAAAAAATAAGTTTCCTCGATTATTACGAATGGAATAAAATTCAAACATGGAAACAGAACATTGGAAAGGAAACTCCTTCGTCTCACCCCCCCCCCCCCCAAATGTGAGAAGACAATCGTGCAACATGCGATAACTTGAGCCTATAAATAGTCAATTAAGGAGTCTTTTAATTCTGTATTCTGACTTCGATATATAGTGACCATTCTTTCTTAACGTTAGCATACGCTTTTGCGCCGATGCGGAAGACTTCTGTTTGTGCCCTCACTCTCCAGTCTCAAGGAAGGTTCGCCAGTGATTCGTTTATTTTCCAACTCGGAGTTTGTCCGGGTTATCCACTCCGTTTGTTCAGCAAACCGTGGGTTTCATTTTCTTCCTTTTTCGTGGCTTTTTCTGCCCTATAGTGTACGTAATGTGCATCGTGATCCGTGAGGCGGGAAAGTTCAGCCTTCACAAATTGACGTGAGAAAATTCAATTCTTGCCTCGTTGGCAATGGAATGAAGCTGTTCCGTGATTTTTATTCCCCATAAATTCATAATCAAATCCCTGTTACCGCGAGAATGCAGTCTGTCTTAGTGGAAGACGACCGACAAACCGCTGTAAATTAGATGAGAGCATGTCTATGAAGAGATAGCGAAAATGAATATCTGGACTGAGATTTGGTATTTCCTGGGCGGATATTCGAAAGTTGCTCATTCGTCAGTGTCATTGATTACTCGCTTATCTGCAGTGATTGTTCCCTCGGTCGCTGTTGATTAGTCCGGTTCGCAGAAAAATAAATAGATTAGTAGTGAACTGCAGTGTAAGGCGTCGTAAAAGTGCAGTGATCGCCGCCCGAGGGCGGAAAAGTGAGCGGCACCCGGAAGACAATGCATTCAACCGCCGCTAGCACGTGGCTGGTGGTTTTCGTACTCAGCGCCGCCGCCGCGGTCCCTCGGCCGCAGGGCGACGCGAAGCCTTCTTCGCCGCCGTCGTCTTCGGCGCCTTCCGCCGCGTCGACACCTACCCCGGCGACGGAATGCACTTGCAGGCCGGAGTGTCCGAAGAACATGTCGACGACGGATTGTCCCGACGGACGCGTCACTGCGCGCCCCGACTGTCCGTGTTGCATAGTGTGCGCCGGACAGCGCGGCGCTGTTTGCGACTCTAGCCTCAAGCCGTGCGATCTGGACTTCGGCCTCGTTTGCTCGGAGGCTGGCATTTGTCAAGGTAAGGCGATGCTCGGCTCACCCACTTCCTCGCGTCCACTTCAACCAATCCGCGGCGTTTGCATTCGCTTCCTGGTCATCTGTGCTGATGGGCTGGTCGGAAGTTCTGAACCAGCCAGGGTTCTCTCCACTCAACCTTCGCGACTCGTGGAGCCCGCTTTCCATACGGCTGAGCAATCCTCAGTCAAACCCTTTTCAGAGCCTTCTCATTATAGCTGAATATACAGTAAAATCTCGTGACAACAAAGCCATTGGGATCATTAAAATAGCTTCGTTATACAGGCGGACTCTCTGCAACGAAACTCAAGGGACCTGAAAGAAATTTGTTGCTGAAGACCCCTTGTAACATGTGGAGAGAACCCTTTGGGACCTAAGAAAATGCGTTATACAGAGAATATCGTCGTTGATAAGATCGTTATAGAGAGATTCCACCTGTAATGAATAATTCGTTGTAAAGAAACTATAATAAAATTGTGGGGATTGGGCAGGAGCCTAAAAAACGAATTCGCTGTAATTCATTTTTTCAGCCCCTGTCCAATAACAACGTTGTAACGAGATTATATTGTATAACATGGAATGTCATTAAATATACTGTAGTTACTACGCAACGAATCTCGTTATACAATAACGAATAATCGATTACAACGAACTCGTTTTTTAGGTCCTTACGCGGTATCCACGATATTTTTGGAGCGAAATTTTTTCAATAACGAATCTATTTCACAGGTCCCAATGTCTTCTTTGTAAGGAGATTTTACCGAATTTTCTATTTTCTATGATCTATGCAGAATTCAATTCCCCCAAGCAGCAACGGAGCCCCTGAAAACTGCAAACTGAGCCCGATATTGCTCTGCGGAGCACCAGTTCAGAAAATCTGTTCCGAAAAATCATGAATGAACTTCAACACTGATGGGCTTCTTACATCGGAGCGTATTTCCGAGTTTTTTGTTTTTCTTTACATTTTTATTTCAAGCTTGATTCGGTTTTTATTTTTTTTTATCTATTGTCCTCCGGTTTGAGCGTATAGAACGGATCTTTGATTCCAAGAGTTTTATCATTCCACAAAGGCCGATCTTGGCATTTATCTCTCTTTAGATTGGGGATTTTTCCTTCTTAAAAATCTACAATACCTCTTACAAACTAGTGATGATCAAGGACATCATTGGAAAGTATCGGTTCAATTTTTGCGACATGTGGTTGCCTGCGACCCTTACTGTGGGAAATTTATTCCGCATCAACTGTGCATGAAAGGATAGTAATCCTGTGTTGGCTGTTGAAAATCCTCTATCGTGACAGAATCAAGAAGACAAACATTTAAAAGAAACTAATTTCGAAAATAGGTTACTAATCCACGAAATTTGAAGATTACTGTATTTTACCCTATTCTTTTTCATAATCTTGTTCGAAATAAAAGGAGAAAAATTGGACACCCTAGAAGCCAGAGAGCCTCGTACGCGGGCATCCTCAATACTTGAAGTTACGTATTAATGTTTATACGGTTTCCGTGAATTATTTTAGAGTAATCCTAAAACGGTGCCACCTCTCAGACTGTGATTTGTAATTTAATAAAAATGTTTGAGGAGCTGAACACTTAAAATATGTGGCATTCATTCGATTTTTGCTCTCAACGCTCATGTGGAATTATTTATGGAAATTTTACCTCTACCCATCAAACATTCCCATTACGACGCAGATCCTCTACAATGACAACTTATGTTGAATTTATTTATATTCATGCTGCTTTTTTCACTGCGTGTTACTTGCAGAAAAACAGACCGAATCAGAACTTGATGACAAGTGCTTGAAAATAGAATGGAATTCATCAAAAGCAGTATAAGTGTCAATTATATTGGGAACTTTTGGCAGGGTTCAAGATAAATATGCTTTTCAAGGGACGTTCGGGTGGAGGAGAAATTGCGCTTTCGCTCAACGAACCCCCCACCCGCATTTTTGCGAGGGGATTTTGAATATCCAGTATTGCTGAAAATTAGAGAATTTTACGAAAAAAGGGTTACAGAGTTGTTTCTGGTGATGAGCAGCCTACAGTGATAGTTGCAATTAATTTTGAAAATTAAAGGCCCCTCATAATCTTCACTACTTCCCGAAAAAAGGATTTGTTAAGAATTCTAGGCTTGTCCAAAACGTGACCTTTAGCGAACTTAAGCAAATTAATGCGTTCTTGAGCCTCATCGTTTCTGGTTTTAATATTTTCTGTTCCGTTTCAGAAAGTAAATATTTTTCAGGATTTTAGCGAGGTGTGATTATTTGAAAATTTCTGGAGAAAACAGTGGGATACGTAGAGGTAAATACAAATTATACAAGCATTCAACTAGCTTAGAGGGAGACGCCCTTTGACACCATCCGAGAACTTCCTTGATTCCCTGCGAAGAAATTGGGCACCGCCCTCAATCCCGTCGGGAACCTTTTTTGGTTTTATTTCTCTGCACTTCGGAATTTCCGTGTTTCTATATTGTACTTTTTTTTACAAAAGAAACGGGAAACCATTCTTATACCGAATGAACCGCTTTGGGAAAGAATCTGAATGTTCGGGGACCAATCCATTACCTTTACAGTACCGTTGAAGCATCTGCTACAGGGTGTGTTTTCGACGAATCAATTGAATCGTGAATCCAGATCACAGTTACCAGTAGATCATATCAGACCCATAGGAGAGGGGATAAAAACATTTGATCTAATGGTCAAGCGGAACTTAAGTGGCACCGCACGTTTTGTGTGAAATACGGAAGTTTTCTAATCATTTCTGGGATAACCCAATCAAATGTATTATTTTTTAAGCGAGAAGCATCATTGTCAGATTGCATCCGCAAAATCGGGATTACAACGTTCCTGAAATATTCTGTGGGGAGACTTATGTTTTTAGAATTAGAATATACTGTAGTATCTTGAAAATTTAGATGCATGTGCTCGATGTGAGGTATCACCATGCAAAAACTTTGCAAATTCTGTTCCACTCCGTCAAGGTACGCTAGATAGTTGACTAAAAACCCTGCGGTTTCAAGTCTTGAAGCTTTTCGAGGATTTGAGAGCAATTGAGCGAGGACCAGTGACCAGATATCTTCGACCAGTTTGGTACCGGATGCACCTTAGCCGCGTGGTCAGAACAATTTCTGCCTGACCCGGAAGCACTCAGGTTCTACATTATCAATGCTTTTTCATGGGAAACTTGATTGGCGATGTCAGGAGTCCTTTATCCGTTCAATTTTTATCGAGAAAATTTTGCAGTGAATTTTTTTCATCGCCGAATTCAAATCCATTATAGTATTTACAACATTTTACTGATCCATGTGCATATCAAAAGCAATTTTGCCTCCAGAATGTCCCATGTTCTGCGGCCTATACCATTTGTCTTCAAATGGAAACCGAAAATCAGGATCATGATTGCATAAATGCGGTACAGTCAACCCCAGCACAACAAACCTCCCGCACAACCGATTTTTGCAGAACAGGATGCCTCTGAAGGCAGTTTTTCCTCTCGCTTGACAGACAAATCCGCATAACAGACTTCAGTACAGACTTCAGTCTGTAGAAGTGCGCACCACCAGTGGACATGAGTCCCTCAGGTCCCCCCCCCCCCCTTGCTTCCCAACTTAATTTGAATTTAAAATGTCATTATTATTGACATGAATGTGTGTGTCGTGTTTTTCAGTTCTTTTGGTTGTAATCTTGCTTGTTCTGCATAAGTGTAAACATTTATAGGACAATTGAATTCTTATAACAGACTTTTCATACAGCAGACTATTCTGTTGCACGAATTGAGTCCGTTGTGCAGGGCTCTCCTATATTATTGTATTTTGAATGGAGTCTATTCGAATCGCATACCAGCGACGTGATGCAGGTTGATCCCAGTTGCAATATTGCGATGGAAGATCGAATGGAGCGTGGATGAATTTGCCATCAGAAATATTGGCAGAGATCTGGTTTCAGGGCAGAAAAAAGCGGTTCGGATCGCGGTGAAGCGCAACAGCTGATACCTCACGTTACGAAATTCTCTCACGGTTTGCTGGTCCTGCGGAGTCGAAAACGAAAGCGGGATTCGGTGGGCGAGCTGAATAATGCTGTAACGTCGCATTTTCCCCTCTGCACTGACCCACCTGTTGCGATGCCCGCTGTCCGAGTTTTTACTTTCTGGTTCACTATCGCCGCCTCTCGCCATCAATCTCTGCTTCTTCCTTCCCCACTTGTTGCCCGCGGCGGCTGGAAACTGGTTTCTCATTTTTGGGTCGCCTCTCATCTCCCTCATTTCCGAATCCGGGGGCAGAGCTTGATGCTACACTCTGAACCGGAACGCCACAATCTGCCTGTTTTCTGGATAATTTTGTCGACTAGCCTGTGATACGTCGGCAGACTTGCCCGGCGGCCAAAGAAATAAACCCCGCTTCAATCCGTCTTTAATGCTCACTAATCTTAAAACGAAGGTTTCGACAATGGTTCAACTCCGCATCCGGAAGTCCTTCCTTACCGTCGAAAGAAACACCGATTCAAATCTCAAGAACGAGACCTGGCCCATTTCGTCACTGTCTTTCAGTAATTCAGCAGGACTTTTTTCATTTTACACACGTTTGAACACCTATTATCCAATCCCGCTGAAGAGATTTTTTTGCTGACTTGGAATAGATTTTTTTACAGTATGGCTATCAAAACCATGCTAAAATTTGGGTCTGCCAGGAAGTTCGTTGGAAACGTGACAGCAAATTATCAAATACAGCATTTCGATTGTTTCTTGCTGGTAAGCATAATCGCTCGAGTAATTCTTCGTTTGTTTGTAATCTATGGTACAGTAATCGGATGACCTGTAACATTGATGAAAGATTCTAGTGCGACATCTGATAACAATTTCGCACCGGGATTACGGGGTAAGCTTTCAATTCTCAGTCTTTTCTCAGTTTCAAGTTACGAGGATGAAAAGTGAAACATTGCTCAGGAAATGTTTAATTATTCCTCAGAAAATGACGGTTAACGTTCATGCTTCTTAAACCGTGGGAATTGAAAGACGGACGAAGCGTTCAAGCTAGCTTCGATATGTGATCAATTAGGTTTTCTGCAAATGTATTTTCACTCATCCTTACTGGCTTTAGGAACGAAACTGCATGTAAAATATTGTATTATGGATATTAAAAACGAAAACGAATGTTTAATGTGTTACATAATTAAAGTAGTACGGTTCGTTGATTGTTGCGTGTCTCATTTTACCGCAGCATTACACATGTGATGCTGAAAAGCAAGCCGTGCGTGGATGGATAATTTAGATTTCTCCACATTCTGAGGCTTTGGAATCGCGTGTCACCGCGAAGAAGAGGAGAATATCCGACCTATGCGACCCTAAATAACCGTACGTGCAATTTCTCAGGATGGTGTTGTTGGGGAAGGACTTCAAGGGTCTATTTTTGAAAGTCTCGTGTCTGCGGTCCTTTTCCAAAAATATTTTGGCGCCGCCTTAAGATTCAGTGAACAGGATGAATTCCGCGTTAACTACGAAAAATCTTGAACGATCTCATTTTAGAGGGATTCAGATGCTGACAATAACGTTTCATGAAATCTCGAGGCTTTTGAAATTCAGTTTTCTAATTTTTCAAGAATTGGATGTCTGGGATAAGGCTTTTCCTTCAGCGATATTCTTAAACCTTTTCCCGGTATTTCATCATGTACCCGCATTTACTCTTGTACCACGCATCCGATGTGAGACGCCTACTGTACAATGATTGAAACCAGAAAAATGCCTTCTTTAAATCCATAAAA
The DNA here is from genome assembly GCA_905338405.1 of Notodromas monacha. NCBI lineage: Eukaryota > Metazoa > Arthropoda > Ostracoda > Podocopida > Cyprididae > Notodromas > Notodromas monacha. The sequence goes on along the minus strand of CAJPEX010000003.1, from coordinate 484,611 downwards.
TATGTACGGGAGAAGGTTCGGTAGATTTTTTGTTGCTGATACCTTAGAATAAAGTTGTAGTATTTTGGTTTCCAAATATCTGCATCACTATGAACTGATCTGAACCTCCAGGGGTTAAATTATAAGACTTCATTGAGTCTCATGTAATTTTATGTCACTCTGGGAACTTATTTTTCACAAATTCACATTTCGGGGAAACCACCCCACACACTATCATTGGCACGAAATTTCTATAGGAAGATAAGATTTTTCTCATTAGAACTTGGATTTAAAAATTAAATTTAGGATCTGAAAAATTGTCACTCGGAGACTTTCCGAACATGTGAAATACTGTATTTTATTTTTCAGGATGCTTGCAAAGTCGTTGCTTGTGCAGGTGTGATAAGTCAACCTTATTTACGAACAGCAATGGGCTGGATTTTTAACTCTCCGCTGTCTCTCCTTTCCAACCTTTTATTTCTACGTGACGCGCATTCATTTTTTGTAATTCGTGCAAAATCGTGTGTGTAGTAAACGAGGGTTTTATTTTATTCTTCGATTTTCATTAAAAATAGTCAAAGTGTGCAGTTTTTTCGGCTGTGTTTTTGTAGATTTTTTGGTATTTCGTCTGTACCGCTAATGTTTTTAGTGGTCCCTGTAAATGGCGTCATTTCCATCACTCCGCTTCCACGAATTTCCGTGCATCTGCGGCAGTAACGTCGATCTATTATCGCATGCAATATTTTTGGACCCGAAACAAGTGTTCAGAAATCACTGTAAACCCAATTACAGTCGTAGCCGTGCTGAAATGCATGACCAAATGATCGCATTTTCCCGGAATGGTGGATTAGACTTGTTCGTCGATCAAGTAGAAATATCGGCTCAACGCACTGACGCCCAGTTGCATGGCGCGCGTTTGGGCGGCGCGGAGTTCGGCTTGACGATCAGTTGACCCAGCACCTTTTCCAACCACGGTGACCGGAATGCTTCCGTCGCGGAGTGGCAAGATCGCGCGCAGCCGCGAAGTTGAAACGAGTATCCGGAACTTCTGTGGTCTTTTAAGTGCCCCCTGCGATGATCGCAGCCGGGCGACGAATCCGCACTGAGGCAGTCGGGACGTCGACATCATAGGGACTTCGTTACAATTTCCGAGCATGACCCTTGTGTAGGTGGGAAATCCGTTGCGATGCTCGCTGCTCGGCGCCCACGGACCTCGTTATCGACTGACGCGAGAACCGCTTCTTGACACCTGCTCGAAGCAATGGGGAGAAAGATCCGTTTCTTCGGATTTTTCGGGAATCCTATTTTCCGCAATGAATCTCTCATCACTGGTACGGTACGCCCGAGTTAATCTTCAAGCCACTGTCTGCCCCTTTTTCCCTCGGAGGGCTGGGAGTTCTTCGAATGATTTCGGAATAAGCGACAGATGTTATTCAAACGCTCGGAACGTCTTAGTTTTTCTGATACAGTAGTGTTCTCTCATTGAGCCTACACGCAGAGAGATTGCCCATTTTCGTCATTTAAAAAATCTTAAATCTTGGAACATTATCTAATTCACGTGCAGCATACATTTTTGAGAAGGATCGAACATTTTGAAGATACTGTTTTCAAAAAATCCACGTTACATGTGACTGTTAGCTTGGTCTCACATGGTCTGTTTTTACAGTACTTTTTGGCTGAACAAATTCGACCAAAAGTCAAACAGAAATGCCTCTGAAGTTACGAAGCATTTAAGCAACGGAATCTAGGCTCGAATAAAATTTTAATTTGGAAGCGTACTATTATTTTCGAATCCGATGGCCATATTCCTTTGAACTTCAAATGCCATGAAGAGAGTCTCACTTCGAAAGAAATGAGAGGCTGATTTCTAAAGAAACACGATTTTCTGTATTCTTCCTATAAAATTTGAAATAATTCACAGTAGCAATCATCAATCATTTTCAAGGGAAACTTGCCTTCCTGGATCATATTTGGGACAAGGAACCAAACGTTTGATTAAATTATTGAATTCATTCTAAAGGCTAGCTCATTTGTATCATCCATCAAAAATGTGAAATTTCCTTGGAAATGAGATAATCATCTCGAACATGATCCAGAAAAGCTGGTTTATATGTTCTTTGACGGAATTTTCGGGAAGTTACAATTTTCTCAAAAAATGGAAGCTTGATGTCTCCTTTTTCTTCGTGCAGTATATTTGAAACGTCCATCAGGTACCCGGTAAACCACGCTCATAGCAGAAAATGACTATAGCGTGATTACGACATTCAAGATTAAAGTAAAACCGCATGCGTCGTCCGAAGCCCTACGAATTTCAGATTTCTCAGAAAGAAATTCTAGCTGCTCAAAATTTGAACATGGCAGTGTTTTGAATTCAACTTTCAAATTCGGCAATGTTCTCCAAATAATCTTTAGTGATCATAAATTACTAACCATAATACACACATACATATGTTAATATTGAACAAAATTAATATAAAAGCGTTCGTTTGAGCATAGTCAGTGTTCAAAATCTTTTTTTTTATAAATACCGAGGTTTCAAATCTTGGATGTCCAAAGTTTCCCACGACACCCGTCAATCTTGGCCGCGTTTCGTCAGCTCTTGATATTCTTGAAATCGTGATCTTGTATCAGAATTTAAAGAAAATTAACGGTCGCAGAGGTTTTCGTCCGTGGCAATTTTTGCTGTAAGATATGAGAAAAATGCGTAGCTTTTGTTCGACAGCCGTGTCCCCGCCAAGGCATTTTTGCAAGCGTTGATGTTGGGAAATGAGACCAAGGAAGAAGAAGTGCCGCCGGGCATGAGCGCCGTGAATTGCGTGGCAGCTTTTGCACAATTTCACGCAAACTTGCGGACGAAATCGGCGGATTCCTTTTTTTTTTGCCTTCCCTTTGCCTGGTTTGCGATAAATAAATTCCAGGTGGTAAGATACTTGGCCAAGAGGGAGCGGCATTTCTCATTCCCTGACTGCCTCGGTCCGGAAGTTCTGCAATGCGTTCCTCGCAGTTGACTTTTCTCCGCACCCGATGGACAAAAGCGAGGGAGGCGCAATTTTCTTCTTCAAGAAAAAAAAATCAGTCTCTTTTTTTATATCGTCCGTGTTTCTTCGGCAGCAGCAGCGGCAAGAAACATTAGTGGCGCCCATGCTGGTACGCTGGAAGAAGGCCGTATTGCCATTTGAGTTCTGATCGCCTCTCAACGCTGATCTTCGGGAATATTTTCATGTTTCATGCAAAATTTTTATGACCATCCTGTGCTCGTATCTAGCCGAGAATGCGCTCGTATTTCGTAAATTTAAGCCCCAGACATTTTCCTCGGAATTGCTGTAAACTTTCATGTTTTACTGGTTTATGCTACCAAGTGCGTTGCCGGTGTGGCAGTCAGGAGCGTCCGCCGTCCGGACTGTCCGGCCGGACAGTCCCGCCTAGTCAGGACCGTCCGGTCGGACATTCCTGCCGCCGTCAGGACTGTCCGGGCCCCAGTCAGGAGCGTCTGGCCCCCAGTCAGGAGCGTCTGGTCCCCAGTCAGGGATGTCCGGGGTTTAAAAAAAAATTGCTGTGCAACTTCTTCTGAATTTGGTCTGGTAAAAGACTTTGCTTCAATCCATTCACTGAAGTAATCACATACCATAATAATGCCAGTAAAACCACTGTCAGTAGGAACTAGTTTAGGGAATTAGGGAATTACCAGCTCCCTCATGTGCTGCCTTCAAGTAATGCTGTTGGTCTTCTTTTTTGAAAATAACCCTTAAATATGTGGGTTCTTTGGCCTTTTTCACTTCAGCGTATCTAAATAATAAAAAGTATTGGCTTATAAACTGGGATCCAGCTTGCAAATGTTTTTAAAAAAAAAACCTTGACAGTTTTTTAAATAATAAGTTGGCATGGTTCTAAATTAAAAGCACTCAAGATTATGTAAGCATTCCAGCTAATGAACATCACAACAAATTATGTTTGTCAGCTAAAAGCACATCTCACAAAATAAGATATTTTTTTCCAAAAGTTTCTAAGAAATAATCCAAAACTGTGCCTTACCATTCTTACAATAAAGCCATTGGAGGGAATTTCATGAAAAAATATTCTCATGTTCTTTGTGCATGTAAGTACACTTTTTGGCTTCATTTAATGGAATTACTATTCTAATGATATTTGAAAAATAAAAAAATTATTACTTGAAATTCAACTGGTTATTCAGCATCACATAGGAAGCTGCTGTATATTGGAGCACCCTCTTCTCATTACAGTATTGCTTTGCACTTCCTCATCCTACCTTCCTTCTTCCAAATAGACAATGATCTTCTTACACATTTCTTCATATTGTTTTGCAGCCATTTATAATGATTAAGTTGATTTAAAAGTTAATATTGGTAGGAAGATTATTACTGAAGAATTTTGAATGAAAAATTTTATTAACATTTTTATTAAAAATTTCTTGCAGGTAAAACCTTCAAGATTTTCAATAACTTTCATCATTTAACATGCTTTCTACCACTGTCTATGTAGTTCTGTACTATTTCATTTGTAAAACCTTCATAATATTGGATTTTCAATCCCGGACGCTCCCGACTGGCGGCAGGATGCTCCCGCCTGGGGGCCGGACACTCCGGACTGGGGGTCGGACGCTCCCAACTAGGTGAGAGTGTCCGGCCGGACGCTCCTGCCTACCCGGACGCTCCCGACTCCTACACCGGTGTAACCACGAAATGTCGATGCTCTAGTTTATAATGCAACGTATAATTTCGATTATCTCTGCTCCAATCAGTCGTTTCCAAATCTGAAGGAACGAATTGGGGTATATGATTTTCGTAGGATTCAACGTGAAATTGAAAACAACATGATCAGCGGAAGAAAGTGAACAGAAGATCGGCAATAGGAGATATGTCACACAAGAAGCCAGAGAAGAGTAGAATTGAACTCCGTGAATTTTTTCCAACGAAAGAATGCACGCGAGCGTGTATGTAGGGAATGTGTTAACAACCCCTCAGTTAAAAATCTCATTTTATGATTTGAGATAATCTATCAATGTTTCAAGCTATTTTCAGATAAATCTTCTATGATTGAAATTTTTTAAATTCGCGATTTTCCGAGATACTATATGTGGCATACCAAGCAGAGGAACCCGGTCATTATAATCACGTAAAATTGAGTTCATGTTCACCCGAATCGGCTCGCGGCATCATCGCCAAATGATCGTACCCATCATTCAATATGTGTCTCGTCAACGACCCATCTTCTGGATGAACGAACGATCTAGTTTTGGATGAAATACTGTACCTTGGAAGCTCATGCTTTATTTTTCGGTGGGAAGAATAGAGGTTTGCATTTTATTGGATCAGTTACAGGCACATTTTTGCCTGGCTTCGGGCTGACGAAAGGGTTAGTTTCTCAACGTCCAGCCGGCCGAAACTAGTCCTTAGTCTTTTTTTACATGAAAGTATACATGACCCACTTGAGAGGATGACATCTTCGAATTTTATGCGTTAGCCTGTTTCTGTATTAGTCCGATTTTGTATGACTGCAATTCTTCATGGTGCAAAGGATTCTTACTTTGCAATGGCGTTGATATGCCATGACTGAACATTTTTGTTCAGGTGAACGCTCTTTAAAAAGAAGAACTCAGTCGACTGAAACAAAGGTTATTAAGTCAATATTTTTAAAGAGTTTTGCTGAATTAATATCGGTAAAGGCTGTCTGCGACTTTTTTTAGGTGATTCAAATGATGATCTCGATTCAACAAAGTTTTTTTCCTTATCCAGGTAGACCTTTTATCACTATGATGTACAGTACAGTATAATACTCCCCCAGGGCGGTCCTCTGAATTTTGCGGAGAATCCTCCTGTGAAATTTCTACCGAAATCAGGAAAAGAATCGGCGCACAAACAATTTTCGCTACAGACAAAACCAATGTTGAGAGAATCCACTGGTGATCAAACTATTGAAGAAAATAGCGTCGTTAGTATTTTAATTCCATCCGCAGTTTTTCAATCAGTACCAATCCTGACGAATAGCCCATATAATCAGCCTGTTGCTTTGATAAATTATAACATTATTTTCGAATTCGATGACTTTCGGTACAGTACTTGGAAATGAGGCAGTATTTCACTCATTGTAAGATGTCCGTGAAGCTGGGGATTGGATAAGTCTTTCGCAAGGTGGTCATCAACGAGTTCTTTCCCGCGGATCATTCCGTCGTAAATATATTTTTTTCAACCATCTCCGTTTGAAAGTAGGAAGAATGGTTCTCACCGGGAACAATGGCCCAAAGAAGGAAAGTCGGTAGAATGGACGATGACGCGGAGGCGTCCGGGTTGTGGCGAGTGTCTTGAATTAAGAACTCTCCTTTGTTGCGCAATTACCGGGTTTTCATGATCTTTTCCTGGACGATCTGTCCCGCGTTCGCTGTTGGGAATGGTCGCCTGGCCAGGCTGACTCCCCGCTCGAAATAATTGATATACTGTATTTATACATTTTTTATCTGCCAAGATCATCCGCGAGGGAAAAATTGTGGTTGATCGTGTGGAATACCTGATTTACTGGTATATGGTTAATTATCGAGAGTATTCGTGGTTCGACTTCCGGCAGACAGAGGGTCACCGCGAAGCCTTGGCTCGAGAGAACTTGAACCAATTTATTTCGTAATTCCCGTTCATTATCTACGAAAACAATTGTACAAGTACAGTATAGCATTTTACGTAAGCTTATAATCCGTGAATACGAATAGTTTATTGTTAGTGATACAATATTTTGTTGGATATAAATCTCTTGAAGCTTATCAAATGCAACCAAATTGATGCTCTGCATAACCGAGCATTCATTGAGGTTTATGCAGATATTCTGTGAATCAATCATTGCCATATTCCTAGGTTTCGTTAGGAGTTCTGCAATTAATCCGGTCCTCTCAAGTCTGTGTGGTTAACACCAATGCAGACCCCCAGCAATGGAATTATCTTTAGAAAGATTCCTCAATTGCTCTCCGAGTTTATTTTATAGAATAGCGGAAAGACTCCAGCCGTTTTTAATGATTTATTTAGGTTTTGGTTTTCCCAAACTTGCTCCCTGTTAACAAATTTGTTAACAATGTTAATAATGCAGGATGCATTCAGAAAGATACGTACAGCAGTACAGTAACCGGGAATTGATCAAATGGTTGCTAAATTTGCAGTTTTTCGCAAGTCTGTCGGTCAGGCGGACTTGGTGTGCCGACGATGGATTTAACCGAGGAAACGATTCGTTCGAAGAATGTCCCGAGGTGCTGGAAGGAACAGAATAATTATGACTGACCTTTCCTACAGTTCTTCCTTGCTTGAACGGCGTGGTCATCGGGTTTATTACCGCCTCGAGCTTCACTTCCTTGACGGATCCCCGACTCAGAGAATGAGCCCGATTCATTGCCAAGTTTACCAGCCGATAAAAGGACCATCTACAGCTCTTTTCTTTTGATTTGATGACCTCGATTAAATGAACGGCTTGGCGACCGGAAGTCGTTGACATTTAGGAATGAACTGTTGGAACTTTCATGGGCTTCGCAGAACGTCGATAAAGTCGTCGGTCTATTTTCGGGTTAATTTCTCGATTCCATCATTTTTTCACCCGAATTCATGTTATATTACTGCCCTTTTCTTTGCGCCAGTTGCAAGAAATCTAATCCATCCTGGTTACAATAGTTTCCCATGAAATGTTTCGGGTAAAAAAAGTTTTCTCTTCGTCTAACTTTTGGTGAATATTTTCTGGCAAGGAAGCGTTTTTTTGTACCTGACAAATACAACTGATTCATTTCCTGGTGTACGTGAGGTGTTACGTGAGCGCTGGAAAAATGAAATCATGGTTGAAGTGTTCGACATACGAATATACATATATATATATAAATACATATATATATATGGCGGGCTTCTTCGCTGTTGTCCGAATTCATTTTGAGAGGAGCTACTTTTGATGAAGTGATCGGTCTGGTAAATGTTAGGGGAAAATGTTGAATAAGTAAACGCCCTGCTTCATTTTTGAGAGATCAAGAATCTATAACGAGGGTGTGTTGGTTCTGAATTTCCTCAGTCTTTTCATTTCTTATTACATTATCAGAATGCGTTACATGTTTCTTGATTTCACTAATTAATAGCGATTCATTTCCTGGCCAATGAATATTTTTTTCGATTGAGGTCGAAATTGAGATAAATTTGGTGGAGGGGGGGGGGGGTGGTTTTCTTCTCAGCGGGAACGTCTCACCCAATACTGTGCTGTTGTTGCTACTCTGGGTACATTATTTATCTTGCTTAGGCATTCTCGAACAGCGTACGCGTCCTATTAATGCAGCTTTTCTAGCTCTAGTCGTTATATTCGTCCACGAATTCCTGGAATGTTGTCGGATCCACGGGAAACCTATTCAGAAAACGGCCCTGTACGATTTGCGATGCGGAATCCGCGATTCCGAAGAGAAGAAACTCATCATTATACTAATCTGTTTGACTTTATGTTTCCCAGCGGCTCACAATTGCACTGCGGATTCCAACTGCTCCAGTGCCGAGTTTTGTCACGGAGGCGTTTGTGTGGATCCCTGCAAGGTACTGAACCCATGCGACAGAAGTCTAAGAAACGGCGTATGCGTTGCTAATGGGCACCGAGCCGTTTGTCAGTGCCCCCTCGGCTTCGTCAACGTCGGGCTGGAATGTAAACCAGGTGAGTTTCCGAGTCGATGAGACTAATGAGTGACGCCTCTAATTATATTATTAACCGACTGTTCGAATTATGGCCATTTTATCCGTCCCGCGGAGAAATAGTGCCCGATCGATGTCCTTAATTGATTCTTCAGGAGGACGTGTTCAACTACGAACCCGTAGGACTTCCGCGTACATTTAAGCTGAAACTTATCGTACGACTAAACTGGCACGTTTCAGATTTTGCGCGAATATATTCTCAAGAATCGAGAGAATTTTCCTCGTTTTTGGCTGACTAAGTTTTTTCGGGAGTTTGAATGAGTTCAAGATTAATGAAATTGAAATATCGGATTTCATCGAAAATAAAGCAGATTTTACGCCGAAATATATCTCATGGAAATATGTTTTATGAGAATAGATTTCCTGTGCGAATGAACGAAGAAATTCACGAATTCGAATGGCGGGCATAAAAATAATGCAAGAGGTTCAAGGTAAATGCGCATTTCCTCCTACATGTTTCTTGATTAAAATATTTTCTCAGCAATACCTTTCAGGGAAATGCGGACTTTTTCAAAATATTCCTAATCATCTTAAAAACGTATTCGTGGCAATGTTTCAGATTCTATAGCCATGTTAGCTGGCGAAAAGCTACAATTTTATTAATTTCGTGCTGGTGTTCTTAAATTTAGGCTGCCCAAAACTAACGATCGGTGAACATGAGTAAGAGTTGCCCAACTCACGTCTACGACTGAAGAGTACCATAGCGAATTAACAGAAGCGTGCCCGATTTAACACGCCATGCTTTAACTTGATGGATTCTGACCCAGAAACGTGGGTTCTTGAATACATTTTTTCCAAAGGTTCTGACGAAGCTTTCAACCCGTGCCTCGTCTGATTTAAGGTGGTCTCTGGAATGAGTGATTCATTGATAAAAGTCTTTTTTTCGGGGAACACAATGTTTCTCTCTATGATTAGTGTGATGTAACATCCAGAGGTATTTTGCATTGCTCTGCGGTGGACCGAGGACGCGGTATATCGTAAGCTTTGTCACTCGGGAAAGCGGAAAACACTGCGAGACGCGGAAGTAGACCGCAGTCCATAAATTATCCGGTGCAGATGCGTTCCGATTCGCCTTAGCGCCTGGTTACGTCGCAATTCAGCGTCAAGCCCCATCGCCGCGCTCCAGACGGGGAAAAGCATTTTGATTCCCTTCTTCTTCTGTTTCGTTCTTCCTACTTTGCCCATCGCCAGTCAAATGCAGCCACCTTGGCGAGGAGCACAACTACGCGGACAGCGTGTACGAAAGCGACTGCCAGCAGAAGTGCACGTGCACCGCGTCCGGGGAAATGACTTGTTCGAAGGACTACGCCTGTGCGCCCGGCTTCTTCCGCAGGGGCACCTACGCCAAAGACCCTCTGTGCTATGAAGACGGGGATGCGCCGTTCGCTGACCAGTGTTGCGTCACCGTCCTTTGCTCGAGTGCGAAAGGCAAAGGCACCGAGACACCCGGATCCACGCCCACCAGCACGGAAAAGACGTCTTCCCCGAAAGGTTCGTTCCGGAGGATAGTTATAGCGACAAAATCCGATCATCCGAGCACCCAGTTATCATAACAGTTTTTTTTTCTCCTGTAACATGGACTGCACTCTCGATGTGTGCAAGGATAGGAGTGCGATAAAATTCCGCCAGAATTTCGAGAGATATCAATCCGCGGAAATGCGAACATCGCACCCTTTAAGATTTATACGAATCATTTTAATCACTTTCGGCTAAATATTTTGTGTAAAACATTTTTTGAAAACTGCACGTATAGCCTGGGATAGTTTGGATAATCGCAGTTCTAAAAAAAATCTTCCTCCGAGTTTACCGTTACTATGTCAATGTGAGCGAAATAACTGAAAGATAAACGGGCCTCCTCTGCAATTTTTCATCCGACAACGAAGTCCGATCCTGTATTTTGAGAGTTTTAAACTTTTTTAAAGAGTCATGCCAATTTGAAAGCAGACCAGTGCTCTTGGGCAATTTTCGGCTGGGCGTATTCACCATAATATGGCCTTACCATGGTTAATTTCATCCGTTTAAATGAGAAAATTGTAATTTTTTTACTTTGCCATTCACGTGCATCCTCCAAATCGCTTTGATTTGCAATAAATCATCCCTCAACTACAGTAGTTTCAACTGAGATAAAAATATAGAAATCCATGACCAAAATTGTCACCCATGGCCATTACTAAATGTCTCTTTGTATATCATGCAGTCACTGTCACATGTGCCACAGGTATGTATGCATTCTAGTAAAGTAAAATACGTGTACCTCAACGTTTTTCAGTTTTTTTCCGTGGATTCTACCAAATTCAAAATACAGCAGTGTTCGTGAATTTAATATACTGGTACAGTATCATGATTTGAACTCAACTCAAGGACAAATAAAGCCAATGTGTCATACTAACCTGTCAACTTCAATACAGCATAAAATAAATCCCATGAAAAGTTTATTATCGGTTCTTTTCCTTCACCCAATTATTTCATGAGCTTTATGCTTCTTCTGTCACGTAAACATTATTTGCTGTTTTGTAAGCCGACTTTTTCTTTTCAACCTGTGTCCCACTCATTCAAAAGCTCTTCTCTAGCTTGAAGCATTTCGCGTACCACCGGCCAGATGCCTGGGTTCCCTTGGTTAAAAATCCCTGATCTAGTTTGAACTACGAAATAGTTTTAATCGGAAAACTGAACGAAAGTTTCTACGTGTAACGAGTAAAGCTCAGCATTGGACAGCAATCCATCACTCCGAAAATCCATATTCAAGAGCGTTGACTTCGTTAAAATTGAAGCGTATTCAACGTATTCCTTAAACTTCTGCATAACAGATTTCGTAACGGCATAGTTCGTTAAACTCTAGTGCCCATTGTTTGCTTCAACGTAGCCGTGGTATCAGCGACGATTTCCCACACTCCCACGATGTTAATGAGGGACGTGATCAGTCTTCCTAGCGAACGTCTCTCAAGGAAAGAATTTTGTGTTTGCTTCAATGGTTTCCTAATTTAACTCGTAGGGATACAGGTGACGCTTAATGAGGAGGGATTTCTGTTTTGTTTTTTCTTTTTTGGGTGAAAGACTTCAGTGCACCTTCGCCTCATTTGCTTTTGAGGGAGAAATGCTGTCCATTAGTGAATTGTAGTCGTAATATATAGCTGAATTGATCATAAACTCAGTAGAGTATAGTCAAACCCCGATAAGACGCCACCATCTGCCCAGAGAAATTTTGGCATTTTAAAGGCGTTGGCAGTTTATCGAATATTTCATTTTAAATTATTTGATGAAAAATGCTCAATTTTCCTCCAAAAGTGATAGAGATATAGGTTTCTATGCAAACTTCAGTAATTTTCCAAAGAGAAAATTAAATTAAAGCTTTGATCAATGGATTACTCTTTCAGAAAATTAATTTTGCTGCATCAATTTATTCAGATTTTAAGATTAGGTCAATATATTGTTCAAATTTTTTAACAAAATGATCATTTTTTTTATTCTTACAAATACAAGATTCTTATTGACAGGAATTATAATTCTGCCCCAATGTTGGCATTGTAATGAAGAGAAAACTAATAGGAAACAGCATTTTTGTTTCATCTTTAATGCTGGCAGATGGCAGTTGGCGTCTTATTGCATGGAGGGGATTTGTTTCATTCAAAATTTTGGCATTTGCCGAGGATGGCGCTTTATTGGGGGGCGTCTTAACGGGGTTTGACCGTAATTTCAACACCGGTGACTTATTCTGTTATACACTTTTAAGTCGCTTTACATGTAGCGTCAATTTGAGGAGTAATGTACTGTATCTTCTTGCTACCTACCCATTTTTGCGTCTTTCTTCGGAAAATTTGGCATTGAGACTGGAAGTGTATTTTAGAACATGGCTTCCAACTTTTCTGGATTATCTCCAACAACAAAAAAAGGATTAAGGAAATACAAGTTCTTACCTATTTTATATTAGATTTATGCAGTCAGTTGGGATTGTGTCAGTGATACAAGTAAACTCCTCTACTTTCATGGTTCTCTTTCGCCGTTATGACGTATTTCACTTATATTTTCATACGCTTTCACCTTCTGATTCAAATTTTTTCCAATTACCCTTCACTCCAGAAAATGTTTGCATACCACCTGTCCGAATGCCGAATTTAACCATCGGCAGTTAAAATCACAATCAACAGTGGAAATGCCCTGTTTTTCTCCATCAAGAAGAAAATTAGCTTGTTACGAAAAGTTGTCTCATTTTCAGGAACTCCAATTCAGTGCTCTAAAAGCGTGGCTTAAATAGAAAAAAAATTAAACTTGCGAGGTTAATATAGCTCTGTTTTTTTATATCACTGCGGAAATTTTTCCATAAATAGGAGTACTTTTTGGCAGGGTAACAGCAAGATAATTATTCCGGTCTGCTGTGTTCGGATCCAACCATGTGTAACCGAAACAAATTCTACTTCAACGTTTCAGTTGCCAGCCTTGAAAATATAGCACATTTTAATGAAACAGGTTTTAAATTCTCGGGCACATTACGATTCGGTTCTCACCCTAAAAAATTGTTGGAAGTTTTTCGGAAATTTGAGAATTTTAAATTTGATTTATACTGAAAACCGATAAGTGCTACGATGCGGATTCGTTTCTCTTAGCGCTTGTGGCTAGAAAGAGGTCACCGAACCAGAAAGCGACGAGGTTCAACCATTACAGGAGCTTGAGCAAATTGGTTTGTAGAAGAAAGTAATTATCTTGCCAACAGAGGAACTGGTATCGTCTGCGTCTCCGGCTATTGAGGACACGTCCGACGCAACCCCGAAAAACGAAAGCGTTTCCGAGAAGACCCAAGTGGACGAGGCCTCATCGTCATCCCCGTCGTCGACCTCTGAATCTACCACCGCGTCTACTAGTAGTGCTCCCACAACTGCTTCTACCACTACCGCTACCACCACCACTGAACCGCCAAGAACGACAACGACGACAGTGACAACTACAACGACAACCACGGAGAAGCCGTCCACGGAATCACCCCCACAGGAACCGTCCCCGAGTGAAGACCAGTTCCCGTCTTCAGTGCTGGAGATCGTTAGCATTAGTCATAATCAGACTACTCTGCGATTACCGGACACTCTGGGCGGACAATTGTATCTGGTGACGAGGGAGAGGTACGCAGGTAGTTCCACGCGTTGGGACCAGTTGTCCATCCCCGCTGGGGCTCACTCCTACACCGTCATGCATCTCCTTCCTGGTACTGAATATCTCATGCGTTGGAATACGCCAGACTCCATGACACCGGCAGCGTCTTTTCGTACCCAAGGTGAGTACAGTATACTTCCTTCGAGCGGGCAATAGCCAAATAACACCAGGCTGCCGTCGCCAAATAATTGCTGGTGGTCTCGCAATCCCTCGCATCCTGGATTTTTTTGTGGGTGCTAGAATACAGTATTACCGTATACGACTATGCGTGATTCGATAATCAAGGGAAGCTTCGGAAATCTCTCTCTTCTCTCTTTTTACCCACTTCCAATTGTTCGATAGACTGAACATTTTGTATGCACGTTCATCATCCATGACAGTGCAGAATGTTTTTCATCGGCTTTAATGTACAAGTTGACAAGTCCGGCAGAGTCGGTGCTAACTGCTGACTTCGTTCCGCATTTATTTAGAAATTAGTTCAACAATGTTTTACTAATACACGCAAACTCACTCAACGACGAAATTCCAGGGACTATAAAAAAATGTAGAAAAAAATCGTAGAGAGAATTTCGTCGTGGAGAACCCGTTTAACATGGGTTATAGAACCCTATATGGGACCACAAACAAAGTCGTTATGCAGAGAAAATCGTTGTAGAGAGAGAGAGTTTACCGGTATATATTTCAATATTGCGCTATTTAGTTTTAATTCTTTGTTAATTTAAATCTTCTCGCTTCAACTTTGCTTTCTCGAATATCGGGCGTACGTCGCCTAAATTACCCCGATCGAAAACAATCAAACGTAACTCAACCCAATGAAACTTGACACAATTCAGATGGTCTACAAAGTCAGGAAAGTTGAGAATAGCAGTTGAAGTCGAACGCTTTATTCTTTGTTATTCCTGGCTCTGACGGAAACCATTCAAATTTAAATATAATTTGTGAAACTGTGCAGCTGAGGAATTTACTTTCTTTTGAATGATGAATATGGTTCCATGTAAATCCATCGCAAGCAAATTTGTTTTTCGTATTTTTATATTTTCTTCAAAGCGGAGGTATTTTTGATTTATGTATGAAATGAAAGTCCAAGTGCAGGCGTAAATGTGCTAAACAATTTGCTCGAAGGTACGCCCTTATTAGATTAATAACATAATCGCCGCTTAATAATCGCCGCTCGCGGTCTGGTTGAAATGCCAGACGAGAACTCGAGAAGACGTGGAGAAGTGTTCAGGCTTCGTGTACTCGTCGCTGTTATTGATTTGATTATGATAGTGAATCATAATTTCAATAGATATTGTATTTGTGTACTCATGGAATACCTGGAACACTGAGGCAGCCAACTTTCCGCGAAGAGCACTCATGTCCATTTTAGACGCATGCGCAATCGGGTATGCAAGAGTTGGAGGTCACAAGCGACCGAATGGCTCTCAATATTCAAGTGATGAATCAATATTTTGAAGTACAGATTAGGTTTCTTTGCAAGAACTTGATTTTTAATTTTGAGGTTATTTGGCTGAGGTAATCAAGAGCTCAGATTAATGGAAAAAGGACCGACCCAGCGGAGAACTGGTCAGGTTTTATGTTTTTTGATGCTGGCATAGCTTCTAGTTGTGATCTACAAAGTCAAAATCTCCGGTGCTTGACTCCTGGCCTGATTTTTTTTATTCAGCTAACGGCAGTCGTGTTTTTATTGAAATAATTGAGAATTTTTATGAATTGAAATTTCTCGAGAATTGAGGTAGGATTCAATCGAAAAATGCCGAGCTTTTCGAGATCCAATTGCTAAGAAGGCAGAACTGAAATCGCTGAAGCTTTCGGAATAATGTTCCGGTCAATTGTCCCCGTTTCCCGTGGGCAGTGATTTCCTAATACGCGACCGAAGCGATTTGCGGGGAAGGTGAAAGTACCGTGTAACTGCAAAAAGACCACTGGATTTTCTTTCGCCGAGTCACGTGGACTTTAATTTACGAGTAAACTCGGCCTCCCCGTTTCGTTCTGACGTGTTAAAATTTACGGACTTTTTTTGCCGACCTTTGGACGATTTAATGCGAATATTTTCATTCCATTTACTGTTGCTTTTGATGGCTTTGGAATTTATAGTTTCCGTGAACTGCGTTCGTCATTCAAGCTGCAAAATTCCCTCTCGCCCTAATGCACGAGGGTAGTTCATAAGTTCTTTCATTCTTGTGATTCCCTTGTTTGATGGCTACTTCGCTAGTGATCAACATGATTTTTTACGGTGCAATACAGTACTTGATTTTCACTGATATATACTCACCCAATTTTCATCACCAAGGTGGAGTGAGTGGAAGACAATTTTTCCCGCTCTGCGAAGAGTTTTTTCTGCCACACTTGCATATTTCACGTAGCATATTTGCATATTTCATTGGAAGTCCGAAGGGAGTTGAACAAGTCATACCATAAAAAGCTCTTCTTATTGACGCTGTTCTACATCTGAACAGCGTGTTCGAGCGGAAAAAAGTTCTGACTTTGTTCTGCTCATAAATTGAAAGGATGTTCCTGAAGTATCAATTAATCAGCAATAAGATACCCAAGGTTGGGCTGTAATGGGAGAATATCCTTGGCATACGGACAGAGCCTTTCAGCGAGTATTGCCTTTTTATCTCCCAGCGGTTCGTATAGGAGTCTGACAGAAATTTAAACACATAAAGACACTCTGCCTCTTGCTTGATTTTATGCAAAAGCATCATCTTGGAAATTGTGCTGTGATTTTCTTTCTATCAATTCGAAATACAAATGGTGGTAAGGGTACCTGTTATTGTGCATTTGTGAAAATGGCTTCCCGAATCATATGCACTGCTAGTACTGTATCAGCATCCAGAAAATGATTTCAAGACCGAATCTTGTAATATTGTATTGCATGTAACTTGTAATATTCGTGAAAAATACTTTTCCGTTCATCTTCAAATTAAATCTTTTCGTTTTGCGAGGAATAAACCCTTGGATACTGCGATGGGATCGAGTCCGTACTCAAGTTTTAATGACATCGTAGCGCATTTCTGCATGGAGTTGTTCGGCAAATAGAGCGATTAGATTTACGAGAATACCATGATCTATGATTAGATTATCAGGAACTTTTATGCGATGAAAACTTCCTCATTCGTCTTCATCAATACCAACTTGCTCGTTTTCACAGATGGCTGTGTTGTGGAAGATACATCCTATGGTACTGACGAGAGCTACTCAGTCGGGTGCGTGAGCTTGTGCAAATGTCAATCGAGTGGGAAGGTTGAGTGCACACAACGTTGTCGGCACTTGCGGGGTCAACTGGAGCTGGGTTCCGATTGTCAGGAAGTTCCTGACCCGGCTGATCCTCTTTGCTGTGTCGTGAAACAATGCATACCCTCTACGACAACGACGACGACGACGACTACCACCACGACTACAACCACGACTCCAGGTAAGATGGTCTTGTTAACACGCCGTCGTTTTGGAAAACGTTGATCATTTATTCGGAGAACAGAATTTATTTAAAATTCACTCTTCTGTCCTTTTTGATGAATTGCGCCCAGTTGAAGACGGGCAAGCGTTCATGTACCCGCACCTGGTTGAGTAGTTTACCACCTGCGCATTGCCCTCCCGGGGTCAGGGCTTCAATTTCCACCTAGAGCTTCCTCTAACTTCAGTTGAACACATGGCATTTCACTAGTAGAATGCTTCATAATTGGCTTTCAAATCGTGAATTTCCCAATGAATAATTCAGCCAGTCTCTCTCACAGAGCAGAACTACTTTAAACTCAGTTTATGAACACGGGAGTTTACGTTAACACTCAACGTCCTTGATTTTATCATGAACGTTACTGCGTGCCTGCGTGCCTCCTCGAAATTGCTCGATAACCGATTAAAACCTTAGAAAATTTCTTCATACAGAGTATTTCGATAGTTATTTTGAAGTAATTTAGCTCTTATTGGATACGTAATTGAATAAAAAAAATAAAAGCTTTACGAAAAATGTATGAAATCCTCATACATTCGGACGTGTCTGCTATACCTGCATGGAGGACATTTTCAGCTTTTTCGGAAAACGGAAGTGTAATATAAATTATTTTCAAACATTTCCAAAAGTAAAACCTTTTCATTACATGATACCATTTTTAACTCCTTGTGTTCATTTTTATTACGGAGATTTGAACTTCTGAATAGAGTATTTTGTTCAGCATTGTTGACTTCTTTCTGTGCGTGATGCTTCCGAGCCGAAGGCTTGGTTAAAGTGTTTCCTTGACCCTTGTCCTGCAACAAGACTTCGAGCATTTTTGAAAAGTAAGAATGCACATTTTGTGATCAAAGAGCATTCGTCGTAGTCGTAATGCATGTGATCGAGAGATCCTCAATTGGACTTCGTATAATCGATGTTTCATTTGAAACTATCGTATATTGCTTCGAAACTTCGATAACCTGTAAGATTCAAATGGAATTAGCCAGTGTCCATTCCTCTTTCAAGTGCAAATCCGGTTGAGAACATGGATATCTTGATGCATTAGTATCAATTCCATTGATTGATGAAAAACAGATGTGGCACAAGGATCGAGTTAAGTTGATGTATTTTTCAAGCCTCAGACTATACCTCGGACATTCATTTCCACCTCCCCGTTTCTTGTTTTCACGAATCGAACCATCGTAGAATGTGATTCGTGCCAGTTTTTCTTCCGACTATCTTATTGAAAAATAGAGATGGCGTCGTAAAAAAGTTGCTTTTTAACCCAAAATGTTTGCTGAAAGATTGATTGCATCTTATGTACGGGTGTGTGGAAAATTTCGGGGCGGTTTTCTCCAATGTTCAATTGAAAAGGTAAAACCTGGGCAAGTTGAACATGAGATCGATATAGTGCACGAGTATTGTGTCGAACACAGTGCTTGTCAAAACAGAGCGCTCATGTTTTCATAGCTATTGTAGTTTTGGAATTTGAAAATATAATGTGGGCATGAATCCGACTTCGTAATTGTGTATTTTGCGCTCCTAAATGTTACGCTTGTAAAAACGTCACAAATCGGGAAGTATTTCCATGATTCTTCTGACAAAAATTATTAACGGGTCTTACGGATGCGTTTGTGGGGCATGAGTGAATAAACGTTGTTCTCTGTGCATCGTTCATTAGCACCTGTGAAAATTGACGTCGTTGCGGACCCCAAAGAGAACATAGCCGAAGGCCGTGACTTCGACCGTCTGCCAAATCTCTTGGTGACGGAGACGACGTTCCAGAGCTTCACTGTAGCTTGGGACGAGTTTCATCCGCGGTCTCACTCTCAAGGATATCTGGTCCAGTACAGGAGGGCGCCGGAAGTCGGTTCGACGGCGGTGATCACGTGGCACGACATCCCAGACAACGGCGATCGGCCCCTAGTCAAGGTTGACGGCTTGCTGCCCAACACCGACTACGAAGTGCGCGTGTCCATCGCTGGTGATTTCCTGCCTCCCGTCTCTACTCCTACCATCAGCGTTACGACCAAGAGTAAGTCTGCTTTCGTTAACTTTTTATACCCCCGAGGGCACTTAGTGCTACACAAGAGATCCGACTGCTCTGATTGTAGAAAACGAATCCATCTAAATGGGGAGATATCCTCTGCTTACCTGATGGAAAGAAAACGTCAAAGAGCCATGCGTATTAGTCACAAGTGTTGATTTAATTCACGTTCACAGAAGAGGCGGGAAATTTGTGATCTTTGTGACAAAAAAAAATGTCTACTCTATACTTGGTCTTATCGAAATTTCGAATCGATCCAGGGAGGGTAAATGTCAAAACTGATCATGCATCGTAATTTTACAGGAAAGACAAGTTGCACGCGTGCTTCCGGGGTCCTCTTGTGCATGCATAGGCACTGCTGCTACAAAATTATAGTACTTGGGTACAGGGTTTCACTGGGTTCCAAAAATAATCAAACATGAATGCTGTGAGCCTAGTTTTTGATTATTTCAAGAAAATAATCATAGACCTTCTTGGCATGTTTACGATCAACTTCGACGATTATCTGATAGCATTTCTCCCAATATTCGAGTTTTGACGCGGATAAATTGCTACTTTTTCACTGCAAATGCAAAATAGCTTTCAGGGCACCCGAATACATTGGGCTGTGCTGCCTTGAAAACTTTGAATTTACGTCTTTAAAATACATTTGTTAATATTTCAACTCATCTCTGAAAATTGATGAAATACAGTTTAATGAGGGTATGTTCTTAGGAATTGAGAAAATGAAACGAATTGTGTCATATTACGAGTACTGTGCACGCGTTTGCTCCTGTTTCACGCTCACCTTTCCCCCAAACGTGGATGTAAAAATTACGAATACAAGCTAAAAATCTGGCTCACGAGGAATTCTATCCCGATTTTTCGTGTAAAGATCCTACTGCGCGTCTTACACAGCGGGACGTGGTGCAGGAATGCAAGTTATTTCAAATGCTTTTTGTTCCTGCTCAGTGGGATGCGTGCAGAATGGAACGAGTTACGACGTCGGCGCCGAGACCCGAATCATGTGTGACAAACTTTGCCGGTGCTTGAAGAACGGGTCCATGACGTGTTCTCCGAGCTGCGTGGCACCGTTTGTGCCCAAGGGTTCCGTGAACGTGACGAGCGAGTGCCAGGAGCGGGCTGACGGGGACGACGGCTGCTGCGTCATCATATCCTGCACTCAGCCTACTTCCGCGTCCAGTACCACGATCCGTGAGTTGCGCTTGTGCGAATCAATCGGGGACTCCCTAAGAACTTTGAACATGGCGTGCCGGACTGGACGTCCGTTGCCAAAGTACAGGAAACGGAGTGTTCCAGCGGGAATAGCTAAAATAAACTTTGACTGCCGCAAAACTGACTTTAGGCACAGAAAATGTTGACCTCATGGATTTTCAAAATGCATATTGTACACTCTGCCACTTTATACGGGTAAACTCTCCCTACAGTGAAACTCAAAGGAACCAGTAGAAAAAAATCGTTGAAGAGATAATTTAGTTTTAGAGAATCCCTAAAACGTGGAGAGAGAAACCTATGCGGTCTATGGGATAAAAAAAATCGCTATACGGAGAAAATTGACGTAGAGAAGATTGTTGTAGAGAGAATCCACCTGCATTACGTATGGTTATAATGGCTATTTGAAAATCACACCAGCAAACGCTTCAAAATTGCTGTGTGTTTCATTTTTATAGAATCACATACTAAATAGGCAAAGGAAGAGGAGCAAACTTTCCTTGATTAATGTGACGATTTTACTCGTAATATTGTTAATAATTAACTGATGAGCTGTTATTTTTAATGATTTGTTTATCCGTGAATATTTTTCATGAGAATTTCCCGGGACTTCTTAAGAATTTGTACTAGGCACTATAGCCTGGACATCAGCATCCGAAAGAGGATGAAAATACGATTCGAATTCAAGTACAAGTATTAAATAACTGAATTAAGTGATGTTGAATTTAGATTCGAAAAAACGTTCGTTCATTCGTTTTCGAGATGTGCGTACGTTGGAATCCGTGAAAAAATCAAAGTTGTCTGTTCATTCTTCAATTGAATTTTAAAAATCATCAAGCCAAATGCGAAATAAGCAGGCCTTTCCACGTACATCTTGAGATTAATGTTTTTTATTTGAAATTTATCCAAATTTGTCTGCTTGAATGCGTTCCGTCGGTTGAAAAACTACTGCAATAGAGGTAAATTTGGCCAAAGTACGTCCGGGACTTCCTAGAAATTCGATACTTGCTACCCAGACTGGATATTAGGACTTGAAATCTTGCGTTGACTGGGCTTGGCCGTTCCGTGTTTCCACGAAATACTGTACTGTAATAGCAAGTCATAGGCGAAACCTTAGCCTAGCGAAATTTTTAAGCACCAGAGTTTTTTTTTTATCCACGTTTACAAAGTATTCCTACCTCGGATCTCACGATAGAAATCGTTTTAGATTCGGAAGATATCATTGAAAATTTGTATTAATTTTACGCGGTGTATTCAAGTTCCATCTGCGTCGGGGTTCCTCTTAGGTTCACCGGAGGATTGATACAGTCGAAGAAAGCCGGGTTAATTGTGCTCCAAGCGGAGCTTAAAATGTAGAAGCATAAAAGGAGACCGATGTTTTGTTCTATTTGGGCGAACTTAATCATCTAAATTTCTAAAAGAATCCTTCTACCACTGATTTTCCCAAAAGATTCAATGGAAAACCTGTCACACTTCCCATCTCCAAAGCTTTCAGCGTAAAATCAAATCCTAACTTATGCATTTTTTTAAATAAGAAACAAGACTCACATATCTTAGTCTTTGCGAAATTTGAGGAAGAAATGGTGATCTTTCGCATGTTTCTGAAAAAAATATACTGTACTGCTATAAATGGAATGATCAACGCAATCAAGAACAATGGCGAACACGAAAATACCGTCATCGAAACATATGTTGAAAAAGAATGCCATTTATCGCATGCTAGGTACACGTGTCTTCGTCCGACGTGAGTCCTGTGTCGAGGCAAATAAACGTTATTTTCTCGTGGAGTCCGAGTGTGTATTCGTACGGTTTCATTTGTGGACAGTACAGTATGACAAGCGAGCCGAGAGAGATCTGTAGTTAAAAAAATAAAATAAAAACGTCGGAAGTATGCAGGATAATGGGGATGAGCAAGAAAAAAGAGAAGAAAAGAAAGAACAAGGCTTTTGGGTGTGTTCGGGACGTGCAAGCATAATTGAGAGCCAGCCTAGGTCGCTCACCCTGCTGTGCTCAGGACTGATACTGGCGCATGTTTTATTGCTCCAAAGAATTCGGTTCACGCCGACAATGATTGCATCCTTTCGCTTTTCGGGCGCAAATGCATTCTTCTGGTTTCAAACGCTTTTCTTTGTGGTTTAGTCCGTTCGGAACTTTTCGCAAGCATCCGTTCACCAGTTGATTCTGCATCAGCTTCGAGCGAATGCCGAGATACAGCTCGACCAGTCCGTGAGCAACGAACACCTCGTTTAAAATGCCGCGTAGTCGTTACTCCTTTTTTTTTTCTAAGGATTACGAACGGCTTCTCGAAAATACAACCCGGAATTGTCCCTGAACGCGCCCATTTCGTTCTTTCTCTCGATACTGCGTCGTCTCTCTTCGAAGACAGTGAATAATGTCGAACACCTTCGTTCCCTCTTGCACGTTTATACTAGCGTGAAAACATTTTAAAAATCTTGGTAATGTCTGAGAACATGCGCAGAACTACTCGCTTTCTACTAAACGTGCTCCAACGATTGTGCATTGTCTCGATTTTTGAAGGCAACGCTGGAGCTGGTATCCCCGTGCATTTTCATTTTATGTTCCGCAATTTGTTCCATGTCTTACAATTTAGCGCTTTTCATAGACGCTACGCACGGATAAAACACGTTTGATGTGAAATTTTCCGCTCGTAACCAATGAAGCTTGTCCTACATCCGTACCGATATTTCGAAAAATCATGTTTATGCAATTGCTGACAGCATTCGGACTTATGATTGGGTCTTGATAGAAAAAAGAACAATTGGATATTTTAAGTGCGCACTCACGCATGTGAACGCTGGCGAAACATGATACTTTTTTGAAAGAGCAGACATTTAAGAAAAACAGTGATGGCACCATATGTTGTAATCCTGCAGAGGATGAGGAGATGAGTTTTTGTGTAATGAGAATACTTCAATTCTCACTGATTTTGCAGGTCTAAGATAATTATGATTACATATCGCGTCTTATGTACCGCCGTGTGCTCCATCTCTGAAGGCAATGCGATCAATTGAATCTTTAATTAGAAAAGAATCAAGTTTCCTCTCGAAAATCTTCATCTGGTCTCCACGTTTGATGTTCAGTGGAAAGAGAATCTGGGTCTATGGGTGCAAGTTTTTGGGTGCTCGGGAAGAAAAAGTGGACGATTCTTTTCCGTAATCAACAACGGGATGAACGACACTTTTTCTTGAAAATACTGTACAGTACAGTACAGTACAGCGTTTTAGGCTCAGGAGTTTTCCGGGCCGGAATGCGTCATCCCAGAAGTAACCCGAAGCGGGATCGTGAGTGTTCGTCGACGATCTGTTGAAAAGTTGAGGCATATCCGAATGAATGTTCTGTGACTCCAGAAACTGCAATATCATGGATTTATTAATCGAAACTGACGTCTACATTTAATTGGCCGAGGTTATACAGCCCACCACGATGCAAAGTGAGACCCCCAGATGCGGACGTAATTGATGCTTCAAGAGTGTCCTGATATCAGAATGTTCCAAAGTCAAGTCTAATTTTCCCTTAGACTTCAATGCTAATGTATTTGATTGGTTCTCTTTTTTGTCAAAAATTAGAAATGAGTCCTCAAAAAATGTAATAAAAATAGTTTCCCTTGACCTCTAGTTCTAGAAAACAACAGTGCAGAACAAAACCACCTAGAATCTGATCTTTTGGTATCAAAAGGAGATCAATAAGCAAAAAAAGTCTAGTTAGAATATGCGCAGATGATGGAAAAAAAACTCTGAAAGAAGAAGCACAAAATCAGCTTGCTTTTGATTATGAATTAGAGTGAATTTATCCTGACATATTTTTCAGTTTTTGTGAATGTAAATCGCTTGATTTATTCAAAAGCAAGTGAAATTTAAAGTAAAATTTTTTGATTTTTTGTGAAAATTTTAGAAAAGTGTCCCTAACTCGAGCCAATGTCCTGATGTTAAGCCTGATTTTTTGGGTTTCAAGTGTCCCTGAGTCAAATTGTCCATATGTCGATAGGTGTCCGCTTATTATTGGGGTCTCACTATATACGCACGAAGAACCTCGATTATGCTGGCTTCGAATAACCGTGGATTATATTAATTCTGCAAAATGTGATCTCCAATAGGAGAAAAAAGCCTAATTTGATTTGAATCAATCAATTTTCTCCACAATCACCTGCGTTTTGTAAATATTTTCATGCAGATCTTAGGGATAACGCGTAGCTTAATTAAACTAATGCGGTGAATTGTTAAAATAAAATATTTAAAAAATCATGAGAATGAAAGAAAAAAAATCACCAGGGAATAAAAACAATAGATTTTCAAAGAAAATAAATAAGGGCATCTGGTACATGTGTTCTTCGACATTTCAGTGGATGTGCTGGGTGATATCACGGTGAGTTATTCCTAAATAATTTCCGTTTTCATCATGCAGTGCCCATCTTCTAGCTCAATTGCCCCTGATACTCTATTATGATATTTAAACAAAGACGCCGGGCCATTAGCTAAGATAATTGGATTTGAACTGCGTAATTGACTTGCGAAATGAGCCAAAAATGTCGTTCTCGCCATAAAGTTGTCAAAAGGCTGCTCGTGAATCGACGAAGGCGGAACCAAATTATCTGTTGAAATATCGTCGAACAGTCGAATGCATGTAATTCATGTTCCAGAGAGCATTTTTCAACCGAAAACGACATTACGTGTGATGAAAGCTTGCGCGTGCGTCACGTTCTCACAATCGTCATGTGTGACCTTTCTGCCGTGGATAAACGGGTGGTTTGTTGCTGCCATCGGTCGGTTTTTGATCCACGCAAAAGTGCATTGCGCCATAAATAATTAATCTTTCGCGGCTTCTGTTTTTCGTCGGGTGTATTATTTATCGCTGGCTTTCCAACAATTTGCCCCAATTTTCCGCTGACATTTTGTTTTCTGCAAATTTACCGGCCGGTTGGTGTTTCCGCATTGTTTTTTTCTCCAATCCGGATGCCCATGTAAAAAGCGTTTTCGTTCAACTGCTGGTGAAGGCACAGAAGTAAAAGACGTGTCTGATCCCGGAAGATCAGGAAGTCTGTATTTTTACCGCGAGGAATTACTTCCTGCTCACAGAGTAAAGATAAAACCGCATAAGTTTATCGTGTCGCGATTTTGTTTGCACCCGCAGCGCAATATCGATGGCACTCCTTTTTATTGCTTTATTAACTGCTCGAGGACTTGATTGGTCATGTTCCAGATTTCTGCGTCAACTGCGGAACTGATACAGTAACTGCAATATTCTCTCGAACGTATTACGCCGTTGATTATAAGATGTACTGTACTTTCTTTAATTTTCATGCGCCGCGAGAGTAGAAAAGCGTATGAATGCATCAACTCCATAACAATTTTTCGAGTAGACAATGCAAATCTTGTGTCTTTTACAGTTTAATCTGATCCAATACTGAAAATAGGAATAATAACTCTGACTCATTTGCCATTGAACATCAATTATTTGGCACTCATCTATGGAAGTTCGAATCGTTTATCTACTCTGATTAAGTTACTTGTCTATTATAAGCCTAGGGGTTCTCTGAGCCTGGAAAACTTGCCTGGGTCTCAGTTTGGGTAACTCCACTTGAACAAGCCAAAAATTAGTGAGGTACTGTAGTTATGTTTTCTTGATCATATAATGCAGTAGGTATTTTTTTAATTTCATGGAAGGCCTTGAAAAGCGATAATGTTCAGAATACACACATATTTAGCAATGTAGTTCATTATCTTTACAATTATCGACATGTCTTCGTCTTTCATTATTTTTGCTCTGAGAGTACTGAGACAGTTGAAAATTGTGACAAGGGTTCGTTCAGTTTAATTTGTAACATTATTATTTAACGTGATAGATCGTGTTGACCACGAAAACTCTCTTTGTATGCGAATCGTAGATGCCATCGAAAATTTACCGTAGTTTTTAAAACCGAGAATGCAAGAAATCAATTGCAAAGTTTTTACTTCACTTCCCTCCGAAATGCTTTCATACCTGTATTTTGTCTGAATATCGCTCTTTCAATCTGTTCATTGTAAAGGTTATCAAAGGGGATTCCCGGTCTGTTGTCGAAAGTAATGAGTGCATCCGGTGCAATGTTATTCGTGGGAAATCCGGATCGCGTGAGAGAATCATTAATTTTTGCTTTTCTTTCAGCTACTGATGCTCCAGGTGGTGATGACGTATGCAAGGCTGGCAACGCGACTTACAACGTCGGCGACGAGTTTTTCGACGGCTGTGAGTCAAGATGCATCTGCTCAGCGTCGTCGCAAATAGAGTGTCAGGTACTTGAGTTTTTTGAATATTCAATGCATGTAACGAGGTTGAAAATTAAATTCATCCAGGAAGCGAACTAATGAAACGTGGCGAAGAAGTTGTTTCATTTTTACCACAGGAGCGAGTATTGAAGGATGACTTCTAACGAGAGGAATCACAAAAGAGCAATTAAAAATGAATAAGGAAATTATTGAAGGAATGTAAAATCCACAAAACACAAATTTCTCAAAAAGCAAATGTGAATAACGCAACTAAACCTGACCTCACCCGAACTAAAAATTTCCGACAGCTGTTTTGACACTTTCTCTTTTGTATGCCTGAATTCTGAATACAGTAGTTGCTTTTTCATATTCCTGTTATTTTCAAGTTGGCTCTTTTGGGGACATTTTTATCGAATTCATATAAATTCTTAGACTTGTTATATTTTTCGTTTGAGAATCCCTCCTCTGACTTGATCTTTTAAGCATTTTCCTCTGATACAATAGTTCATTTTTGAGACGACGTTTTTGTTGAGCTCCATCTGATGTTGGCTGAGATTCATGAAGACGGAAAGGGAAAATAACCTTTCTGGGTGCATATATACTCAAGAACTTGAGTTGAGCACGAAACCCTGAGAATATTATTTAACAGCAGAAGTCTGGGATACATAGGATTATTATAAGGGCGAAATAGAGACGCTTTGCGGATTGCGGAGATTGACTTGAAAATTTCTTCAATCGCACGATTCGCGGCATTTTAACGCTCAATGTTACTCATTTGAATGATCATTTTCCTTTCTTCAGCCAAGATGCGCTGTGAGAACGCATTCCTCGGTACCGCCTGGCTGTTCTTTGGGGACAGACCCCAAGGATTCTTGCTGTTCGGTCATATCGTGTGAGAACGGCGTTGGCTCGGGAAGCCCTATGCGAGACGGTGAGTCTTGCATTCTGCTTGATCTTCCACTAGCTGATGAATTATTCATGGTTCCGGGGGCCTGCACGCTTTCTCTTACTCGGCCGCGCAAGAGCCGAATCTATTTGTACGCCTCGACCCGGGGACCATAATTATTATGTCTGCATCGCTAATGACCCCGATGTGGCTGAAGTCGATACGTTTCATTTATATAGACGTTCGGAATCTCTTGAGAAATTCGTGATGCGACCGCTTCTCGTTTTGTCCCTTCTTAAGGCATGAGAACTCCGAGTCTAGAAATTTTGATGCTAGTCCCCGTTCTGAAATTTTTATGCATTTCAAAAAACTGAACGATTTATGCGTGCATCTCTTCGCACTTTCTGATGTTTGAACGTCCAGGGTTCGCAACCTGTCATGACGTGCATGTTTATGTTGTATGAGGCAAGGTCGTGGGGCTCTCCTGGGTATTTCTCATGCCTCGCGGCAGAGTTTCTCAAAATTTTTGATCCAAAGAGCCCTTCCTACCGTTGAAATTCTATGGCGAGGGATTTTTCCGACGAATACTGTATCTATGCCAGAGCTCCTTTGGCTCACGCAATCTCTTGAAAATTATCTCCTTCTCTCCCAAAAATTGAATCCTCCCGTCTGCATGGTTTTTCTATTGAGTAACGGGCATACAACTTCCTGCACATTCTTTTTTGGCGCTACTTAAAAATATATAAGAATGGGTTTATTTTTCTCTGATCAATCGATTTCTCAAGCCTCGCCTGCTCAATATATTCGAGATCGACTGAAATGCAAATCTGAGCGAAAGGTTGGATGACATGTTTCCGCCATGAAGATTGCCGTTACGATGGACTTTTCTTAAAGTTCTGGCAGAAACTCGATAGATTCAATGTTTTGAAAAACTATGAAATATTTAAGCAAGGAGCAGTAAAAAAAAATCAGTACAACACAAAATTTCAGAAATATACTGCTTGTTTGGAATTTTATGCATTAAAAATACAAGTAATGCCCCACGCTTTTCAATGCTTGGCCAGCAAAACTTTTGGAGAGTCAAAGGTTGAAAATGTGCGCTCTAGTGCACTCTTGTATTGGCAAGAAATTTGAACATCGCTCCCAAAACTCGGTACCACGATTTTGCCGGAAAGAAGAACTTCCGAGTAGGGCATAATGGACGGATTTTGTTGGAAACACTGCTTAAACGGATACATTTCATTCTGACTATTTAAGGCGGAGAAGAAAAATTATTCAACTTATTCCCAAGAGATCTCCATGCAGCGAACTTTTCTGCAGAGCACGTGCTCTGCGAGCTCATTGTAACGGGACTTCACCTTGAAACACTAGTGACAATTACGTTACAGTACAGTACTAAATAGTTATTTCTTGTTTATCTGTTAAATACTGTACCTCAATGCATTTTCAAGGCAAAATTCCGCAAAGCACAGGCCGATGAAACCTCGTACTCGCTCATGGCCTTGATTTTATCCCGTGGAATTTTGATGGACGTACATTTTTGAAACCGTTGGAGGAACATGACTCCTTGCCAGACAGATTGAAAGCATTATCGACGATTGATTAAAATCTGAATTAATACAGGCAACAAAGTATCAGTGCCAACGCTGCCTTTCGAGGGATGCATATACAAGAATAAAACCTACCAGAAACTGGAGCGGTTTCACGATGGCTGTGAGCGCCAGTGTCAGTGCATTGGGTACGACGACATCTCGTGTCTACCAAGGTGACTATCCAAGCGCGTAGCTTCCGTCATTCACAGGTGTCGTTCTAATTTTAAAATAATTCATTGACGAAGTAGATGTCCTCCGCTCCAAAACGCGACCGTGAAACCAGATTGCGTCACACTTCCGGACCCATTGGACTCATGTTGTAAAGTAACAATTTGTGGCTCTGCTTCGTTGGACGTGAATCGAACGAATCCTGTTTCTGGTGGGTAATTAAATTACTTCGAAGACTGCTGATCATGTCCAATACTGAATGGTCATGGTTTTCTTTCATTAGGCGAACCAGCTGTCGACGAAAATCCCTCCAATCAACTCCCGAATGACATCGTAGATCGCGCAGATGTCACCAGAACGTCGTTTTCCGGAGTTGGTTTGTACTCGACGACGTCGAATTCCCTGTCGTCGACCAGCACGAATTCGCCGGTTGTCGGCGTGCCTGTCGAACTCAAGTCCGCAGTATTTTTGGACCCTACCGTCGTTCATTTGGATATTCAAATAAAGGACGCCGTAGTCACGGCACTCGAGGACGGTTCTGCCCCGTTAATTCTACACTACGGGACTGACTTGGTGCGCTTCAAACAGAGGTCCGTCTCTTGGACGGATTTACGGAACAACGGGACAGCCGTGGAAACCCGCCTCCCGGAAATGAACCCCGGCGTCCAGTACTTCTTCCAGCTGGAATTCCAAGGGTCTCGGAGTGCGACGGTCACTGCTTCAGCGCCTGAGCAGCCACCTGCAGTCGACGTGACTTCCCCCCGAGCCGAATCGTTTTCAAGTATCGGGGTTGAGGCCAGAAGCTCGGTGTCGGAGATGACGGGCTCAGCGATTGAGCTGACGTCGAAATCGACAGTGGACGGTCGCAGCAGTGGTTGTGAGAACGAAGGCGTCATCTATCCTGTCGGCTCTGAGTTTTACATCGGTTGCGCCTCGAAATGTTACTGCGCTGGACCGTCTTCCCCGCACTGCGTCCCGCGGTGCTGGAAGCAATCAGTACCTTCGGCTGGATCGAATTGCACTGCTGGTCCTGATCCGAATGATCCTTGCTGTACTGTCATTCGATGCTTCCAGCAGCAGCAAGTTGCCACAGGTGAATAATGATTTATAGTTCCCTTCTGAAATTGATGGCTATGCGAAGGAATGGCCCATGGATTTTTAGACTGCAGTGGTGCCTTGGTGGCTGAAGTAGATCCGTATACCAGGGAAAGTCAATTTTTCGAGTAATGGCGGTCTGTACTGCATATAGAACGGCTGATGTGATTGGTTCCGGACATAGAGAAAAACTTTCATTGGAGTAATTTTGGACTAATTTGAATAGTTTTTTTTCCAATTTTTTTTATTCCTGGGAAATTTCCCTCAGGAATAAATAAATAAATGAATTCGAGGCCGTATGATATAAATACAATTTAATTGAAAAAGCAAACATACAGTACTCATAAAAAGGAAAATAATACTCGACACGATTAAAAATATGGAAAGCAGTTATCCACTTGGAAATGCATTGTCAAGTTTCCAGAGACAACTTGGATTCTTTTTACAATATTTTTTGGGAAATCCATTCAGTAAAGCAAGGCTCACTATTCAAAGCAATCATCGGCGTGTGTCAGAGTCTATATGCCACATTTCCATAAAGCTAAATGTTCATTATCTGGAGTACAACTGTAATTTTTTTTTTCAATTTTGATCAAAGCCTCGAAGTCTATAGTGATACTCACTGCTTATTCAGTGTTTCGTACGTGCTTTTGCATCTGCTGCCGATTGCAATGCAATTCTATCCATAGAAAAACATTTAGTGTTGTAAATAGGGAACTTCAACCCCCCTTCCTCAAATATTTTCTCCGGGAAAAGTTGAAAACTTTACTTGCGCACTCTTTGCTGTGGGTAATCCTCGCGGGACAGAGAACTGAATCGCAAACTGATTGATTCCTCATTTGTACTGGCAGAATTCGGTTGCATTCTATTCATTTCTTACACAGAAATTGAAAAGACATTGCTGGAAGTGGTTAACCGTATGCCTTCGAAATAAGCTCGAAAGTCAACAAATCGTTTGATTTTTTAAAAGCCCCTCGATTTTTTTAAACCTTGCAAGTTACATACCGTCAGTTGAAGGTGATCGATATTTTTCTTGTTTTCCCATCCGTCTTGAGTTACTTATTTGTTCCCCATGTGGCAAAACGCAGTGCATTTTTTAAAGCACTGGCGTGTTCGAAACAAGAAAACATTTTATTCTGAAAAAACGTGGCGAGTTTTCTGGTCAAGACATTTTTCTCTTTTGTCAACCACTTTTCTGCTGAGCTGTCAATTAATTTTGCTCGAAATATTAGACGGAAACACGGCTTATGTTTTACTGTTTAAGGTGATTGTTCGCTCTTTGTGTGCGATTGTTGAATGCTGTTAGCCGGCATGTACTTATTTTTGTCGAAAATTGCACCCAATTCTTAGTCCGTTCAGTTGTTGATGTGGTTTCGATTGGGATTTTAGCTGCTCCAGAACCTGTAACCAAAGAAGAAATCACGTCGCGGAAAGCGTCAGGGGTTGAAATACCTGCGGGACCTCCACCAAACGGATGCTTCTACAATGAGATACTGTTGAAAGTCGGTACGAATTACACAAAGGGTTGCCAAACCTGCATTTGTTTGGGCCCTGGAATCGAGCATTGCGCTCCGCGTTGCAAGTACACGGCCAGTTCCTCGGTCCCAGAGCCGGGTTGCGCCTTGGTACCTGTTGTTGGCGACGCCTGTTGCTTCGAGTTGAAATGCCCGGGTGAGTTTTCGATTGAATGAAAGTATTCGTGCGCATCATTTTGCAAACAGGGAATTCTCGGTTTGATGCCACTTATCCAAAATTCTATGATCATGTGTAGTCCAAAAATTCCAGTACTTTCTGATGTTTGTATGAGGGATAGTTCAAAAGTAATGTGCCTTGAAATGAAGCTCGTCGCGTACTCGAATTTTGGAGTCAAATTTATCTTAACTTTTGTGAAGCCCATGAAAAAATCGAAGCAAAATATTGTTCATGTGACGAGGCTTTTTTATCGCGTGCTGCAGCCGCGTGACCTCATCAACTTCTTGACCACCGATTAACATTTATGGCAGCTTTTACATTGAGTTCAACTAACACAGAACCTGTGGAGACCGGATAACTTTTTCTGCTGAAGCTTTATTTTCAATTTTGAAACATTATCATTAATACTGTACTATTTTTCGATTAATCTAAATATTCTGCGATGGCCTGCAAATCGAGCAACTATGCCTGCGTGGAAGAACCTTTCTTCAGTTTCAACTCCGTCATCTCACCATTTCAATCCGAGTGACCAAAAAAGTGGAACAGTCTTCAGAGAATAATCAAGTAACACTAAAGACTGTGAAGATTACTTTCATCTTCATTCATGCGAAACGATTTTAAACAGGCGAAGCACTGGATGACAGAACTTATAACCAACCCCCGTATCTTTGCAGAATGTGTCTGATGTTTGCTATTCGGTTTGTTCACATTTTCTTTCAAGTAAAAAAAAAAATTGCATGTTCTCCATCCCCGAAATGATGGAAAAATAGCTAAATCATGGTTCTTTAAATGAAGTCTTCCGATTTTTGCTGTTGATATTACTTTTTTACATTTCAGTGCAGGCATTATCTTGAATTGAAAACTGCACGAGTCCAGACAAGTTGAAAACGTTGATACTGTATATCCAAAAATTTGATTGAAATTCTAATCTTTCATGATGTGATTTTTCGCAGAAAAGCGACCGAGGTTGGAGGAGAAAGAGGGAGAAGGCTTGGGGAAGGGTTGCTGGCAAAACGGCAAATGGCTTCCAGTGTATAAGCGAGTATACGACGGATGCAAATCATTTTGCATGTGCGCACCCTCCGGGAAAATGGAATGCGCCGCCGTGGAATGTCCGGATACTTTCGCACTCGAGAACATACATCACGAGTGTTTCGAATGGGGCCCGGTGCCCAATGCGACCATAGAACCGCCGGATTGTTGTCCCGAGAATGTGTGCATCAACGATGGAACCTGCGAATTCAAGGGCAGAAAGTTTGGCAACTTCGAGCAAGTGCCGATCGAGTTGTCCGGCTGCGATCAAAAGTGCGAGTGCGAATTCGGCTCGATGGCGTGTCATCGAATGTGTCCGCCATTGCCTTCAACGCCGCCGCTCACTTTACCCTGTCCGCCTCATGTTGCTCAACTTATCGTCAATCCGGAAAACAAATGCTGCAAAATTTGGCGCTGTCCAGGTGAGTTTTCTTTTTTACTGAAACGCTTTGCGTGAGTGCAACGCCCTCCGTCGATTCATTCGAAAGGTGGAATACTGTTGAGACATCAAAAACAGTCATTTACTCGAATTTAAGGCTACATTACAGTGTTTCTGTGACTCGCAATATATTGTATATTGCCTCAAATATATAATATTGCGCAATATATTGCCTCAAAAATAGAAAAAGCTCGTGAATCTAAGACATACCATCACTTTTTTTGTCTCAATGGAAGTCTGTGGCGTAGCTCATGCGGAATCACATCTGTACCATCTATACGTATTTTTTTCTGCCCCATAATCACCTTTGCTGTCCTCGTTGCAGTCTTTGAATATTAATATTTTTGCGCTTGAAAGGAAGATTCAGAAATGCAGTACCATTTTTGGTCATTGGCCTTCAAGTTTTACTTCGCTTTTAAGCCCTACTGGAATTGTTCATTTTTCAAATGAGAAATTTGAGTTGAACAGAATTTGATCGGTTCGCAAACATGATCAAGATAATCTTGTATGTGAGACGCAACTTAATGTGGAAGAAGTCAACTTTAGGTGAAAAAGAGGTCATCTTTGAGTATAAATAAGGTACAATGGTTATCTATGCGAAAATGATTTTGTTGTTTGACTCACGACGATATCGATATTTTTACCGTCAACAGCCACGACGTCGACCGCACCGACACCAATAACATCGAATTTGCTTCCAAACAACATCTTCGACAATCTTGGTGAGGAACTTTTCAAGAAAATCTCATAAACGCTGTTCCTAATTATGTCGAAATGATCCTTAAATAGATGCAAGCTGTGTTTACGAGGGAAAGGAATACAAAATAGGCGAAGACTGGACGGAAGGACCTACCTGTCGACTCAAGCGATGCAAATGCTTACTTGATCCGGACGGATTGGCGAGAGCGCGATGCGAAGGAGGCTGTGCTGAAATTTCCGAGCGCCAACTATGGCCGTCAGCTAGATGTCCATTCCCTCAGTTGATTGAGTTCGACGATCCCTGCGTTTGCCCCAGCGTCGCCTGTGGTCCTCCGAGTAAGAAAATCGGGACGCTTTTGAGCACCTTCTCTAAAACAGCGCGACTTTATCGTGTCCACAAAATTACGAATAAATTAAAATAAATTGCGCGTTCGTTTTTGAAACCGTTTGTACGACTGCTGTTTTGTACTTCTGCTGTTTCGAGACGCGATTTTCTGGATCGCAGAATTTGGGGCGTACATGAAAAATTACCTCGTGAAACGTATCCCGATTTCTACATTTTCTCAAGAGTAAATCACTATTTTTTTCTCTATTTTCCAAAAACTAGCGCGTCTCGTGTCCACAAAATTAATCGTGCATAGGTTTCGGAAACCGTTTTAAGCGACTGCCAATTTGTACTTCTGCTGTTTTGAGACGCGATTTTCTGGAGCGCGAAATTTGGGGCGCACTCATCTCTCCGGTCACGATGAGAAATGACCTCGTCAAACGGATCCCGCTTTCTAAATTTTTCTGAAAACTGTATTGCTGCTGTTTCAGTTGAGGTAACACCAAGTACAACCGTTAGTTCGAGCACCACCGCTTCAACTACCACGCCGACGACGACGACTTCTACAACAACCACGACAGCGAGTACCACTGTGTCAACCACCACCACCACTGAAGCTCCACGGTCGATTGAAATCTCCGTATCTTTGGAAGTTGTTTCTGTCGAACCTACGCGCGCAACAGTGAAGTGGAGGAAATTCGCCGACAACGAGACCCAGTACATTGATGGAATTCAAATAAGATACAGGAATGCTCGCGAGAACTCGCAGGTACACTCTTCGTTATTGTTCATGAATTCATTCAGATCGTTGATCAAATTATTTCTTCCGATTTTAGGTCTGGAAAATGACGCCTCTATTGCACCGAGACCGAACGGATTATGAACTTCGATCTTTAGAGGCTGATGCAGAATACCACGCCGTGCTGACTTTTATTCCTTTCCCGAAACAGTCCGTTGATCTGTACACCAACGAAACTTTGGACTTTCACACACCACCGCTTGCAGGTAAAACCCGAGTTTCGTGAAAATGCACAGCTAAGTTACAGCAAGACACGTCTTCATTTATCGTATAAGAAAAGATTCACTACGTCACTCGTATTTACGTGACCGTGTCCGTTTATATAGACGGCACACTGGTTTACGTCGACGGTTTCCGTGGGATGTTTAACAGCCTATCGAGTTCACGTCTCATATATTGTATTATGCAGATACTATTTTTTTTCGAGAAGTGGGCCTTTATTGAAGTGAACACGGCGTCCAAGCCTAGCATTCCCTGCTGTGACGTGTTCTCGCGATTCAATATTTTTTATCCCCGTAATAGACGGTGAAAATGAAATTAAAAGTTGAAGGCATTTTTCTAGGATTAAATGACTTTGGGACAATAAAAATGCGAATTTAGGTTTCGTCCCAGCTTTCTTTTAGATGAATGAAGTAAACGAGCTAATAAATTTTAGGTATTAGGGCAAATAAATCATTTTATCGAGGGAATTATATTTATTTGTCGTTTGGTCATTTTATAAGCTTTAAAATAAATCCAGAATTTTTTGAGACCTCCGAAAAATGAGAAAATTTAATTGCGTTTTCACAATCCGTCAGTCTACAAAGATCGTCAACCCGTGGGTTGGACCACAGATATTTCCAAGGACAAATTTAATCTGCGCCTTAACATATAATTCACTATGTTCTGTGTCACCACTTTTAAGGTATGTCAGTGAGGTATGCATATTTCATATTGATAAACCGTTCATATCACGTGATCACAGCCTTTAAATAGAAAGTTTGGTACTTATCAAGGCATATACAGTAAATGACATATTCCTCCGTCAGACGAATACAACTTCTCCGTGGTTGTGTCGCTGGACAACGTGACAGCGAATGGGATGAAAGTACGATGGAGCGGTGCACCGTATCCACCGGAAAAGTACGTGAACGTGTACCAAGTGGTATACCAGCCAGCTGGACAGCTGGACCCGTCGAGTAAATTTTTCGTTCCGCCGGAAGACCCTCCGGTCGCTGCATTGGAGGGTCTGAAGCCAAGGACGTCGTGAGTTTTCCGGACACCCGTGCTGAATTGACCCTCCTTTTCCACTAATTGTGTGTATCCGATTTTCCGGCCTAAAGGTACCATGTTTGGGTTAGGGCGTATTTGCGCAACGGGAAAATAAGGCGCTCGAATGTCATTGAAGTGCTCACTCCGCAGGAAGTTGCCCTGGTTGAGGTTGGAAATGAATTGGAAGTCAAAGGTAAGACCATGCTTTCAGCTATTGTTTCTAATAGCTATGGCGGACGAAATTTCTGCTCTCTTCCCTTCAATAAACTTCTTTTCTGGAATCTCTGGCAGATGTTTAATGAATGACTCCTCTTTTTTTTAAGTCAAGTTTGTGGTTCGTAGATGAATACGTATCGTAGAAATTATACTTGTTATTACAAGCAGAATCTCTACTGAAGAAATTTCGGATATTAGCGAAACAACTATGATACAAGATAATGTAATTTAGATTGTTTTACTTTATGGAAGGGTTTACTTTATGAGGTACGAATTTCCAAATGCTACATTAATTCCCGGATAAGAATTCGAAATGGAATAATGACGAGTGCTTATGATGATAATGAATATGATGATGATACTTGAATATGATAGCGATAAAAAAAAATCGAACCTCACGAGGGTTCAACATTGCACATGCATGACCAGTGCTCTCCATGGGTGCAAAAACGCCCAGAAACAGACCCTTTTTTGGATTGGGTTTTCATGCATTTCACACAGATTTTCTGTTCCTATGAAATGTTCGTGAGGAATTCCTGCGATCAGTATTTTTAGCTATTGTTTCAAGCTTAATCAGTTCAACCAGTATATTCTTCCCTGGTTTATTTCTTAATTTTTTCTGATGACCTCACCCTGGATATCAAAATGCATTTTTCTCCCACTCTTATTCATTATAATGTCACTGATGTGCTGCTGTTTTAACCATCGCGATTTCCCATCGCAATACAGTACAATATTTAAATTCCGCCCCCCCCCCCCCCCCCCNTGCAAATAAATTTTATTCCCCCCCCCCCCCCCCCCCCCATTAAAACTTTCAGCGCTAAGTCATGGATTCCGTTGCTTTTCTCGTCTGAAAATAAGATTCACCGAAATAATTAACCCCCGCTACGTTTTGGGGTAAATTGGCGATAAACTGGTCCTTGAGTTCGTGGATCATTGGTTACTAAGCTTGAACTGAACTGATCGGATCTAAACTTGACTTGATTAAAAAAAAATTTGACGAATTGGCGTTAGCACGGAAACCACCGACACTTCGGCTCCAATTGCAGAACATTTCAATCCCTATTTTATTACCCGTGTGTGCATAGATTTGTTTCTTTCTTGTATGTGTAGGTGATTTATATGTGCCTTTGCTTTTCGCAGGTCAAACATCAGCCCAACGCGAGACGAGTGGACAAGGAAAGGATTCAAATTCAGGCGGCGTGAGCTATTTCGGCGCCATGATTGCGCTGGCAATTTTCGCCGCCGTGGCGATCGTCGGGCTAGTCGTGGTCATCGTGCTTTTATTCCGACGTCAGACTCGAGCTAAAGGAGTGGAAATCTCGGAAGGGAAGCCGTATTCTGTGCACCAGTCTTCAATCCCAGTGGGTGTGGGCGCTCAGAGTTCCCCATCCTCGCCAGCCTACCAGAATCCGTCGTTCAAAGTAGGTGTTTTCGCTCGGATACCTGTTTGTTTTCAATTTCCTTGCTCGTTCTGGTTTTCAGCACCCAATATGTCTTGAACGAGGCAGCACCTGGGCTCGCGAGCCGACCAAAATATAACTGCGTTTTTTCCCCCCACTAGTTTCTCCTCTCTGACGTGACGCGGGGGTTTCAAGCTTTACGTTCTCGTCTAATTTATCTCTCTCTCTCTCTCACGCACAAATAATGCTATTCAATTTACTCCAACTGCCTTGATTTGTACTTCTTGTGGAAGCGTCCCTCACAGTGCTTCAGCACTTTGTGCCCATCTCGCAACTCACATGCAAGGTATACAGCGATAAGATAGTGTTGTATTTGGGATGGATAAAATTAAGTTATTCATATTATGTATTAGGTCTAAGGCTGCGTTTGTTGTAACTTCGGCTCAGCGATGCCTCAAACTACGAATTCCCCGAGGAATAAATATCCCGAAGAAATAGTGGAAGACAATATTTGAAGTGCCAAAAGTCTTCCAATCTATGAATCGCGTGTATACGAGCAATTCACTCATACTAATCGTCTTATTCACAGAACAAAAAGCCTTTTTCACCATGAATTAACGTGACGGAACCCCTTCTAAAATTGATAACTGTGACGGAGTCCTTCACGTGTCTGGCCTATATCTCAGAAAATACTTATTTGGGCTTCAAGAGATCGAAGAATTATGTCCGTGGCTTTTAGATTGATTTATGAAGATACAATATGGCCCCTTGCAGTTGCTACTATACTTTATATAAAAGATTATCTTGAAAATACTTACATACAGTAATTGAAAATTCGTTTCATTGAGTCGTTTAAAATATTGTGCCTATAATAATGCAGGGGACTAGAAATCGTTCTGAGCAGGTATTTATTGTAACAAGATTTGCGAAAAAGTGGTACCAACCTTAAAGAACTTCAAAAATAATTTGAACTCGCCTATAAAGAACTCGTCCACCTTCATTTATACCCCCGTTTTTCCAAATTTTATTTCGAGAAAATAGTGACTCTCAATATGCCATTTTTGTCATAATACGAGTTAATTTCGTTGGGCGAAGCACCACTGATATAGTACAATATCCAGATTATTTTCATAATTTTTTCGTGCTGTAGGTTTGGCGTTAGATGTTCCCCATGTCTTACGGTGAGAATTATCTCTCAGCTTTCTGCTTTTTCGACACTTGCTTTTTCTCGTGCAATTTCATTGAAATCGGCGGAGAGCAAGTCTTGCGGCTCAAAACAAGAATCTTCCCACATCATTTTTTTTTTAGTCGAAGCATCTGGGATAAATGCTAC
This sequence comes from Notodromas monacha, assembly GCA_905338405.1. Classification (NCBI taxonomy): domain Eukaryota; kingdom Metazoa; phylum Arthropoda; class Ostracoda; order Podocopida; family Cyprididae; genus Notodromas; species Notodromas monacha. Next base: position 444,903 of record CAJPEX010000003.1, on the reverse strand, counting down.
CCGAAATCTGTTCAGGAATGAAAACATTGAATGATCCTTACCGGGAACCAGAAACCCTGCAGTCGGGTAACTCGCACGAAAACCGTCCAAGCAGCGGCGTGTGCGCCCGGAAGTTTGGAAACCCCGTCGGAACAGATCCGTTCGGGAATGTAAGAGGCCTTGTTAAAGTCCCTTGGGTGCGCCGAAGCCGAACGGTTCGCTTTTCAGGTGCCGGAGAATCGAAAGCGGGGGGATCGCTTTTCTGTGCGTCAAGCGCGAAATCTCGAGACTGCCGGGCTGTCAGATAGTTGGAACTGCGCGCGGCTTTGGGAAACGCCGCCGAATTATCGCGGTGCTGAAAGCGGGTCCCGCGCGGGACCGCAGTAATTAACTGCAGCTTGCTTTTGCTTCCTGTCGGGCCCTGGCGCGGGGTTCCTGTCGCGGGGCTAGTTTTTTCCTTCCAGGTTCCTGAACCCGTCTCTTTTGCAACCCCGTGCGTCGACTTGCAGCATTCCGTCTTCGACAACAGCGGCAAGAACAGCTGTTTTTCTTTCCCGTCGTTCGTTTTACAGTACAGTAAAGCGCAGCTATACCTTCCTATTCAGCCTTCACGGCAGTTGAGACGTCAAAAGCGCAGATGCCCCCCTCCTCCTTATTCGGATGTCGGAATTTCCTCGCGAGTAATGGTCGAATTAGCAATAGCAATTGGGAATACATATGGGTGGCTTTCATTAAATTACTCAATAAACTATCATTAAAGGTAAAACTTTGAAACTCACCCCGAAGGAATGAGTTCCATGTCTTCATTTTCTTAACCTAACATAATTCAGCTCGGGGCACGCAAGGATTAAATTGAGGGGTTTGGACAAAGAGGGGAAGTATACCAGGAAAATCAGGTCCTTGTGTGGTTCAAAAGCCCACAATGTGCACCGGTATAAAATAACGCAAATATTCGTTTATCAGGGACAAGTCCATGAAGACGCGTGATAACTAACTTCAAGCCCTATTACCGTAACTCTTTCTGGATACAGAAAAACAGAAGGTAAAATTGTGCGAGTGTCATGAATGATTTTCGTTGCTACAATTTTTTTTTAAATCTGCACCACGTGAATGTCTTACGGCCAGAGTTTTCCTTCTTTGATTTTACAAAGGACCAGGGTGTTTTTACAAAGGACTTTTGGACCAGGGTGCTTTGCGATTTTCACAATGGCCGAAGTGAAGTTATCCCTGGTGTTTTTATTTTCAGAGCAACGGAGATGTGGAAATGCCAGAAATGAACGGGAACAAGGAGTCAAGGTCGAGGACTGGCAACGGATCATAGCAGGCCGCAATGAAGTGAAACTCCACCCGTATTTATTTTTATTTTTTGTAGAATGCATGAATTCGACACATTCATGTGATATTTTTTCCATGGCGCGGCGGAAATCCTTGACTGCGGCTCATTTCGTACCAATCGGCACAGACGCTCATTTCGATTTGCTTCCCTGCGTTCCCTGCATAACGCGTGCCAAATTGAGCGAGTTGTATCTTTTCCCGGGACGATGGAATGCGTGTAGGATGCACCGCTCTTCACTTTCGTTTATTCCGGTGACTGCAGTTACATTTCAGAAGCAAATTTCGTTGTAAGAGCAATTGTGACACGTTAAATTGACCTATATGTCTTTTTTTTTACCGGGGTCGCGTTTCGCCTCGAAGTGCCAAGAAAAACCCCCACGATGAAGGCTCATGTGGACGAGCCTCAGTATTAGGTGATCATCATTTTGGTCGCTTGTTCTAAATGCATCATATGCTTCCGGTCGCGGGAGAGGATATTTTCGGGGCATTTTTTCTTGGATTTCATCGCGAATGACGAGCCAACAGATAATTGTTTTAAATGTCCGATGCTGTTTGTACGCTTAGATTGTACAGTTTTGGCGTTGAGTGCTTTTTTAATCCTGGAAATTCAGGAACGTTCAGACGTCTGTTCGATGCATGGCGCAATAATTGTGACATGACGACTCTTGAGCGTTATCTCAGAGTGCAATACCTCTCGTTATGCAGCTCCGTTTTTATTTGAGAGATTTGTTCGTTTTTTTTTCGAGTAGGAGTGCAAGCATGTATCAAGTTTTGAATGCGATTTTCCTTCATTGACATGATTTTTAGCACTTGAATGATTCTTGAAAACATGATTTTTCTGACTCTCTCAAAGTTTTGGGATTGTTTTTATGCCATACGCGGCCTCCAGGTGCTGGCTGAGATGACGCGTGGTCGCAATTTCTATAGCCAAGGCATTCATAACGACGTATAACCCGGGAGTGTCTCGTTTTTTTTCTCGCTTGAAACGGAATTGAAATACAACTGGATGATATGCAAAATGTCGTGATTCCAATATATAAATTATCCCCAGAAAACGTTTAAGGTACCGACAATAATGCGTTGAACAACAAAACCAGTTTGGACGTGCTGGCCATCTGGAGATTCGGTAAATGTGTGGTTCGTCTGAGTTCCACAGACTCTTTAAGAAATTGTAAAACGTCCCGGTGATGATGCTCCAGGTCTCGATCTTGACCAAGTGGAAGATTGATATCTTGATGAAGATTTTGAAGTCATTTTTGCTCAGGGTAAAAAGCGCTCGAGGATTTTGACTAATGAGCGAGAAGTTGTTTCAAAGTGAAGGTTGCAATACAATACATCCTTCGAGAGGTCTGCATGATAATTTATGGATCTTGAAAAAACCTGGGGTGCAACATTTCGACCATGGATGCAGAGTACCGTATTTTGATGGTAAGTAAATTACGGTATGTAATTTCAGGTTTCAAACGAAAAAAGAACTGAAATGGTCGGGGAGTATGGTAGACAAATTTCAATCAAAGCTTCAATTTTTGGAGAAAGATCCCGTCGATTTATTCCAGTCGGTTTCAAAACTTAGACCATCCTGAAAGCTTTGATTGGAGGCCAGGCAACATCAGAATGGAGAATATTCCGATCGACCAAAATATTTGTAAATGGAGTCGACATAAATGCATAAAAGAAGCAACATGTTTGAGTAAAAAAGCCAAGTTTATTTTTCTTAGAACAGAAATTAGAATAGTTCACTCAAAGAGCGCCAAGCTTTCAACACAGGAATGCAAACTCATCATGGAAAGCTTGAGAAAACAAGTAGCAAAAAATCATGCCTGCCTTCGTGCAGAATTCCGGTCGCGTATAAATGCTATTGTCAGTTCAAGGAGACACGAATAAAAGACGACAAGTTTGAGCAATTAACGCGTTTGCAGCTTGGAAAGGACCTTAATTCGCGAGATTCGCATTCTTCCTGAAATCGTGCAATAATATCCGTGATTTGACAACAAAAAAAACTTAGATCTACAGCTATATACGTCTATGTACGTTATGTGAAGAAAAGAAGCTTTCAGTTGACACAATTTCGCGCAAAAGCACACCGTCCTCACACACGTCTCCGCCCGGATCAAGCATTCGCGCAACGCTAATAACAGGGATTCTTTTGAGAGCAGCAGATCACCGGTGTTCTTAGTCCCAGTTCCGCACGTCAAAGTGCTCGGGTTGCAGCGACCAGCGTCATCGCGAGCCATATGGCGAAGAATTGGCAGGCGGCGGAATTGGCAGCGTTCGATTTCGGTTTCGGGTGGTTGGTCTGCGACACCGCAACCGGCGCCGGGCTCGACACCTTCGCTCCTTGCGAACTCGTTGACGACTTCCCCATGGTCTCCGTCTCGAAACCCGTTGTGTGTGTCGTGGGACACGGCAGGTTCGCCTTGTCCAGATCCAACAAGCGCACGTGAGCTCCCAGAGAGAAAGTCGTCGTGCGGTAGACCCATATGTCATCATATCTGACACGCCAACGGGAAGCCATACAAAAGAACAAGATTAACTCATCTCCAAGATACGACTCTGCTCCACTTGTTTCTCATCTCCGAAACTTTCCCGGCCTGGACAAGCAATAATACAGCGTCACCCCGGATAATGGACGCCTCGGCTAAAAGGTTTTCCGGATAACGAACTCGAGTTTCCACCGAATTTCGCTTTTCACTCGTATAACGTACCCTGCTTCGGACAATAAGCTGCTGAAAAGGGATTGTCCCTCGAAATATCGAAGTCGGCGTGGACATCATTCTTTATTTGGATGTATGCTTGTGCGCATACAGTATTTTTGACTATAGCTTCTTCGTAGGTTTAATTAAGCCCTGCATTTAATTAAAGATTTATAAAAGAATTGATGAATGGAATTTCCACGAGATTGTTTTAGCGATTATCCACTTGACACAGCCTCACATTTTTCCGTCAAAGGACTTATTAGGGACCATGCAGGAACCAATTGACGATTATTTGATGCTGTTTTGAATGACTCAGTCAACAGACTTCCCGGCACGGAAATTGATTGAGTTCATGTTGAGACACCACTGTATTTTGCATTGCAATCCGCATATACACGTGGACTCTCTCTATACATGGACCTTGTCTGCAACAATTTTCTTGGTAGAAAATTTTTTATATTTTTTCATCCTAAAATTTAATGAAAAGACTCTTTCCAAAATCATAGATGACCAAGATAAACTGTCAACTTTGTATGATTTCTCATAAAAGATTCTCTCCAAATTATTTAATAAACTAAAATTTATCTGGGAGCAGGCTGAACACCTTTGTGCTTTAATTTGGGTTCATTAATTGCCTTATGCTGCAATTATTATCACGGATATTTTCTTTTTTTTGTCCTCAGGGAGGGGACGCAAGTGTATTTATTTAAGTCAGCCGTGCAATTGTATCTTTTGGGATTTTCTAAATATCCACAGACAGCTTATTTCTCTATTTTTCTTTCTGATGTGATGTAATGCGTTTGGATGCATGTGGGTGGGGAGGGGAGGCATAACTTCAGTTTCATGGGGGGAGGGGGGAGGGGTTGGATGTGGGAACATTGCATGAATCTTTTGATTGCTGTAAAGCAGAAAATAAGCTTGCTGATCAATCAATCAATCAATTGAATTGTCGTCGATAGAATTATCTTCCCATGTTATCCACAACAAAATTATCCCCGCAACTAGTTTATCTGGTCCCTTGAATTTCGTTGCAGAGAGAGTCCACCTGTAATACACCGGGATTGGCCCGAAAAGTTAAATATTTAACTCAGTTTTACTTATCCTGGCGGCAAAACCTTCTCAGAAAGATACCAAGATTTTCCTCCTTCTCACATGAACGGTTGCAGCACCTTTTTCTGACAAATTTTAAATACCTTAATTCATTGAACTCCTGGCAACCAAGAAGTGCGTGAATAATCCTGCAATGAACATGCTAATGCCAATGGACTCATGTATAATCACCAACAGCTGGTTTCAGCATTATGGCATATCTTCCAGCAAGCTTTCAAGGAACGGAATCCTCAACAAACTAGATGAAATTTCTGGAAGACTGGCGAGCCCGACTTACCTTCCTTCTGTCACAGATTCATAATATTTTTGCGAAATCTTCACGTTTTCGTGAATCTAGCAGAGCGTGAAGCGCCCCTCGCTAAATGAGCGAATGATGATAAGCTAATGCGCCCAACAACAACAAAAAGCTACACCAATGTGATGTGATAATCATCAAAAGCTCGGGTTTTGGCAATAATAGCTAATTTTCCGAGCAACTAAGCAGCGTAATCCTCAACGAAGGAGATAGGATTTCTCAACAGGCAGGTAAGCAGGGCTTAGTCTCACCTGTCGGTGTGGTCGCTTCTCGGATCAGCGGCCTGAGCAGGGTCTTCGAGGGCGACGTGGGGCAAGAGATCTTCCAGGTATTCCACAGCTACGTAGCACTTCAACTGCTCTAAATTCTCCCGGAAAAAGTGGCTCGCCGTCGTGTTATACGCTTCGTATATCCAGTCCAAGCGGCAGTCGCATTGCAAATTATTCTCTGCACAAATGAAAAATAAAACGCCCAATTGCTTCAACTTCCAGCAGTAGCATTGCACGAAAAAAAATCAGGCCTTGAGGGCAACAGCAGCTAGACTTGGGTGCTGTTGAGAACTCGGCTTTTTGCATCAACGCAAGGGGGAAAAAAACACCCCAAGGCATGCAAAGAAATTTCATTTTCATGCTTCGAAATAAGAATAAAAAACATCGAGTTCTAAAGCTCCGAATAGTTGATAAATTACATCAAACAAAATAACATACAGTATAGAGATTCGAGGTAAAAGCGAAAGTCTTGGGGTATTTGCATCCAACCTTCGAAGAAAACCCAAAATCCCAAGAAAACGAAACACCAAAGAAAAATGCCAAAAAGGTTTAGTGGTATTCATTTAGGAGATTTTATTCACCCTTTAAAATCACGGAGCCCTTCCAAAATTGAATGCTCATGCTGAAGACCTTTCTTGAAATCATTTCGTAATACCGCACGGAGTCCCTCTTATAAAGCCAAGTTTTCAAGTAATATAGTTTAGAAGCATACTAATCCCTTACTTTTAGTAGTTCCTCTTCCAATATTCAAATCACGCATTGAATGCCAAAATGATCTTCCTGATTTTTCCTGAAATGGCCTTGGACCCCTAAAAAATTGCAGGACAAGCTCTTAGAGCGGGTCTTGTAGACCATAGAACTCACCACTTAGAATGGAATGTTCTGTATGGCAGTGCAAAGAAACGTTTTTTAAAATCTTAGAAATCTGAAGTTGTGTTATGCAGTGCACTGTAACACCATCACTTTGATTTAGCTTCACTTCAAAACAAATGCAATAAAATTGGAACTGTCTAAATATAAAATGTTTTCCATGGACAGCCGTTCGCAGAGAAGCAAACTGCAGAAAGCTTTATTAGAAAGGTTTCTGCAGTAGAAAGCTTTATTTTTGTTTTAAAACCTGGGAGTACAGAAGCATCAACAAAGAAGTGTACGAGACTATCCTTTTTGAGTACTCTGCCACAAATACTACCATTCCTCTCAAAAATCAAGCTCAAGAAGTGAAGTATAACTGCAATCTAAAAAATGCCCTGCTTAAAAAATAACAACTACCGTCAAACCCTCAATCGAATGCCAACCTCACGCATTCGTGCCACTAATTCAACTTGACAAATCTTCCCCTATTATGTCGATCTCTCGTATACGATACTCTCGCTGAATGCCAAGAAAAGGCCATGGATGGAGGGTGGCACTAAATTTGACTGCAGTGTGCTCAGCCAAGAAAATGAGTCTCCGTTTCAACAGATGGATTTCAGCACTATTAGACACGGGAGGAAGATACAAAAGACTGACGCTCGCGATCGACGGCGTGCTCACGCGCCATGCTAGAGCCAGGCTTCCGGAAAGACATCCGAGGGGCTCGGAAGCGGATCCAGAAGTCGTCACTTTCGGAAGCCGGGTTCTTTCGTCATTAGCACGCTCGGTACTGGTCACGGTGCAGCCACAGGACCAGACCGCCGGGTTCCGGACCCAGGGCGGAAAACATCCCCACGACGCCGGGTTTCAGCTCAGGCGTGAGATGACAGTTCCGCACGTCGAACCCCGGGGTTTGTTTCGTCGTCAACGCGTCGGGCTGTGACGTGTGCCGCGCGGCGCTGTCGCGGGTTCGCCGGGTTTCTCCGCGCCGAACCTCAGTCTATATTGCGGGGTTTCGGGATATCTGCCTCGTTTTCTTTCATCGGCTTGTCAGGACGTAAGACATTCCCCGATGTGTATGGGCCACATCGTATTTCGATCAGCGATTTTAGGCACAGAAAAATTGCGTAGGCTACAACAATTTCAATAAAAGTTTCGGAATAATGCAGGGTCTCTCTAAAAAAAAGCCTCGATTTCCCCACCGCAGCCGAATGTTGTTACTACAAAGCCGTTGATATCTGTAGCAAAAACAATTAATGACATTCAAACTTAAGACACATTTTGGCTATAATGCATTGCTGCAGGAAAAAATTCGCTGCAATGGAATTTCTAACACCATTCTCTGTAGAAGATTCAAAGACAAGTAGAACAAGAGAAATGTTCATGACATGAATAAGGCTCCATGAGTGCTTTATCTCTTGAGTGAAACAATGTAATATTGGTCTCCCTAATAAGTCGCAAACCCTTCAATGCTCTGTAAATAAAATTTCTGCAGGCCTTTGGGTTATTATCCTGGGGAACCAGGAAGGAGAAGAGGAATGTAATTGTAACAAGATGTTTCTCAGAAGTAAGTGCATGACTAATTATGCAACTTTATCAAACAGTTCCAGATCCAAAATTTCATCAATTTTACCTTCATGCGAGTTTTCTACCCCACCCCCTCTCCTATTAAAATTTTGGTCTCCCCAACTCTAAATATCCCTCAGTGAAATTTTCCGTGGGTCGCTCTGAGTTCAACTAAAAGAGGTTGGACTGTATAATCATACTTATGATTATTTAATTCATGGGTAGGTTATCTGACCTTCCAGACCAGCAAATATTCACTTGTACTGCATAACTGTGGCATAAGCCCCCACGTGAATATTTTTGAACACCTTTTACCTTCAGCTCAAGGCAAAAAATCTTATTCCAAAAATAAAACATATTTATTATTTTGAATGTGTGTCGTATTGCTTGAGCCGATTAGATTTCATTTCGAGGAAAATCTACTAAGTGAATCTACTTTTGTTCTTCATTCATCCATTTCATTTTAGTTTTTTGTGGAGGGACCCATGGAGCCCCGGACAAATTCAGAAGCCAGAAGGGCTCTGAAGAACACCATTTGATGCGCGTCTCTTATTCTAAAATACCGTCTTCTAATGAGCGCTCATTAATTTGGGTCCCTCAGATTTTTGCATGAAATTTTTGAAGGCGCACGCACAAATTTGACGATGCATACACATTTCGAAGGTACAAGCCTCTCCAGAAACTGCAAAATTAATTAACACGATAAATGAATGAAATGAAAGATAAATGAAGGGACGATGTTAATCAGATAACTGCAGAGGTGTTTCCTGCGTGCATTTCAGTGTCAATAAGCTCATCATCATCTGCTAACATTATTTTTGAACTTCTTTTAAGGAAAACCAAAGTCGAAGATAGATGAAGTCAGACGAATAGGTCATTGCGCCGCTAAACGACAGCGGGAAGTCATGGGACGAACAGGAAATTGCAGATCACTGAACCGTCGACGCGTCGTTGCTCCTAGAATACTTGTATATTCGAGCAACTGCGTTTTGCGGAGAGATACTGAAGATCATCAATTCCGCTTAAGTTTCAGACAATGTTGAACCGTCACGACAGTGAAACCAACTCCATTCAACGAGAAAACTGCTGACTATGTACAACCAAAATTTTCAAAATTAAATGGGAAAGATATTTTTGAATGAGTCTGTTCAACGTCGAGGTTTCTGGTCTTGTCAGAAAGTGGGGGATAAGCACTGTACTTTATTGTATTAAAGTCGCCATGTCAAGCATGAGGTTCATTTATTTATTAAGAAACTGACTGTTGACGCTGGGAGAAAAAGTTCAGGCGCACGTTTTCTATGCTCTTGAAAACATAAAAAATATAATCTCAAGTTTAATATACATCGGAGAATTCAAAAAGTACGCTTTTATCACGAGCCCTTAAATTGAAAAAGGCGTAATGACTCTGAAATTCTTGACGCTTCATTTTTTTGTGGATACAGTATATTAAAAGGATGTTTCCTGAATAGAGAGAATTTCTATCCAAAAATTTCAATTTTTTTATGCAGTGCCACTCGAACCTACCGGCCCAAAAAAAAATCGCTGTATTGAGTAATAATGCGAAGATTTCACAGCTATTTCTGAACTGTAGGAACGTTTTGACGCTGTGGTTCTATTCAGTTTATTCAAGTGCCTTCCTATAGGCAAGAATTGTTCTATAATTTTTGTTCAAGGGGAATATTGCCTACTGGCTAGCGACGACGAAAGAAAAATTCTCCATGTCATCTAATTCGCCGGGGAAAATTCTATATGGTACGACGGAAAATTCGGTTTGAAATTCCGGAGGAAGGTCATCAGGGAAATTTAGAGTCCATCAGGATTGCAATAGCTTTGCATCATTTTATATTTTCTTTTTTGAATGCCGCTAATGCATAAAGCAGTGCTGTATGGCACTGGCAGAGCGGCTTATTAAATGACTAGTTTTTACAGTACTGCATTTTCAAAAAAAAAAATTCATCTAGTTTTCATCCCATGCTAATTTTGTTCATTGAAGACGCTCTGAAGCTGCGGCGAAATTCAGAGGTTCGTGCGAGTCACACTTCTTGAAGAGAAGATACGCCGGATTTCATGGGATCAAATGTTCACGGAATCCTGATTTCGTCGACCGTAAATAACATTCGATGCTGCGGCTAAATTTAGAGGCTCCTGTAGCTCGCAATGCTCGTGGCAGCACGTCAGAAAAAGAAAAGTTCTTTAAAAAAAAAAAAGAGACACACAGACAGATCAGGCTATTGACTTCGCATGACTGCGAGGAAAACATGATGTATTCCCAGGGAATTCAGCCGCGAAATTCCGCCTCACAGCCGAGAACTTCACGTCGATTGTCAGCGCGCCGCGTCACGGCTATGATTGATAGCCGTCGGACGGAATTGGCACCCACGGAGCTGCAGGTGTCATTAGCTCGCGCGTAACAGCCAGTCACTTAACCAAGCAGCGACCTGTGTCGAAGTGTCGCACGGGGCATCTAGCGTCGCACAACCAGCGTCGCGCAGAGCGTGGTGTCGATATTTCCGGCCGCGTCGAAGGCCCAGCCTGATTGCACCCTCGCCAGAACTCGTTATCCTGTCGAAGTGATCGTTTTTGCCTCCCGGATATTGGGGAGGGAGGGTCTCGTCTTTCATTAAGGCTGAGCCGTCCGTGATTCCTGCGACACACGCACGTGGTGGTCGGAAATGCGGGGAACACTCCTGTGCTGATGCTGTGCCACACATCCCGTGTTGGCCCAACCAGACATCCGAAGAAAACTTTTCAACTTCATTTTTGCTATCAATTGTACCCCTTTCAGAGTACCCGACTGTCCCCGAAGCGTCTGAAAATGCAGACCCTCCTTATTGGGTTTAATTTTATATTCAAGTACTAAATACAATGCTGATGTAGTCATCCAAAGTCAGTGTTCCCCAACCTTTTTGGACCCGCGGGGTGGCAAATGTCCATACAATTTTCGCAGAACGTCTAATTTCCAAAACAGACCAACAAAGTTTAATAACATTTGTGCAGACTCAAGATAGTTTTGTTTGAAAGACTTTATGGCAGGTATTTAAAAAGTTTCTGCTTTCTTGCAAAAATTAAGTTCAGAGTGGAATGTCTTCAAATATTTGAAAGGTGGGCTTGAAGAAAGGTTTCTCAGAATGAACAATTTAAATAATTTATTTCAGCAAGTGAAAATGCATATGGAGCATCAATAGGAAAAAGGCCAACTTATATTTTTCATCGGATACATTTAAGCTGCCATTGTCTTTCCAGAATTTCAGATAAAGGTGACAGACTTCATGGCTACTTTGATAAATTTATTATCCAGAAGAAAATTTCCCGCGGACCAGCAAAAAACGTTTGCGGACCGGCACCGGTCCGCGGACCACGGTTCGGAAAAAACTGATCTAAGTTTCCTCACACGAGCAGTACACTTGTTAAAACAGCACGTTCTCTTTTACACTACATGCCCCAGCTTCTACAAACATCCGCGGTTCCTGGATACTTGTAAAACAGACAATTCTGCCGAAATGCGCGTAAAGGAAGAAAATTTCAATGTTTGGATGGTTCTCTTCCGCTGAAATGTAGGGAATTATTCTTGTCGCCCCGCACAACACGCCCTTCGTCTAAGTCTGGTCCTCCTCCGCATCCCTTGTAACATAATTCATCACTAAGCAAACGCATGCTCAGCTTCAGCACTTCACTTATTCCGCCGCAGAGTCATTGTTGCAAAATATATCTATACATTAATTTATTGAAACACCACACAATACCATCCAGTTCACTTCCGAAACGCAACATGATCACTTATAATCACGCGATTAAAAGTTGCATGCAACTGTATGCCGAACTCTGATTTTGGACAACAATGTCTGGTATGAAATCTGCGCAGACCACAATACGGTAACATTCAAAAGTTCTATAGGGTCTGTACACGAGAAAAACCGACTGATTTCCCGAACCTGCTGAAAATTGGAAAAAGCTTTATACAACATTTACTGAAGGTTAAGGCTTCATGAGAACATGGGCAGTTCAACGATATTATTCAAAAGGTGAGAAGAGTAAAGCCATTTTTATTTGGACCATACTTTTCCTACACACGGGTTATTTCTCACTCGTAAGCTGTAGGGAATTCTCGTGCACAATGTGGGCATATGAGACTGCACACTGAAACATTTTTAATGCGTGAACACACACGGAGATTTTCGAATCACTTTCAAAGAAAAATATACATACAGCATAATTTTGTGGATACGGTACCTAATAGTGTGAACCACATTTTACCTCCGAAATTAAGAAACATTTCCAGCAGTGAACTCACCTCTCCCTCTTTTTTTCAAAACCGGAAATCCGGATGCAGTCGATGATCGCGCCATGACGATAATTTTTTCGCAAGTAATCTTTCGCGAATTGTTTGTTAGATGAGACCAGGAAGCTTGAAGCACAAATAAATTCGATTGCTTTAAATTTTAGCCGAAGACAACTGTAAACAAAGGTGTGTTCACGACCGGCTTGTGAAAACTTGCTGTATCTTCGTGGCTCAGCGTAAATGAAAGCCCGAACGTTCGAACATCCCGAACAAATCCTATTTCATATAACCCTTCGCCCACGACTCAAGCAACAATGGGTTCTTGGGTTCACACCAGTGTTAGCTCAGAAAACACTCCCCGCACCCATTCCAGTACACGACACCACAAATCATGACGATGGAATACCACGTTTCCTGAAGACGAGTAAAAGCGGCATAAATCACGTGATGAATAGTGACACATTTGACGCGTAGCCGTATTTTTCCAGGGTGATCCAGACAGCTTTTCAGCGTTCAGCGAATTTAAAATTCCATTCACCTGAATTAATCAGTTGAAATTGAGAGGTCGTCGACTTTTCCTTCTTCGGAAAATCAATTATCATTGTGAAGTGGCTTTCAAAATGCCCTACAAGTGCGGAGTCCGTTCGGCCTGCCATATGCTTCGCAAATACATCAATTAATCTGCGATCTTGCATAGACTCGAAAAATGAAGTCTTCGTCTTGTAAACGAGTTAAAATTGCGTGAAAAAATGTAGAGATCTTTGTCTACCCGTTGGATGCTCTATTATTCGCATCAAATTACATCCAACTTCCTTTTTTGGCTTAGTGAAGAAGCTGTGGCGCCCTGGTCCTCAATTCATCAATTTAAACTTTTTGGCTCAACCCAAGCCCAATATTTTACTGGGTCTTGAAAGCAAGGAAGATTACCAGAAGATCATACGCATGTACTCAGCTCTAATCGATGACATTTTTAAAAACCTTCGTGAAATTCCACGCATGATGCTCAGGTATGACTGCTGGGCACCTCCAGCTTATAACCTTTCTTTTCCTTGTTCGGCGATTGATCGCAGGAAAGCGGGATTGATTCGGTAGTTCAGCAACATGATCGCTGATTCCAAGGCAATGTACGCGAATTTTCAGGTTATGATTAATTCTAGATCATATACGTTAGGCACAGTTGGAAAGAGCGAAAGCAAACAAACAGAGCGCCGACTGTTTCTGCGATCTTCGTGTAGAAGTTCTCCTGCGACTCGCCCAACTATTGAAGATCAGGGTTCCAACAGCAAACATTCCTCCTCACGCCCGCTGAAGGATTGTCTCTCACGACCTCTCTGGCGGAAATCCAACGAAAATCAAGCACCCTTTTTCGCGGGATTCGCAGGAATACAAGCCAACTCTGTATCCAAGGTTCTAATTGCGTCAAGGGACGGGAAAAAGGGCTGTGGGCGAGGACGAGCGTGAAAATAGACGTTGCACGGAGTGACTCAACAGTGTTTCAACTTACACCTTCATTAACCCCGATCCGAAAAACGCATTCCGCTAGAAAAATAAACTCAAGTGCGAAGGCTGTGTCAAAGATGATCCCGTAGTTTTGTTTAACCCCTGCTTTCTGGACTTCCAGAGCGACGCTCCAACTCCGTATCAATATGCAGTTGAGCCTAGGGATGCAAGGTTATCTGATTTCCGGGTTCATTTCGAAAAAGGATGCTCCACTCCTCGTCTCCGAACATTATTAAATGTTTCAACATAATCTCTCTCGACTTTGGCCACTTTAGTTGAAATTTGAAATTGCCATCCCTGATGGACCAGCAGTACTGTAACTTGCAAGCTATAGGACCTTTGCGCATTTTACAAAGGCATCCATGAAGATTATTCCGCTCTTTCGAATTTCATTGAACTGAGATCTTGCAGGAATCATTAAAATGCATCTCATAATTTCACACAGGCGGAAAGGGGTGATGAAGGCCGACTTCGTTTTCATCACCCATGCACCTGGTCGATGTATGATTACACATCATGTTGAGAAAAAAAAATGCGATCATTTAGATTACCGTGATCTGGTCCTGTAATATGAAGTATTCTATTTCAACTGGAATAGTCCGGAAAATTAAAATATTGAACTGCGCAAGGAAACACTCCGCGTACAAAATAACAATTGCACGTTTGCCTTTTGATGAAACTTAAAAATACCTTCAAAAGGTGGAAAAAAACAATCCGACGACCCATGACCTGAAATTTTAGAATTCAGAGAGAAAAAAATATTCTCTGAAATGTCTGATCAAGGTCTCTGAACACTAAATTTTTCGGAAGAAAAGCTCTCGACTTGGAGCGAATAGGACTTTGTTCTTTGTCCGAAAGATTCGATTAATAGGAGTACCGAGTAGTATTTTCGTTTTAAACATAGCATTTTGCTTTTAAAATTTTATTTTAAGATTGAAAGATTACTAGCAACGGAAATATGGAAATAATGAACTATTGTACTACATAATTAGTGTCTCAAAATTTGTGACGAAAGTGTTCACCAGCTCAAGAAAAAAAAACCAATGGAAAGAAGAACTGTAAGAGATGAAATGTCGAGAAGTCAGAGAATATAACTTTGTTCGGTTCGCATGTATGGACGAAAAGGTGTATCTGTGGCGACACAAATCCTAGAAACGCAATAACCCTATGTGCTGCTTAATACCGCCGCTTTGCACCAATGGTGATACTGTATAAACTATAACGCGAGATGTAGTTATGAGCCTGATCGAGTTTCCGTTGATCCTGACCTTGATCATGCAGTCATCATGGTTCATCTGCTACCGCGAAGAATCACAAATTATGAGTAAATAATCAGTATGTTTCGCATTTTAAAAGAGGCTGCGAAATTTCATGCAACGATGAAAGGGAACGGTGGAACCACGGAAAACCAAGTTTCTTCATCTTTTTGGGATGATTTAAGCATTTTTTTTTCAGTAAGACGTTTTTCTCCGAGCTTCGATTAACCACATCAGATGACATTAACCCGAAAAAAGAGAATAATTCGGAGATGATATTCAAATACTGGATAATTATTTTTTATTTGAGTCAGAGAGGGTGAAATAAGAAAGAACTTTTGCCTTTTGGCTGAAATAAAGAGGTGCTCCGTTACTGGGAAATAAACTGAACTGTGCTTTGTCTTCCCAGGGCAAATCTCACAAAGATTCATTCACTATTTCCATTCGAACAGAAAAAAGTACAACAATCGTCCTGAAGGTTGCAACTGATTTCCTCCTAATTTACGAACTCTAGCAGGCAGAAATTCGATCTCCGGTCTCAAGTGCGAAGGCTGTGTCAAAGATGATCCCGTAGTTTTGTTTAACCCCTGCTTTCTGGACTTCCAGAGCGACGCTCCAACTCCGTATCAATATGCAGTTGAGCCTAGGGATGCAAGGTTATCTGTTTTCCGGGTTCATTTCGAAAAAGGATGCTCCACTCCTCGTCTTCGAACATTAATTAAATGTTTCAACATAATCTCTCTCGACTTTGGCCACTTTAGTTGAAATTTGAAATTGCCATCCCTGATGGACCAGCAGTGTAACTTGCAGGCTATAGGACCTTTGCGCATTTTACAAAGGCATCCATGAATATTATTCCGCTCTTTCGAATTTCATTGAACTGAGATCTTGCAGGAATCATTAAAATCCATCTCATAATTTCACACAGGCGGAAAGGGGTGATGAAGGCCGACTTCGTTTTCATCACCCATGCACCTGTTTGATGTAGGATTACACATCATGTTGAAAAAAAAAAAAAAAATGCGATCAATTAGATTACCGTGATCCGGTACTGTAATATGAAGTATTCTATTTCAACATTCAACTGGAATAGTCCGGAAAATTAAAATATTGGACTGCGCAAGGAAATCAATTACTCCGCGTACAAAATAACGATAGCACGTTTGCCTTTCGATGAAACTTTAAAAAATACCTCCAAGAGGTGGAAAAAACAATCCGACGACCAGCAACCCATGACCTCCAATTTTAGAATCCAGAGAGAAAAGAATATTCTCTAAAATGTCGGATCAAGGTCTCTGAACACTAAATTTTTCGGAAGAAAAGCCCTCGACTTGGAGCGAATAGGACTTGGTTCTTTGTCCGAAAGATTCGATTAATAGGAGTACCGAGTAGTATTTTTGTTTTATACATAGCATTTTGCTTTTAACATTTTATTTTAAGATTGAAAGATTACTAGCAACGGAAATATGGAAATAATGAACTATTGTACGACATAATTAGTGTCTCTCAAAATTTGTGACGAAAGTGTTCACCAGCTCAAGAAAAAAAACCAATGGAAAGAAGAACTGTAAGAGATGAAATGTCGAGAAGTCAGAGAATACTTGTATAACTTTGTTCGGTTCGCAAGTATGAACGAAAATGTGTATCTGTGGCGACACAAATCCTAGAAACGCAATAACCCTATGTGCTGCTTAATACCGCCGCTTTGCACCGATGGTGATATAAACTATAACGCGAGATGTAGTTATGAGCCTGATCGAGTTTCCGTTGATCCTGACCTTGATCATGCAGACAAAAAGTCATCATGGTTCATCTGCTACCGCGAAGAATCACAAATTATGAATAAATAATCAGTATGTTTCGCATTTTAAAAGAGGCTGCGAAATTTAATGCAACGACGAAAGGGAACGGCGGAACCCCGGAAAACCAAGTTTCTTCATCTTTTCGGGATGATTTCGGCATTTTTTTTAGTAATACTTATTTACTCCGAGCTTCGATTAATCAGATGACATTAACCCGAAAAAAGGGAATAATTCTGAGATGATATTCAAATACTGGATACTTATTTTTTATTTGAGTCAGAGAGGGTGAAATAAGAAAGAACTTTTGCCTTTTCGCTGAAATAAACAGGTGCTCGGTTACTGGGAAATAAACTGAACTGTGCTTTGTCTTCCCAAGGCAAATCTCACAAAGATTCATTCACTATTTCCATTCGAACAGAAAAAAGTACAACAATCGTCCTGAAGGTTGCAACTGATTTCCTCCTAATTTACGAACTCTAGCAGGCAGAAATTCGATCTCCGGGGGTTTTCTGAATGATTGAACAGAAAGCTTTATTTTCCGAAAGTTTTCTTATTTTTATTTTATGTCCAGGTACAGAAAATTCAAATTTATGCCAAGGATTTTACTCTTCTTCCACTTTGTTCCCCTTACTTTTAAACAAATTCCATGGTCAAACTGTACATTCAAAAATTTAATGAATATTATCTTTTGTTATCGTATAACGCGTGAATTTCTCGTGCTTTCAACGAGATTTTCTTTTGATAGTATGTAGAAAAAACCAGTATGAATTTTAAGATGAAGAAATAATCATTAGATTTTCGTTGGCTTCAAATTTTAAAAATTCGGTGTTAAGGCAAAGATTCACCTGAGATATTCCGTCAGGCGGTCTCTGAAGTATAAACGTCTCAGACGACATGCATTATATTTTTATGTAGCGGCAGTTCATTATTTTTCATCGAAAACGACGAGATGACTCAATTTTCATGACTTTAATGCAAAATTTAAATCGAGCTGAGGAAAGAAGTATCTCATATATTTCTATTTCAAAAGAATCATTAATCATGTTTTTGATCGTGTGTTTTGCACATCCGGAAGAGGCCAGTCATCCGCCGAGACAAGGAACAATACTGTACACTACATCGGGAGCAACAAGAAGGATTTCCTTCCTTGCTTCAAAAGCGCAGTTCAAACTCATTCACTGTTTTCGTAGTTGTCCCAAGTAAATCTTGGTTACTTTTTCTCCCGCAGAACTCGACGAAGTGCAGTACTGTACGCGAATGCGCACACTTCCTCATCCGCCGAAGTGCGAAGTTGACACGAATCTCCCACGGAATGGATGCCATGTTTCGGAAGAGTTTCTTCGCGACTCACAAGCCGCTGACACGACTTCCGCGGTTCAACAAGCAGCCACAGAAGTTGACGAATGCCGCCCATGAAGCGCAACTCGTCGGAACATTGATCACAAGCAGCCGTAACTTCGTTGACGCCACCTCTCGAAACCTGACTCATCCTGGCTCCATGAACACAACCGGGTTCCCAGGAGTCTCTGTTTATTGTAAGCAGAGCCTACGATTCAACGTCTTGCATAACGGAGTGGAAACCCGGGAAGGCGATTTCAAAGTTTAATCTTTCACAACAAATACATGCGTCGATCGTTTGAAAATTTCTCCGAAGTTTCCGTCAGCAGTTGGCTCACACGAAGCCCCAGCTTCGGAGGAACTCCAGTTTACTCCCAGGAACAGCGTTCGGAATTCAGTCATAACGCGAGTTTGTTTACGAAGTATGCCTGGAATCTTTCCAAATATCCTGATACTGTATATGCAGATCACAGAAAATAAAATTAAAATCCGTATTCAAGGAATTATGCGCCAAACATTGTTCCCCGAAGAATGCATGCACCGGAAATTCGAACGCATGAGGATTGGCCACAGTGAATAAAAAATGGAACATACGAGTTCAGACACGACAAAATCCTGCCGTAGGAAAAGCTCACCGAAAAATGATTTCCTAATCTTTTGTGAGGTTATTTCATGTTACAGGGATTTTCGACCAATTCTAGGCAACCTCTATTCTGTACTATAGAATTATAAAGGCAAAACCCTTCAAATTATTCTTCTGTAGAGTATTTCCCACATGGTTAATTTCCAGGAAACCAAAACTGCTTCTTTAGATAGGGGGTATTGCCTGCTTGGAGTTTTATTCTTCGTGCACCTAAACTGATTTCTCCCAAATCCCAGACTCAGATGAAGAGGATTTCACAGGTTTGACAGAATATTATTATTGTGAAAACTTTTAAATGCCAGGTGTGAACCTTGCTAAGTCAAACCTACCTGACTCAAAGTATTTTTCTCTCAAACCTCTGTAAGTCAAATTTTCTGATGCACTTTGGTTATTATTTCCTTGAAATATGAAAGAAAAAAGCAACAAAACAAATTATGTTATGCATTTTGAAATTAAGTGAAGACTATAATTGAACAAATGAACCCCTGCCTACAAGTTCAGCAAGCTGTAAACTCATTAAGAAGCAAGTTTAGGCCCAGAATATCCTCATCTACAATTTCCTGCTTTCCTTTGAGCAAAAATATTTTTTTCCTTTACCCCAAATCTCAAAAAATCTACATCTCCCTCGGTCAAAACCTCGTTAAGTTAATTTTTTCTGGTCCCTAGAAATTCGACCTATAGAGAGGTTCAACTGTAAATTATGAAAACCATATTGACAAATAAGCCTAATTCAAGAGGCTTCTCAAGTAATTTTATGAATGGCATGAGAGATAACCGAGTACAGGAAAAATGGCCTCCATTAAGTAGTTTCCCATCATTTTTTGAAAAAATCTTGCATACTGCACTATCGAAATAATTTGGATGTTTCCCTGATATAAGTAATGATTTTTAAGAAAAGGAAAAATCTGTTCGGAAGGAGTTTAGAAAATGAAAATAGACTTTGTCTATGTATTTGTCAAAACATTATTTTGGCTCATGGTGGGTATTATAAGAAAAAAAAGCAGACCAGACATTAATCAAGGTATATGCTCAAGGTATTTTCAGAACAAAAATTGAGGTTTCTGGTAATTTCCCTAGTCGCTCCGGTACAATTCAAAATTTTGAATCTGATCCTCGACGAAATGCAGCCTTACGTGTAGCTGCTGTCGGCATTTTAAGCTCACGCATAAAATTTCAAATCGCATGCGGCCTATATAGAGATCTCCACAAAATGGCTGCTCGAAATCAGGATACGGCCTGGATTTTTACGCGGCGATGATCGTCTTCCTATACACAACGACGCGTTGTACCCGAATTTTAGCAAGATCAGTCAAGAAATCAAAGGGAAGGCGGCACTTTCAAGCGGCGCGTTTCACATGCGCCAAATCCATGGCTCAGCTCCGTGTTTGTTCTGCGAAGCCCCGTTCGAAACCTGCCGCTAATTTTAGACCTATTCCTCGAGAACTTTTCCAAGCAGTTCCGGAGTTGTTGGGGCGGGAAACGGCCCCTTCGAACAGCTGATCCAAACCAAGGAACCTACAGTACTTCCGTTTGTCACAGAAAATCCTAGGATCTCTTTCATACGAATGAAATTTTGTGTGGCCAACGCCAAGTCCTTTCTTCACATTGAATTCCGTTGAGTGACTTGAATTTTGCAGAGCGCGTGAATGATCAAGAATTTGAAAGAGGTTATTTTCACCATGGCATAGAGTTTCCGGGTAGGTTAACTTATTCTCATCTGATTTTCTCTCTCTCAACCTTTCAGGCATTCCGCAAATTAACCGAAAAAAAAACTGCTGTATAGAAGTGAGAATTGAAAAATCCCAAAAATATCTTCTACTAATCTAATGGGAAACTCGGGAAAGCATAGACATACGAAGAGAAATAACAACCCCATGATCTTGTATAACTTTCACTACGAAAATTTAGTCTGGATTCTTTCAATCAATTGAAGAACAAAATATCTGACGAAATATCCTCGAAAGTTTCAAAAATTAATAATTTTCGTTTCGTTCTTCAGCTTCTGCAGTACAATACCTGAGAAAATATCAGCGACCCACTGTAAGTAAGAATCTAAAAAGTTGAAGTCGTACGGATAAAAGAAAATTCGTTGTTGTTCTCTTGAATCTTTTTCTTTCACCCAGTCGAAGAATGCTTGCATTCTGCGGTACACCAGAAGTACCAAGTTCGCATTCTTTCTTTTGAATAATTTTAGGTTATTTTTACAGCATTTGAAAATCTGCCGGAATTCCAAAGGTCTGGTGGGTAATTAGCTTCAACCTGAGATATGTGCATGTGCTGCTACCTTGGATGCCTTTCTGAAGAGGATACTTTTTTTTAATTTTAACAAGGAAATCCGGATCTGAGGGAACATCAACCCGAGACTGCCGAGAGAGTGGGTGAGAAAGAAAGATGATATAACAAGAGAAGAAAATATCCTTGATTTAAAATCCAATCTAACGTACTTTCGGATTGCCGATACGATAAAAAAAATCGCGAACTTAGTAGTTTGGATGGATTATTCGGTCGAATGACGGGGCAGTCAGCTGAGTCCTAAAATAACGGGTCTCACAAGAGCGCATGCCCAAGATGGCACGTAACAAAAACGCTAGAATTACGCAATGACATTAAAGCATATAAGTTCACTCGAGTACCGAGCGTGCCCCCTCTCCCCGTTTGCCAATTTCGTTGAGGGCACGCGTCATATTCTAAAAAAACGAAAGTCACAACACAAAGGGAGCACAGTACAGTACTCGAGTAGATTTTAATTTTTCATTCTCCTCGGTTGCTGCACCACACTAGAATTTTTCCATTACTGTACCGTTTCGAACGCGTTAGTTTCGAATGGACCGCTTTGGAATGTGCTCAACTGTTCCGGCACCATTGTGAATGGGTATACTTGATGTCAAGGACACGAACGGTACATGCATTCTTTTTCCATTTGAGAATGTCATTTTCTCTTTTTTCATTATGGAATACGGGCGATTTTACGAGGCTCTGTTTAGCGACGTGCGCTTTGCACACGTTCATCTATACAGAAAAATTACGAAAATTGTGGAATACAAGGTTTTGGTAATGTGATACTTGTGCAGTGCTTTTCATCTGCGATATACTTCCACAAAGTGGATTGAATGAAAATGTATATAAGTCCCGACAAATTACGTATTTTTACATTTTATACATGTGTGCTACCCCTATATTAGTCGACTTTGAACGGATTCAACAAATAAAAAACTACTTGGGAGTGTTTTGTGGCTTCATTTTTGCAGGTTAATCAATGTAAATCATTTTCTGGCCAAAAGTACACAAGTTTTCATTATTCATAGATGCAATATCTACAGGAAGTTCTAGTATCCCTTTTTGAGAGCATATAGATATAAGTTGAATCCATTCTTTTGGAATAGGCATTCTAAAATTTAGCCCCTTTCCAACAACAAATTCTTTAAATATGTACTAAGGGTGGGTTGACTTAAACATGTTCACAGGATTACGTTTCAATCATACGTATTGCAGATCAGGACACTTGCTAGGGATTGACTGGAAATTGAAATTCGGGAAATTTCAACGATGGGATGTTTGACTTGGCAAGGTCCCACAATATATGCCTGCATAAAAAATCTCATTGCAACGAAATCGTTGGGACCAGCAAGAAAGCTTCATTTTATGACAAAAATGTATTCTGAAGAAATTGAAATATCATTATGGCTGTTTAGCAGGGATCTAAAAATGATTAGTTAGAAACAATAATTTGTAGAAACGAAATTCTATCCTTTTACATATATTTTAAATTAACTTCGTGGATATACAGAGTTTTGGGACTCCTCACCTCTCCCGTGGTCATCCCTCAAATTGTTTTTACTAACATTGCTGGGTTTTAAAAGCATAATCTGGATAACTTGAGTGAGAAAAAAATAATGAGCGACGGCTTTCGAAATTCGTTCCCTAGAACATCAGTAGACGTGCCCGAACAAAACACCAGGACGATCAAGAGCTGAGCATTATTTTTCTGGACAACCGGATGAAACAATTCGTGAAGAAGGTATTGGCCCAAAGAGCAGCTCGCAGTGGCTGCTGGCATCCAGCAGTCGAGCTGAAACCGCCGAGAGGATCGAAAGCTGTTGAAATCGGATCAAGAGCTAGACGGTGTTGGTCTTACCTCGCCCGCGATGACACACCCGGGAGCATGCTGAAGAGCTTCAGAAAACACGGAAGCCTTCTTGCGGAAGATATTTCGGAAGACGCTTGTTTTTTTCGTTTTTTTTTTGCTTTATTTCTGCCGCCCTCGACCCGCAACCAGGCAAGGAAGGAATTCCAAGTTCGCCTGGTTCATGCTTTCCGGAAATTTCCTCAGCAAATCGTACGCTTCAGGATGCGAGCTAGCGGCGTAAAGTTGTGCGTCACGCAACGAACACAATTCAAAGAACCTAATGCTTCGTTGTTCTTGCGTGGGGAAACTGCAATTACAATTTTAACCGCATTTGAAATCTTCTCTTGCATTTTCGTAGCTAGCCGAAGGAATTTGCGTAATTTTCAATTTTTGTGAAGGGCTTTTGTTCGGACATCTTACGAAATAAACATTCATCACATTAACGGAGCTCTTTCAACAGATTTCCCAGCTGAACACCATGACTGCTCCGTCCTTGTTTCATTTTCCGGAAATTTGCTTGGAATCCGACGCATTTGATCGGATTTATTTGAATCAAAACTGTCCTAAACCTTTGTCGTACCGCCGTTTTTTGCTCGAAATGCATTTTGCCGCACGAATTTATGAATGCTTTCCCAATCTGAAATTTTGAATCAATTACTGCAAGAACCTCAAAAAATCTCCATAGGATGCAGTTTCACTCAACTCTTGAAGTCATTACAGTTCGTACTGAATAAAAACAAGTACCGGCAAATTTTGGAAGAAATAGAAGCTGAAATAAGCTCGGGAAAAAGGCCGAAAAACGTGAGAAAAATAGTACGAGAAAGCAAAAAAAACTAAAAAAAAAGTACAGCATGTATTACATATTGCATTACACTTTCCAAGATTCAAAACGACTGATATAACCTGTTGAAATTTTAAAATTTATATCTTATTTCTTGCTTATTGATTTCCGCCTTGTTTCTTAGTTCATGACAATTCATAGTTTGAGTTAAGCATTTCCTCACGTTCACACTCCCCTTTTTGCGAGAAACTGGCGGGAAGAAAATGGGTGTGCATGGTGCCCAAGTACCAGTTATGATGTAACTTGAGCAGAATTTTTTCCAAAATTCCATTAAAAAAAAATTAGCACTGCGTAGTATTTAAGGCGAAAACGTGGGTTCATTGTTCTAATTATGGTGTGTCATTTTCTCCTCAGGCACTTATTTTTTCTTCTTCTGTAGAACTTTTTAAATTTAAGCATCCTTTTTTAAAAGAGCAATTTCGAAAAGAAATTGAAAACCTGTCAAGCATCTTGAGTGAATTCCCAAATGTGTAACCCTCATTGTCACGGGAAAAGAATAAATCGAAAAAAATGCATCGGGTTTTCTTGAGAGATACTCATGTCCCTTGTATGGGTTGTTCCTTGTAAGACGAGTTCGTTAAACGAGGCACCACTGTATTCCCGCCACATGCACTCTACGGGGTTTCGAACGGCAAAATAAATAGCGGCTTGACTCTGCGCTGATGAAGCTGATGAATTAGCTGATCCCCACACCGCCCACGCGCTTTCTCCGCTCGTCTCCCACCGAACTTTTCCCTTCGAATCGCGATCAATCACGACTGCGCCGAAAATAAATCTTGATCAACAATCTCGCCAGCTGTGGGCCAAATGACTGCTTGCTGCTCCGAGAAACATCGGGGCTCGACGCCGGAAAAACAACTGATGGTAATCCGGAGACAACGGGAATTACCCTTGGATGCTGTTTGCGCTTGCTCTATAGTTTTCCAATTCCTACCCGAAGACCCCAAGGTAAGGAGGGATTCCGTAACTGACTCAGTATTTTGGAAATGTCCTTTAAGAGCGGGAATGAATAGCTCGCACAACCATCTCTATCGATCCCCGCGATCGAACAATTCAACTGACGGTAATCCGTTCAAAACGAGAGTTTATTACAAGGGGAAGTGGAATGCACTTGCTCAACAAATTACAGTAATTTAACTTGAAACTCAAGGTGAAAAGACATACCAAAAGCACTAAATGAATGAATTATGGAAGTTGACAATAAAGACGAGAGTCAAATGCTCGAAAGATTGAATACGCAGAAAAAAAAGTTCCTTCATCAATCTGTCTGTTTGATCCCAATGAGACATCTCAACTGCTTGTGGTACAAAAACTACACGATTTACAATTTTACCTGTCGTGATTTTTATGCACTGTATTGTGATTTCCTCAAATATGAGACCAGATGATCCACGACTGAAATTATAAAAAAATGCAAGACTTCGAAAGTTAAGTGGAAGTGAGCATCAACTTAAAAGGATTTTCCAGTTGCTACGAGTTTCTTCCAAAAAACTCAGCGCTGTATAATCCCTGAAATGAAAGCATGCCGTTGAAAACAAGAGCTGAATTAAATGCATGCACTTTTTGACAGTTCCACGAATTGAACACGAAGACCCATAGGTTGAAAATTTGCTCCCATCAAAAAGTTTAAATCAAAGTAAGAATCGAATGCCTGAGGGAAACGTCCGTAAAATAAACAGATCTCCACCAAATTCAGCTATACATTTTTATAGCTGATCGTACTCCTTTGGAAACCTGAGTTACACTCGGAAGTTGACTCACATTTCTTCGACAGTTCGTCAAATTCTATACAATATAACAGACGTACAAGATGATCCCAGAATTTTGAAAGGTTACGCATATAATTAAGGAACAAATGTGCCAATAAAAATCTAGAAAAAGATCTTTACCAATCTCGGGGATTCCACATACGGAGTGATACGGTGATGTGAATACAGTATTATTGAACTTATGAACGCACTTCAAAACTTCCTGAAATGATTTTCCAAAGACCGAGAAATTCCGAAGCTGCCACAGCTGACGATTGAATCAAAATTCAACGATAAAATGTGTCCCTACCGATCTTCGCGACGTATCAAGCCATGGTGATTTATAGAATTTCAAACGTTTTATTGTACAAGCAGCTTCAAGCAGGTTATAAGCACCGTTATATTTTAAAAATAATTTATCTGGCCAACGGCATCGTACTCGGGTAGCATAAAAAGCTCTGCAGAGGAGCACATATCCGGGCATTTTTATTACTGTATAACGACGCTGACAAATGAAGCCGTTGACGGGATGTACGAATCCCCACGAAAACAGGTGCTTCAGTTGTCAGTATGTCTAGGGGCTTCAAATGCAGCAAAAACTTCTTAGGCTCGCGTACTGACGCATCAGCCAAGTACCGACACCGACGCGACAACCTGCGAGTAAACACAGGCATCCAACGGGGTCATTAACATAGTGCGAGTGTCTTCAATGGAATCACGGGATCGCAGTGAAGCCGAGAGCCAGCTCACGTCTGTTGCGCTCACGAACGCGGTAAATCAGGCGTGGCGAGGATAAAACCCGGAAGATGGATGGGACGCTAAGTGGGCTAAACGGGGTTCGTTAATGGGTCCCGTCCGCCGGCTTTTCCCGGCTGTGGTGGGACTGAAATTCAAGCTTAATGATGAGCACATGCTTGCTACAAAATCCGGGCTTCGGTTGTTTTTTTTTCTCGCGGTGGAAAAAAATATTACGTTTCTCCGTAATGAAACTGAGTCGAAAGAGAAAAAGACCACGAATTCTTTCTTTTTCTCTCGAAATGGAATCGTGGAAATTCCAGCGTTCCCGCGGGAGCAGTAAAAACCTTTCCGAAGGACTGAACGGAGCATCTTTCTTCTTCCAAGTTTACCCAGCTTTATGCCCTTACTTCCCCAACTATAAAATCCAGGGCAATTCACACGCTAGCAGATGCACAAAAGGTAAACATTTCATGCAGTTATAAGCCCATAATTTGCGTATTCAGGTCGAAGAAAGGTGGGGCAATATATAAGAAGTGGGAATACGTATAATGGCATCGACCAGACAACCACTTGGTTTCGTCGCTCGGGTACCCCGGCAAAAGAACGATGCTCTTTTCGGGACTGGAACAGTTGACTAACGCATTGAAAGTGAAGGGAAATTAGTGACATTTTCTAAAAGATGATCATTATCCACGGAATTAAATGGATGCACGTAATTCGCACTTTTCTTGGTGCTTGCAATTTTATGCGCATGCTCAATAGGAATGTACGCGCAGAGGATTCCCGCGTTGAGAGAACACTTTCCAGTAACTAAAGACACTCTCTGTTGTCTAGAATTCCAGAATGGCACTCTTGAATGTATCATTCATATTAAAATATGTCCCGAGAAAAGCAAAAATCCTCCGTGGTACGTGTATAATACAGTGCATCTTTTTTACTATGCCGGAATTTTCAGCCTTCAGCTTCACAACAGAAATTTATTCGTATTCCTAAATTTTCTGGCACTGTCTTTTTTACTTTGATAGCAAAAAATGTACTCAAGGAGACAGCTTGCCTGGTTGTATATAGTCGATGGGGATCAAGAAAATGAGCGAGTATAGCTGTGGAGGCGAAAAGCGCAGGTTTAGACGCAACAAGACCCGGAGAAGATCACTTCTAATCCGAGGAGAATTAGCTTTCTGTCAAAAAAATCATCCCAGCTACAAGGAGCAAAAAATTCTCTGTTGATCTAGACCTGCTCATAGCTCATCTTGAAGTTAATTTTATCACCACAAGCCGTTTTCTTCTCTGCGTCTGTTCCTGGCCACCAGGGAAGGAAATCTCGACAGTGACGCACTGCATTCCGGACTAGCATCTCGAAAGAGTTTTCCGGCTTTCACGAGTTCCGACCTA
Organism: Notodromas monacha; assembly: GCA_905338405.1. Taxonomy (NCBI): domain Eukaryota; kingdom Metazoa; phylum Arthropoda; class Ostracoda; order Podocopida; family Cyprididae; genus Notodromas; species Notodromas monacha. The sequence continues at coordinate 417,138 of CAJPEX010000003.1, read as the reverse complement.
CTTCTTTGGTATCTGCATTAGCAAATATTGTCAGCTGACGGAACTGGCACATCGTGCAAACTGGTGGTAAGCCAAAATGCAAATCTCGGGGTGGGGTTTCTCAAGTTACTAAACCAACAGATGTGAGACACGCAAGTCATTCTGGCTTTGTTGCTGTCGCAACGATTAGCACACATGTCTTTCGTGATAACAATAAGCAAACGTTAATCTCTTCGTAACAGGTAAGAACTACTGAATTCCCGAACACAAAAAATGATATTAATTGTGGGAGTACGAGAATATTTGGCCCGTCATATTTTCAACTGTACCTCCATGCTTATTGTTGGAAGTTCAAGCTGGAATGATACAAAATTGACGGTCAACTTCCAAATTCTGCACATTTTTCTTGTGTGCATTTAAAATGGCCACAAAATCTAGGATACCGCATGTAATAAAAATAATTGCGCACCACTTCAACTCGAGTTAGGTTTCAAATTTTTTTATGCACGACTAAAGATCACAGTTTTCAGGCCACTTCAGTTTGGAATACGCTTCCCCCGATTTTTGAAATTATTTCCAGGTATATTACTAAAATGAAAATATCAACCATAGCTTCACAGAATGAAGCAAGGCGATATGATCCACTCAGAAACCATTGAATTGAAATTTCAGTCGAGCCCAAAGCGAGCTTTTCGAAATTAGGGAAACATTGCTGCTCGAGAATTTGCCAGAAATTTTCCGTGCTATTGGGCACAGTATGACTCCCCTGTACAACGATGTCCTCGTCATGCAACGAAATCATTTATACTCCAAATTGGCCTCCTGCGAGAAAACAGAAGATCATATAGAATGGGACTTTTTCGATAATTGTGCCAACTTCGTGGTCTCCAGAGTGTCGTAACCGAGACAGACACCAGTGCATTTCCTCCGTTTTTGTTCTTTGTTTTCAATAATGGAACCCGTGTTTCGCCATGTTATGCAACTACAGTATTTACAGCATTATCAAAAGACGGATATCAGCTCACTACTAACCTCCGTTTTTGTTCTTCGTTTTTAATAATGGAACTCGTGTTTTGCCATGGTATGTAACTACAGTATTTGCAGCATTACCAAAAGACGGATATGAGCTGATCGTCGGTGGAAATCTTTTTAGTTTTCGAAGGGGACTCGAGTCAAGTCCGACGCAAAGACCCCGGCAATAAACATGGGCGACTGACGAATGAAGAATTCCTGGAGTCGTGATCGAGAATGAGACCGTCTCCATACTCGTTAAATAGTTCGAATATTTCATGTGACACGGATCATTCTCAAGCCTCATCCCTAAACGACTCGGCTAATAAATCATATCCCGTCTCCGTCATCGAATAGGAAAAACCCTAACGTTTTATCGGTTATATACGCGTATATAATGGGAGTAAGTGCAGTATTTTTCGGAGCAGGCGATATTCTTGTACGTTCTGGGCTTTTGTGCTTTGATTTACTCTAAATTAGGTTTACCCCTATTTATGAAACTTATCAGACATCATTGCTGCATGCTTGACAAATACACAATTTTACTGGTACAGTAGTTTTTCAACTTTTTTCCGGTTTATCATGTTGATCTTGATATATTGAATTGCTCACGGACAAATTTACGGTATACAGAGATATTTTGAATTTCTACATTCACAATTAATGTGTTACGAAAAGTTCAAAAATCAGCCTGTATAATAATTTGCAATTTCAACTTGATTCATTAAATTTCCCTCAATCGTTACCTGCATGGGCTAGTGCACTTTGAAATATGCGGGGATATTTCAAACTATTGTATCTGAGTTTATCCTGGATACTTTATCTTAATTACTTTAATTTAATTTATTAATTACTTTATCTTTTGACTACAATACGGATTTTAAATTATCCGTGCCATTTGATAATTCGGAAGAATGCATGCGGTCATGAGCCCATATAATCAATTGAAGTTCACGAGTGATTTTTTTGTAGGTAATTTCAGTGCAGCTAATACGAAATGAGATATGTTTCTCACAAGAATCCTCGCCTGGAAGATGGTTTTGAACTTGAGGATTTGAATGCGCGGTAGCAACCGATCATTAGTATGAAAAATGCTGTCTTATCCATAAACCTTTCGCCAGGGGAAGCTTTATGAAGTTCGCAGCTGGCTGTTCGAATGAACCGAAAATAAGATAGATGAATGTTCTCCAGAGAAGGAACTTGTCGCTGCCAACACGAGTTGTTGCGGCAAAAGCCGAGGCAATTGCTGGGGCTGAGAAAACACTTCCAGAACCCACGGAAGGAATGCATTTTCCGATCCCGTACGCAGAAGAAGCAGCCACCAACTCCCCCACACAGAAAGAGAGAAGTGTCGTTTACCCGAAGCGCACCTGTTCACCGTCGGCTCGGACCCGGAATCACATTCTCGTCGGCAAAAAATATAAAACCCTTGGAACCACACAGAAAAAAATTATTCAGAAGAAAAGAAACTCGGAAGTTCCGGAGAGAAGGGTGCTTGTCGGGTCAGCGAGTGCAGACGACATCCGTCACTTTTGACTACGCACCGGGCTTTGCTCCCTGAGCCAAGAAACCGATTCTCGTCACATCCCAACAATAAACCCAGCTTTTGAAACCCACAAATCCCAATCGTCAAGACGTTGTGATCGCCGTCGGCCTCGGCGCAGGTAAGGAATGCCGCCGAGACCGAAATAAAAAGATACACACGGTACCCAACAAAAATGCTGACCCATTTTCAACCGACAATAAAAATATTTACATTCTCATGAAATTTAGATGTCAGAATTTCTACCTGCTAACCTGCTCTTCCAGGCAAGACTTTTCAATTAGGAGCGCAAGTAATGTACCAAGGTACGGAGAGAGCACATAAGTTGTTACACAGATAAAGCTGAGCTTTCAAAGGAGTTTTAATAAATACGCTATTTAGCATATTCAAGTTCGGGACGAATTGAAATGAAAATGCGACCAAAAGGAATGATGAAGTTGAAAGTAAGCTGTTCAGAGAATGATAAGTTGGAATCAACTGCAGTCATAAGTTTAGGTTGACGTACAATGCTCTATATAGGGCTTCATCCAATCCAATGCGGTCCCTGCAAAACAAAACTAGTCGAGTTTGTAAGTGTGTTCATTAATTGGGGAATTCATTTTGTGGATCACGATTTCCGAAGTGGTCCCACTGCAATGCTGTATTTAAGAGAAAATTCATGGAAAAAAATGACGGCGTGAAAGCTGTTTTAGTTTGTTATGCTGATTTTCAGTTCACTATGTACATCATTTTCATTGAGGTGCATTTAATCGTGAGGGTCTTTTGTTATGCAGGCGCCTTCTGTACAAAAAGGGAACTCGGATAAAAATTGTCATTATTTCAGATTATCTGAGCCTGAAAAAGTAGTCTCTTCATTCTTCTTTGGCCAAATTATTTTTAGAAATTCCCGAAAACAAAAAATATCATTCCCTACTGGGAAAATGTTTGTGCCAATCACTCCAAATGATAAAATAACACTGCAATATGTTCAATTTACAACGCATAGATACATAAAATTTAGTCAAAGGTAGTATTTCTTCGAGCTTATGTTCAGCTTTTCAGCATTCCCTGTTCTTGAGAAATTGGACTTCGAATTAAAATGTAGCTTTACTTCATTAATTGCTTATTTTTATATCCCCATAGAAGACATAAAATACTCAATAAAGGTATAATCTCGGTCTAGAAACCAATTGGGAAGTCAGAAAAACCTTTTTTTTTACATAGAAAAACTTTCAGAATATCAGGTCTAAAATTATGATTTGGCTATCCTGAACAGACCAATAAAAAAATAATTATAAATAACTAAAAATTATGAACAGATTCGACCTCTGATATAGAGTCTTACAAAATAACATACCCTTCGGGTGCAATTACTGCACATCAAAAGTTCCATCGAGCCTAAATTCAGCATATTATTTTTATGGGTATTATGATACTGCAGTTGTGAAATGGGAAAACAATTTCTGATCCACCCTGTATACTCGTACAACAAAAGGTCTTGAGGCCGAAACAAAAACTCTCGGATTTGAACCACGCTCAAGAAGCTCGAACAATCCAACGGCACGAAGGCAAACAGAAGTGACGAAGGGCTTTTCAATAGCTGAATGGTTCCCTCAAACAAATCATCCCCCAGGTTTAACGACCCCACATCTCGCGGAAGAAATTATTTCACCGCGGCTAATCGAACCCAGAACGTCCTCAGGAGCCCATGAACTGGGGACGCGATATAAATATGATGTACAATAGCATGAACACGCGAGGGTCTCTTCCCCCATCGAATGACACGGAAGAACCCCATCTCGTACTCACGTCATCCCCAGCAATAACAATGCGTCGGGACTGTTTCCGTGCCACGACTTTTCCCGTACAAGACAATCCACTTAGAATTCCGCCCAAAACCGGCAGGAATCCGACAGGTTTCCAGACCTACGCGGGAGTTTTTAATCAATCCCGCGACACCTCATCAGGGTAACGAGGAAAAAATCTCGGGATCTCAGCGTCGGCCGACTTCGACAATCGCTGCCAGACAACCTCACACGCTTTCAACAAATGAGGACACTTGTGCGCGGGATCCGTTTCTTAATAAGGTGAATGATGCTTCAAATTAATTGACGTTCCACATGGGATTATTAGCCATGAAAAAGGGAACGCCCTGCCTTTTCGGGTTTCGATCGTCGTGTTTTGCTCCCGCGCGGATCACGGGGATTCCTGATTAAAAAAAAAAAGATATGTGTTCATCGGTTGTAACATCGCGGATTTCCGCTAGTCCCCCCCCCCCCCCACGTTCGATTTATTCCCACAGGTGTGCGATTTCTTTTAGCCGTTGGGATCACCTGAACCCAGGGCTTTGCCTTAAATCCACGACTACGGCTCGCTTGCAAAATTCCAGCTTCCCTCTATAGCCCGAGATTGGAAATGCTTTAAATTTTCAGGGCGTGTGAACATTTCGATAATGTGCCAAGTGCGACTGACGACAGAACGTGCCCCGTTTTTAGGAACAAACAAAATGCATAGGCTGCCAAAAATTGGGCATTTTGGAGGAAAGAAGCGTCCCATTTTTGCAGTACAGGCAAAAACATTATTTAACAGTATTTCTGCACTATCCTCGCTCTTTTTCCAAAATTTGAAAAGAAAACGTGGATGCGCACAATTCGCACTTGAATACAACTTAACGAAATGGATTCTCTCGGTTTCCTTCGCAAACAATCTGGTGCGAGTCTTGCACATAAGAATGCGATATGGGAAGAATTAACAGTTGAAATATGTTGAAAGGAATTCAGAAAAGGATTTGTATTATTATAAACCACATTTCACGGCTACTTCGACTGAAGGTGGGGCAAGTACTGTGTATATGCCTCATATCACTGTAGCTGTATACGCGAATATCTGTGTCGTAAATCGATGATGAGCATACAGTATAACGTTTTTTGGACTTACAATTTTTTTTCGTAAAAAGAAGTACGGCATACTTGAATAATTACGCGAATACGATAGCTGCTCTCCGAAGGAATCAATGGAAGAGGATTTTTATTCATCACTAAATAAAAAGTCCAGCCTTTTCATAAATAAGTTACATCGGAAGAGCGATATTTCATAAAAGCCAGTGTCAATGTTTAAAAGTTCTTGTCTCGTAGATCTTTTCTGAGTGTATCGAAAAATCATCTATAAAAAGGAATTTTTCAGAAACAATTCATTGTTTCCGTGGATTTTTACTTCGAAGTGATTCCATCTTCGTTGATGAAAATTGTGAAATTGTGTCGAAATTTTATTAATGAACATTTGTAATTTCTCTGGTTCATGAAACCTGCTCAATCTGAATTTAAAAATCTACATTTATAATTGCCATATACCTTCGCCGTTCAATTTTGTAATTTGAAAGTAGAGGCAGCAATCCGTATCTTGCATCTCATCAACAAATTGATTATTAATCACATTGTTTCCGTCTTCATTAAAAATGTACACAGTACAGGTATTGCAAAAGTTCGATAGGATATGATGATCGTAACACTTTTATGTGTGGGGAAAATATTTCACAGTAAGTAAATGGCTCGAGCTTGCTGCATCAAAATTTTTGATGAGCAGCAGTTCATTTGCTTAAAGCTTTAAAGGGTTCGGGGCACGTCTTGCAAAGCGTACCAGCACATGATTATTTGTATGCAGAACAGCAGTTTGAAGGCAACGACGGAACTTATATAGTAAGCGTACGCTGGTTGAATTGCGAGCAGCCGTCAGTGAACAGTTGTCTCGTTCCCAATACGAAACACCAGGCTTTATTCTATTTCCTAATCAAACCTTCAACAGTTAATAAAAAAGTCGCGTTCAATTCTGTTTCCGGTCCACGGCACACAACTGTCAGTACAAGGGATGATCCGAAAGTTTTATTTTTTCTGGTGCCCGAGTTCCTGACTCAGGAACCCACAAGCCCATGTGGGATCAAAACCGAGGCTTAATGTGTCTTTTCACTCGCTAAACATTTTTTCATACAATATATAACTTTATCTCAAATGAAAATGATGGAAGCTTCCCATAATTACTATGACAAACCCGAAAAATTCCAATATTGAATTACTGGATTTCTTCATCGCTCTGACATAATCACAGCGAAGATTTTCCAATGATTTCAAAAATCGCATAGAACTTGAAATGCCTGAAAATTCATAAGACATGCATCCGTTACAGATGAACCAAATATCCTTCCTAGAATGAGGTACTTTTACAAACATATCTGCCTTACTTTCTATCTCAACTCAGGCGAGCAACAATTGGAACATGGATCATGAAATGATTCTATATCCATCCAAAAACTGCAGGAACAGGACGAAGACCAATAGAACTTATGGATCGACCCTCGTAGCCAGCCTGATATTTCAAGGGGGAAAAAAAGGCTGATGATGGAACGAATATACTAAAACAAAATCTGATCGTGATAGACTTGAGATTGACCGATCACAGCACTCCACGGGATATCCGTCAGATTCACGAAATATTATTTCAACATAAGAGTGAATCAGGAAGGTGAACAAGAAACATGAATTTACTAACCTGTAAGGGTCATAGAGAATGACACGTTGTTGAAGTTGGCGGCCAAATTAGCGATGGTGTGAAATTGCAAAGTTTCGAGCACGTTTTGGCGGAGATCCAGGACGGTGAGCTTCGGTGTGTAGTAAAACAGGCCTTGGCCAAGGTTGACAAGCTTGTTGTCGCGAAGTTGCAACGTCACCAAGTTCGACAGCCCGAAGAAGGCGAATTCGTCAATGAAGCGAACGCTGTTGTCATCCAAGTTGAGTTCTCTCAAGTTCTCGAGGTCTTGAAACGGGTAATTCGGCAAGTACTCGATTTGGTTCTCGCTGAGATCCAATTTAATCAGGCTCTTCAGGTTCCTGAAGGTCTTCTCCGTAATGTTGGCGATTTCGTTCTTCCAAAGCTCGAGATGCTCCAGGCTCACCAACTCTTTGAAGCAGCCGGCCTCGAGTTCCTTCAATCCATTGCGATCCAAGTAGAGCTTCTCCAACTTCGGCAATAGGTGGAACACGTTTTTGCGGATTTTATCTATCCTATTATGGCTCAGTTCGAGGACCGACAAGCTGGTCAAGTTATAGAAAGCCTGCTTCTCGATTTTCTTGATCTCGCAGGAGCTGAGTTTGATCTCCGTCAAGTGCGCCAAGTTGAAGAAGTCTCGCGCACGAATGCGCGGGATGCTCGCGTGGTTCACCTTAAACGTGACCAGCTTGTCCATGTGCTGCAGGGCTTTCTTGGGAATAAAGCTCATGTTACCGTCTTGCCGCAGATTGAACGTCAAGTGCGTCAAATTCCCCTGTCGCTTGAACACGTCCCAAATCGGATCGCTTTCGTACATCTGCGTGACTATCCAACAGTTGAACTCGGCGGAAGAGAAATCCGTTTCGAGGTGACCGTCGCAATGGCACACTATCATCAATTCCGTCGGAGGCACGTCGTCGTTCCAGAAGCAAATGTTGTCTGGAATGTACATTTTCCGCCCGACGGGACTCACGGGGGTCATGGTTGTTTCTTCCGCCGTCGCGCTGCTCATGTACAAAGTCATCGCGAACAACGACACCCACGCAATGTTCATCATGGTATCGACACACTCACTCACTCAGTCGCTAATAGCCGCTCGGGCACATCGACTGCGGCGATCTCAGCCCCGCCGATCGCTCCAGTGGCAACTTTCGACTTGAAAGCAAACAAATTACTGGGTCAGGAGAATATGCACGGAAATTAGGCATGAAACAAATCCCGTGACGAGAAATTTACCAGTCGCACTGGAGTAACTGAATGATTCAAAGCGAGGATTCAACAAAATTCTTGACTCAGGAAACAATCCTACCTCGAACACAGTAGGATTTCTCCTCAGGTAGTGGCTAGCATCGGATGAGGGGATTTCATTTTTCAAAAAACAATCCTAGCTCAAGCATAGTACAGTCGAACCTCTGTAAGTTTAATTTCAAGGCACCAGCAAAATATCAACTTAGGAAGGTTTGGAGTTTGTGAAGCAAGAATTATTTGTCGTGGGAAACATTGAAGAATAGCAGGAAATTGAAAACCGTGATGCTCTGGGTCTTGAATTGCTTCTTGAATGAGTTGACAGGATGCTGAACTTGGAGGCAAGGCCGGTTCATTTGTCCAAGTAGTCTTACACTCTCTTTCAAAGCACATTATGCTAGATTTTCATTGCTTTTCTCTTTCATGAGTAAATAAAAATAATGGCCAAAAAGTCGTCCATCAGGAAATTCGAGCTATTGAGGTTTGAGAGGGGAAGCTTTGGAGTTAAGACAGGCTTTAGATGCATTGATTCCAAGGGAATTCAGAGAGGGGCATGGAAATAATTTGACTTACGGAGGTATTCGACTAAGGAAGTTCGAGTTATTCAGGTTCAAGGGTAATATTTTTTCTTCTCGGGCGGTGACCAACAGCCGCACCAGGCACATCAAGGGGGGCAGTTCTCCACATGAATGTAGAGCAATTATTGGGTCAGGAGAAAATGCACGGTAAATGAAACTAAATGCCGGGACAAGAAATTCATCAGTCACACAGGGAGAATTGAATGATTCAAAGCAAACCCCACCGATTGGCAGAGAAAACAACCTAGCTCAAAGATAGACCTGAGAAATATTTTTCTCTGGCAGTTGCCAACAGCCGCATCAGGCATATTTACTGCGAGGATCTCAGCTCCAGTGGCAGTTCTCCACTTGAATCCAGAACAATAATGAAATCAAAGAAAATGCCGGGAGAGTCAAAATAAACATTGCCATAAGAGAAAATTGCATAGTCCGATTGAATAATTTTTTTCGTATTTTCTGAAGAGATTAGCTAATTCGAAGCAAGCCCCAACAATGCAGGCTTGCCTAAAAATACCTTACCGAATAAAATCGAAGTAGCAAACTTCAGGAAATCAGAGAAAAGCAACTGGGATAATAAAAAGCGTTTCCTTGCCTAACGAACTACTATTGTGAGTGAAATTGGCTTGGATCTCCTTCGAGCAAAATTCGACCCCGTAACAAACTTGTGCATTCTATTCGAAGAACAGAGGGCCGACGGAATGTTCAGAAAAAATGATGAATACTGAAAAAAGGCTCAAACAATTATAAAAACAGCATCCAATACGGTACGATAATTTGTGAAATTTTTATATGTACCGTATTTCCTTAAACAGTGGCAAAATTGTCGCATGATTTTTTTAGCGTTCTTCATTTTTAGGAACGCACCGAATTATGTTATCCTATTAGATCAGTAAAAAATTGACTTTCACGATAAATTCTTCATCCAACAAACCTGGAATTGGAACAATTTTATGAGTGCTGCACAACTGTATTGTTGACACTTTAAAGCAATCCAAAATATCTTTTTTTCCTGGTCTCACTTCAAAGCGCATTCAAGGGTATACTGCAACAGTTTCCATTATCTTTTTTTCATATGGCTTTCACTTCAATCCTTCCTCTCACATATATTGCAACAATTCGTTCCATGTAAGTTTCTCCAAAGTTTTTCCTGCATTGAATATACTTCCACCACCAATACAAATTTCCCCCAGTATTTTCTCTATATGCATGCAATATTTCCATGCCGGCAATATTTCAATTTCATTACGCCAAGAGGTGAAAAAGCTTTAGTTTTTGTTAATAAATCTATGCTAAATTGGTTCGCTGCCATTGGCCATTATTTTGCAACGAATTATATTCGATCGCAGGGTTTCCAGTTAGTGTAGAAATCATGGTCGGAAGAGCACTTTTTAAAACAGAGCTACTAAAATATAACGCGTACCAAAAACAGAAAATTCCAAAACAAAGCAATTAAAACAGCTTCTCTAGATTAAATACTCGTGAAATTCGGACTGGTGCCTCGAATACAAATTCCTTGACGAGGTGTTCGACAAATTGTTTCATCACAAAGAAATGAAGTTATGCTAAAGTTTCCAAGCCAGAATCCAACAAACCACCCTGAGATCATTAAATACTCGAGGTATATCTGTGTTCATATTCCGTGTTTTTCCTTCGATATTAGACCCTACTTGGGCAAGTTTCAGATAGAACAACATTCCAACAGCACCACTTACAATTTAGAAGATTGGAACACTTTTCATCGGAAAATACTCGTCAGATCTCGAAAATTGTCATAAAGAATATCTCTTTCAATTATGATAGCACTTAAACGATGTGAAACTTTATGCGCATGCGAGGCAGGATGAGAACCTTATTTTTCAGGTATGGGGAGCATTTCAATTTCAAAAAAGACTCAAGAAGGGAAAAAACACCAACGAAGAATAAAAACCAAACTTCCAAATGAGTTTTTAAAAAAATCGAAAAAAACTAATTTAGATTTCGTCTAGGAATTTTTCTGTCTCTGAGTTTTTTTCCATTTGCACACTTACCTTTTACGAACACGCGATCTTCGGTACATGCTGTTGAGCTGCCTTCAAGCAACTCGCATGAAGGAGTTTTTTCCATCAAAATCACTCTAGCAATAAATGACAAATATGACGGAAAGTTTACCTAACTACTGGTTTCTCCAAACAACTCGATACAGCGCAGGATATTTAATTCGGTACGGCAGCGGGTACACAGAGAGTCCTTTCTGACATTCACAGATATCTTCCACGCGTTAATTTTCGTTGACTCTCGCCCATGCATCATGTTGCAATACTGATATTTAATACCCCGCAGACGAACAGCCTGAATCATCAATTAAGGCGTTTTTAACACAGCAAACCACTCCGAGAAAATTTCGACCTCGCACATCGCAGGGAAGCGCAACCAGAGCAAGTACATGCGAAGAAAGAACAGTTCATCAAGCGCCCACGCAGTTCACTAGCAACAAGCTGGTTGCATGTACTCGTACTAACGGACCTTATTTTTCGATCCCAACGCCGTTAATCACTGAGAAAAATGTATCCAGAAATACCCAACTACGAAATACTCACTCGATCATGGGTCGCACTCATTCCGATTGAAAACACGCACCAAAATCGGTTGTGGCTTATTTTCGAAAGATTTGCATTTGAGCATAAGCCACATCTAGCAGGTACGATACTATTCGTGAGTAATGGAGTATGGGCTGCAAAATATTCTTTCGAGCGAATACTTGAACAAAATTAACTCAAGAAAACGTCGGCTGCTTTTACGACCGTAAAATCCAAAATAACTATTGAAGATGCTTCGAGACGATAAAGCTGTAGACAAAATTTTGAAAAGCCTTCTTCTGAATTTAACTAACATACTGCAACCTTTGCGAACTCTTCGGAACGCCAAGTTGAACACGCAAATTTTACTTCGCTAGGGCTCATGATGGGTACTCCTACAAAATTCTTTTTCAGTATTGTATTCATACTCAATCGATTCTCTTCTCACCAAAACACCCCTGCAGCTCCAAAATATAAGGCAATCGGGTTTTTTTTCTGTAAACTAAAACTATAGTGTGTAGCCGTACGCAAAATTCAGCTTTTCGTTATGGAGTTTCCAATATTTTGTACGACGAGGCTCCTCCTAAATCACCCTCTTCTGATTCAGCGTGTTCTTCATCTGCAGTTATCTTAGCTTCGAAATTCATTAGAACGTAAATTCCTGACTACAAAATTGAACTGGAAAGTGGAGGAAGAATGAAACGCAACAATTTTATTACTGATTCCTGGATTGTGTTCCTCTGTTCACCTGGAAATAAGACCTACTCCGATAATTAGCCCTAGTTCACTTTTTGATGGAAACAAAATACCGGTCTTATCCTCGAGGAAACACGGGAATCATACGCTCGAATCTCAGGAGTGCATGAATATTGCATCCCACGCAGTTTCTACAGTTACGTGTCTCGGAGAAATGAACTCGTCGAAAGACAGTTTTTAATTGTTTTCATGTCGTAATTAATAGCACTAATGCGCAATTTGCGACGGCGCACGGGCGAGCGGTCGCAATTCTCTGAGCAATCGTCGTTCAGTGTCGTCTGCTCATTCTTCGAGGAACCGGCAACGCCCAACTGTACTAAAAACTGGTCACCAGCGATTTCGCGGCGCCGCAATAATTCGTGTCACTGGGAAAAAATAAAAGTAAAATAAATTCGGGGAAGCAGACGGAAACCCGAGCGAATGTCATTTTTGTCTGTATACCGGCAGTGACAAGCACGCGGGAGACCGGAACCAGCGCAGCAGAAGAAAAGGTCCACCCAGCATCTGTCCTGACGAGCCGTGTCACGGAAGGTGATTGATTCTTGACCTAAGCGGACCCACTTTCACGATAAAACATCGTCTTTAGAAGTGAGTCGTTCGTCCGATGACGCTGCGGTATTTCTCTTCATAGCGTTCATTCGCGGTACCGAGATAATTCACTCCGGTGGTGCAAGAGAAAAGCACCCGGTAGAAGAAACCCACGAACGAGAAGAACCTTGCGGAGAAAGGCCCCCACACGAAAAGCACCGATTGTTTCACAGAATAATTTTTTTCACAAGTTTTTTTTGTTTTCTCAAGTAGTGAAAATACTCCATTTGGAACAACTCGTTTCCTCGTCAAGACTGTTTTATATCTACTGAATGCCAAATAAAAGTGAAAAAACCCTATCGGTCCTTATTTCTAATACGACCTTCCTTACTTCAACATTTGAGAAAAACGCAATGTGAGTGTCTTCAAAACTGCCTTCACGAATTATTTTAGGAATAAGAAGTTGTAATATTTTGTGGAGAATTCTTGCAAGTAGATGCGGCACAAGTCGTCGTCTTCTAATCTTTGCTCCTTGCTGTTACAAAGTTTCAGCTTCAAAACCTGAAGTTATGATTAATTTTATTCCTGTTGACAAAAAAATTATGCACACGTATGTTTAAATCGATATTCAAAATTTTGATTTCCGTGCTTTCATTCAAAAATGACCTTCACTTCACTTACACTGATTTTCATAACAACGCTCTGATTGTTATTAGACTCTGGAACCCCAGGATCGATTATATGGATGAGAAATAATTCTGCTCTATATATAGATATAATTAGTAGTTGCACTTGAAAAAAATTTGGAATTATTTATCCGTGGAATAATATAGGAAATTACCCCATGTGAATAACGATTTGTCAACAAATATTATTTCTGGCGAAAAAAGGCGTATTTATTTTAACGCACAGTTTTGTGGATTATCAATTTTTCTGGAAATCATGCACGAAATATCTCAGAAGCCTCATTAATCACAAAAGGTTGACCACAAAATGCGTGGAGTTCTGCTCATCATCAGAAAGGTCAGGTAGTAAGAAAAAGAACCAAAAATTCAGAATTCACCCCATCGCCGGTAGCAAAATCGCATCAACTACTCAAAGCTCATCCATAACGAGAGAATTTGTTTCAATCTACTTTCAAAACCATGGCATGACCAAAGAAAATGAAATTTTCAAAAAGGCAGCTTTTATTTTAATCCAGGAAACCTCGGCTTTAAGTCACAGATCGTTTTGTCGACGGATTTTCTCCTACGACGAGAGGATTTCGTCGAGGTGCTTTCCTCCCAACACACTCACGTCATGATGCGCCGAATAACCCGGTCTTTCTGCACAATGAAGCCAAATCGGGCGCGGCCCAAAATGCCGAGGGGGGGGGGGGGGGGGGGGAAGTACACAGAACACGTGGCATATTCCGACGCAACTACGCGGATCTTCATCGCCGGAAATAACATTATAACAGAACAGTATTTTCTCTGACTTGGCAGGATTTAAGCACAGCCCTAATCCATTTCGTCAGCCCCTTCACTGAGAATGTCATTCAGTCAAAAACATTTTATTCCGCCGAGCCCCGCAGCGCGCGTCGGGTTGCATCTCGTTTTTTCCGCCGTGATTTGTGATAATGACAAGAAGAGTCGCAAAGAATCCGAGCGACATTCAAGTTCCTTTTCACCGCAAGTGTCAGGCCAGACAAGAGCGAGGAATACTCTAAATCTACGGCTTGTGGCAAGAATTAAGGTACAGTAATCACTCGAAGAAAAAGATAAACCAACACACACACGCAATCAGCAGATGGCCTCCGGAGATGCCGAAAGGCTGATCAACTTCGGCACCATTCGAAGACCATTTGATCCGCTTTGAGTTTTGAATAGAAATTTAGCCACCTGCGGTAACCGAACTCATCGAGACATATCCGAAAAAATGCCGTTAATTGGTCGCTTTCGAAACGAAGTCAGATTCGCAATTCACTTGATTCCTTTCCGCACCGTGATTTGGTGCATTTTTTTTTTAATGGTATCAGCCGCAAGTAATTTACTAAAGTAAGGAAAAAAGCGGCTGATCCAAACCAAAGACAGTCATCGCCATTGACATTCAGGAATTTGCATGGAATCCAGATATTCTAGAATCTAGATAACATCAGCTTGGTAAAAATGTAATACGGATGTAACGTAACAAAGGACACAACAAATACGTTAGATAGTTTCCGTAAGCCAGAATTTGTTTTTCCCTGGTTCAACAAAATAATCTCAATTGTATTCACTACGGGATATCTCGAATACTGTACCTCGATTATAGGCCGCATCCGAGTTTTTCAGTGGAAAAATATTTCAAAAGTAAAATTCTCTTAGAAGTCGCGTAATTATAGTGCATTATTATCCTTTCAACAGTGGCGATAGGTGTATTAGAAATTCACATAGCCGGAAATCTGGCGAAGGGATCATATAAGTTTTTCACCCCAGCGAAGCGTCGCGAGACGAACTCCAGAGACGGGTGGAGTCGTGCTCCAACAAAACGAATCACGGTTGAAGAAGGGCGTAATTATGAACCAATTTTATATTTTAAATTTAAATAACAGTTTGTGTCGACACATCGTCGAGGCCTTCAGGAGTCCGTTGCAGAGTCTGTTCAAAAGCACGGTTTTATGAAGAAAACCGCTGGCACTGGCCTTGAATAAACCGCTGCAAATCGCCCTTGCAACGGACACGGGCGTCAGTCGCGAATTTCGGCGCGGCCCACGTGAACGAAAGGGTTTCATCCGACCAGGCTTTTTTTTTTAATGCGTAAAGCAAGATTTCTTTTTTTTTCACTGCATTCCTCAATGTGGGACGTATGAGTCGTGAGCCCTTCATTTGGGCACGAAGCCAACGATCCCGTCGAACTTATCGAAGGATGTACGAAGGCGGATTCACGCGTTCTTGCAAATTTGCAACGACCCGAGTGCTCAGGAAGTCCGTCGCCAACACAATCGCTGCGTTTCCCAGGAAAAGCAACAGAACTGCATTACACCCACATCCGGTGGAAGAATACAGGTAAAGTACTGAACTACTTTTTTCTGCCATCGACTTGACCCTGGTTCCGTCAGATTTCAAAAACGCGGACGTTGTCACGGAGATTTAAAAATATTTCTTAAGTGTTCGAGCAACTCAACATCAAGGAAATTAAAACTCTCATCTATGAATGAATACAACTTCTACTTATTACTGGTGTCTGAAATCTCCTACAATGAAGTTTGATTATCCCGGCTTTGATACACTGTGTATCTCGTGATCTGCATTACAATTTTTGGAATCTTCGCGAGGAGACAGAATTGCCGTTATTGTATACGATATGGATGTAAACTTGAGCTGCTCCATTTTCCTCTGAAAAACTGATGAAAATGTGCTCCATTATTTAAGAAAATTGTTTAAATAACTTTCAGTCCATCACACACTTCATTTCTTTCAGGCAGTTTTTTTTCCTTTCTTTGGCACACATTTTTTAAATCTACGATTTTTAAGGCAAACGAATACAGTACAGGTAATTCTTCAGGATATTAACGTTGTGTGGTATCTTATCCAGCTCTCGCCAATTATGCCTTCGAAATCTGAAGCATTTCCATTAGAAACTCAAAGCTGGCTTCTGGGAAATTTTTATTGTGCAACTATAGACCAGCTGACATTGAACTTCTTTCTATGAAACCACTCCAAGGTTATTTTCTTTCTTTCTGTCTGCACATTTATTTATGAACATGCTCGGCGGAACTGAGACGCCTAGAATATTTTTGCCAGTCTCTCAAAAGGTTCTCACAAGACAAAAGCGTAAAATATTTTACGCTACAAATTGGTAAGCGGCAGACAATTTAAGAGAACACAGTATTTTTTATTTCACAGTTTCAGTTGATTGCTAATAATTTAAAGTACAGTAGAACCTTTAAAAGTCAAAATTGAAACAAGGGATTCCAAAAATGTTTGACTGATGGAGTTTTTGGATTACGGAATATAGCCTAATTCAATTGGTTTTCGGCAGAATATTAAAAAGAGTATGTCATTCTTAGATTTTCAACGTACAGAAATGGGCCTAATAATGTGTGGAAAACATTTAATTACCAATTTACCGTACATCTATCCTGGATCAAGTGTCCTAAAATTCAGTCATAGCTTGATATCTCAATGGCAATGGAAAACTCGACTAAGTTCGGTTAGATCCAAAAATAGGTTTAAAATGCATTGATGTTTATAAACTTGGCCAGAAATTTGCAGGAAATTTGAATTGAGGAGGTTTTTGACTAACAGCAGATGTTGGAAGAGCGAGTTGAAGTTCCCAATCGTTAGTAGTTCAGACGACTCAACATTTTCATCTCGGTGCACGTCGTGTAAAAATAGGAATTCCCAATAGAATCAGAAAGGGAGACCAGAACAATATAAAAAACGAAAAAGATTAAAATTCCGGGATGCAGAGGTTACGAGCAACTGTTCGACGGCTGAATAAGTTAATGTTCTGTGGAAAATCTCGAAAAATATTTTCAGATCCGGAAGAGGAGTACAATATATTTTTTCCACTGCGTGACGTTCACGCCGTTAACACTGGCACAGGCCTCGCGTCGAGAAGAACCCGCAACGATCTCCACATTGCTCTGAACCAGCACCACGCTCGGCACGAACCGTATCCCGGGCGGGTTCCCGCGCCGGTGAAGGGAACAAAAAGTAGGTTCTCCCCTGCATTTGGGTCGTCGTGAAAACCGAATTACGCAGACCAACGCTCGATGATACGTTTTCGTCCCATCAGCAGTAGTAAAAACTCCTAATACAGTACTGTACATTGCACTTCATATACAGCTAAATTAATTTTGCGAATTGTTTTTTTAAAGCGTTCGTTGTATGGATGGGTTCTACACCCACCGTTTAAGTGCATGGGGGAAGATCCTAACCTTCAGCTTGAAAATGATTAAAAACAAAGCAGTAACCATACAAAAATTTGCGCAGTTCTGTATCAATAGGAATGTGATCATTTACCAGCATAGTCTCCGGCCACATTCTTATAAAGATCAAGAAGAGAACATTTTTTAAGAATTTGTACGTATTCTCTGAAAACAGGGGTTCGTTCTATGAAAATGATTTTTCAATGAGAATTTCGGTTTCGGAGAAACGCTCGTTCATTTCATGGAATATTAGTTTTATGCGACGTTATTCCTTTTTTTTTCTTTTTCTTTTTTTTTACATCAGGTATGACTGCATCTTGTCTGGCCGATCAGGTTGATTAAAAATGCGGCCGACGAAGACAGCCTATTTCGGAATCATCCTTGCGCTGTTATGTTCAAAAGTGGATGAAAAATTCTCTGTTTGCTAGAAATATTTCCTGAAAGACAGAAACCCACGAGAAGTTAAGGAAGAAGTTCCTCCCTGTGGTGATATTGCATGGGAAATGGGGTAGTTAGCATTTGTCTTGCTTGGGTAAGCAGTGGGAGGAACGGAAACGGGAACCCCACGCAGGTAACAAAAAGCTGCTGAAATACTCGCATCAAAACGGAGAATCCAAGCGAGGGGGAAAACTGCAGATTTGTCAGCGGAAATTTCTGCCTCCAGACTTTCCCAGAGAGCTTGCGCTACCAGAAAAAAAAAAATTAGCTCTGGATACCAAACTGGCGAATTCTGGTGCAAAATTTTCAGCACACGTCTTGTTCGTTAACGCAAAGAAAACATATTTCCCCCCGTTGCACCTCATGACACCCCCTCGAGGTGAACGACATTATGGCGTGGGAAAGAAAAAAATAAAGCGCGAGCTGAACGTCAACACCCCTCATATCGAGTTACTCCCAAAACCCGGAAAGCAGGATCTCTTGGATGTCCTGGCACCGTTTCACGCGATGCCTGTGTTTTCGCAAACGCATTCACTTTTCACCATAAGGGAAGAAAATTCTTGGATCATTAGTTCATTTATGAATACCTTTGGCACCAAAAGAAGTAAACTTTTTCTCCTTATGCAAATTTTAATTTGAAAAAATGTCGGATGGAAAATCCTCATACTGGAACTGGATATACAGTACCAAGTTCCACGAATCCCACTTCCCATCAAAATTGACGATTATTATTGCTTATTATTATTAGATTATTATTATTATTATTATTATTATTCCTAGTGCTGGCGCGACTTTTTTCGAATGTTGTGCGACCTCATCGAAGCTCAAATTAATTTCGGCGTGTTTCCTTTTCTCAGATGAAAACAGCATAAGGTCATAAAGGTGTTACATTACAAAAATTGTAATGCAGCAAAAACTGGTATTATTCACAGCTTCTTATACTGTAGCTGTTTTTCTGGAAATGACGAAGAGCGACACCTGCTATTTTTTTAAAGAAACGTTTATTTACAGTTTATGGTTGATCCTTTCGGGAGCATGGCAGATCGACGTTGACGCTGTGGCACTACTTGTACTGCCTGGATTCAGCATCTCATCTGCCATAAAAAAACTGCAATTTGTCACAAGTAACAAAACCAAGAAAAACTCCATTTTACCCTTAGATTACACCAAGGAGAATAAGAGCGACGAGAGAAGTCGGGAGAAATCATCAAATCGAGGAAAGCGACAAACGTTTATTTGTAGAAGTAGAGTTCATAATCGAATGCGATAATTTTTTCAGATTGCCTGACAAATAAAATCTGGCCTTATTGTGGACTAAATAATTGTTGAAGTCTACAAAGTAATGCTTCAAGTGGCTGTTACAGCCACATTTCAAGGACGGACAGTCATTCATTGCGAGCTGTCAGGGAAGTTGAAGTGTTTCCTTTTCATCTTCGAGTATTAGAAACGTTTCAAGTTTGAAAATATTACACATACTGTCGATCAGAAAGAAAATTTCAAAAATTTCTCACATGTTTTCATTGGTAATTTACGTCAAATGGCAGAGTGATGAGCATTCATGCAAATGCAACTGAAGGTACAGATTATTCTTGATCGTAAGACAATTGAAAGATCTTCATTTTCCCCTTCTCCGAAAAGTGTTTCAAAAATTTGTTACAACCTATGATTGGTTGGACATGTTTTCTACATGCTCTTGGTTTATCCACTATTTCCAGAGAATAGTCTACTGTACTGAATAACGAAAACAATGAAATGTTTGGTGCAGCATCTCAAGACTAAGTTATTGATTTGATGAGGGAACAAACTTTTCCTTGACTCAAGTGCCAAATGATTTCGTAAAAAAAAAAGACAGAACACGGCACCTTTACTGTACCCTGCTCGTATATATTTCTACAGCATTAGTTATTTTAAGGTTATTCACATTTTGCTGGTTGGTTGGTGTAGCATGCTACACTCCTACAGCAGCAGCTCGAAAAATTCCCATATCAAGCGAGTGTTTGTATGGTCAATGAAATGCCAAATAATTTAGTCTGAACGCTCCGAACCAGACGCGCTTCCTTCCTTTTTACACCTTACCTTATTCCTCAGATTAGAGGGGAGGCAAACCCAGTTGGGCACCTGCAAATCACCTTACGACGCGTGCTAACATTTCTGAAGAAACGACATCTACAATACAACAGTTTAGCTGGTGGTCTGTGGCTCGCTTCAGCTGAGCAAAAGGTGAAGCACATCACCCGAAGTCAGAAATCCATGCGTTTGGGGGTTAAAAATACGCTGTTCAGGGACTCGGGGGATACCGTCAAGTACTGCATACTTTAGTCTTCGTCGACGAAAGAGTAGCGGAAAATTCCGTGGATTGCGCATTAGTTGATTTTCGGAGAGGAACAACCTACGACGAAGAGCGAAAGAGGTTTCAGCTGTGCGGATCGGGAGCATGATCGTTAAGTTATTTTTGAAGACTTGTGTAGCGCTGTACATTCATGCCTCAGTATTTAGTTATCATCTTCGCGAAACGAACAAGGCATGCAAGAAAAGTCAGTCTGACCTCTTTCAATCAATCAATGCCTAGTACAGCCTTGATCGGGACAAGGATAACCTGTTTCAGTGAAGGTTCGCCCGAAGCCGATTGCGAAATGATATATGGACTACGTTTGCAGGCCTCTGACTGGGATATATGCTGCACTACAACAGCAAGCAAAAAAGCTTCGACTGTACTCTTGCATACTCACTTCTATCCCAGAGAAAGCAATCAGATGGCTATTTTTAAAATGTTGCCTTCGTTTCATTTCGTATGTTTTTTTCTTTCTCGAATAATTTGGCTGCATTCTTTGCTCGTAAGACCTTCCCTCGACGAATCATAACACAGAAAACTCTGGTCTGGAACTTTTCTCCACTTCTCATCATTAAATAAAAAAGATAGACATTTTTGAATCCTTCTTGTTTTTCACAGATGAATATTGCAGAAAACACAAGATTTCAAACTAGGTCACGACAGGATTTCGGAAATTTGTTATATGGGCTTTTCATTGCCCAACTGAGATATCCCATCTGCAAAGACAGTGCTTCCTTTGCTGAACAATTAGTTCATTCCTCTTTTTCACAGGGGGAGATCCAAACAGAACCTTGCATGTCAGCAAGGTTCTTTTGAAACTGAGGATTGACATTGATATTAGTTGTTGAACCTCATAATTGCGGGCCCATTTTTAACCTCAGCTTGTTTTTCCGATTGCCTTTTTTCATTCGGTCCTCAAAAGTTTCAATTTTGTGTATCCTCACTGCACCTTTTGCTGGTCATAAAAAACGCAAAAGATGCCTGATTTCTGGGTGCTGTGCAATTTTTCAATGATTTACACAGTATCTAAACAGAAATAGGGCATGCGTGACTTCTATGATGGTGATCTGTCATCATTTCCTTTAAGGTCTCTGTGCAACCTATTGTATAAAAAATTGACCCAAATCTCTATTGATTCCCCTTAATCATCATAGGTTTGAAAGTGCCCCTGAAGGATGAAAGGTGGGAATTTCGATTTTGATGAAGAAAAATTGCAAGAATCGGCAATCATACTCCAATTCGTGGATCACGGGAGCGGAGAAATCTGCGCCATTCCTTTGGGGATATGCGAAAAAGTTGCAAAATCAATCGAAGTAACAATAAATGACTGATATTACGGTCCATGTTCTCTGAGCGGCTCACAGAATTCACTTGATCCGCGTGATTTAGGGATTAAAATTCATGCATCACAGGATTCCAGGCGCAATTCTCCGCTCTTACCTTTTCCCCAAATACTTCGCATAAAATAAGTTCTTTCAAATATTTCTCAAGAAAATCCAGCCCTTGATCGGAAGACGTATTTCTGAATTTTAGTCGAGGAACGAAGTTTTCTACGGCAATGACGGCGGTGTGCGAAGAATTGAAGAAATTGCTTGTGGGGATCGAACAAGAATGTTCAGCGACCTCTACATTTTTTTCTTCTCTTGACTGATGAAATATTGTTTTAAAAATATAAAAAATGTAATTTGTGCAATATGAAAGGGGGAACTAATTTTTCCAAGACTTTTCTCTGAGAGTAGTTTAATGAAAGTGGGGGTAAAATCTGGCGATAAACTACTGGAAAAAGATAATTAAAAGCAAGTTGTACCGCAAAAGTTTTAGCGGCCCACTCTCAGAAAATGACACGGAGTTTATTCACAAGCACAAAGACAAATATTATACTGTACGCATATGAGACCCACACATACCCACGTCAACTTTAATTAATTAGATTTGTTTTACATTGAATACCAATTTTCACGAGCTTTTCCTCAAAACACCAAGTTTTTTCCATTTAAAAGTCTAAAAACTCTCCATTCAAAGATGCAGTTACTATTGAAAAGACAATTACTGTAGGCAGAATTTTAGTTTTATTGGTCAATTAAAAGACTGAAAAAGAGTTTAATGTTTTTAAGTTTTAACTGATTAATTTGGTTTGCCATTAAGATTCAGCAGAAATGACGCGAATCATACAGGGACATTAGACGTGAGAGTGGAAATACTTTCCGGCAATTGAATGAACAGACTTCTAAAAGAATGTATGAGTTTATATGCGAAAAAGTTTAAAAATTTTAACTTTCGAAAGTAAACTTGTTTTTTAATGCAAAACATTTGGAATGTGAGGAAATTTTGCACCATGCCCTTGGATTGCAGTCAGAGAATTTGAATACTGTACATTTCAGAAATTTGCAGAGGTCGGGCCACAATATACTATTTTGTGCGATACTTTCATTTTCTCAAATGAACATTTTCACGTCGTTGAAAAATGTAAAAATAGAGGCAAAATTTATATATTACCTTTATTAGTACAAGATAAGTTGAATAAAAGTATTGTATGTTAACACACGCCTGAATAATTATGTCATACAAGGAATAACTCATAAGCCTTTATTTGCTCATTTTTCTTGAAATTTTGCGAGCGTTTGTTCGTGACGTTTCAGAGTAATTGTCCAGCGAAATATACGAGTACTGTCAAAATGTCATGGTTTGCCATTTCGAACCATTTTATTATTTATATTTCCATGTAGGTGCCGGACTGGCTGATGTACCAATGGTGAAATCGCGGTCAAAACCACGTCTCGATTAAAAAAAAATCTTGAATAAGTTCTGTCAATTTTTTTATTCTGGGGAAAATCGAAAATTTCACCACAGACACCTCTTTCGTTCCATTTGTACAAGTACTGCATTTTTATTTGCTAGCACGTTATTCTACCATGGAAAAGGCTGTCAAGAGAAGCTCGACGTGAACCTTTAAGCTACAGTGCCGCTCCTATTAAAGCCCGCGGAACTTCGCGATCTGAAAAACAATAAAACCAAACGTCATGTAGAATTGTTGAGCATCATCTTTGACGAAGAACACAAATTCTGAGAACCCATCGCTCTACCCAAAAGAACAGCCGCTCTGCTTTTTCTTTTCTTTTGCTGGCTGGATAAATATGTTCTACTGATTTTGGATATGATTGAAAATCTCAAAGCGCTTTCTCGTTCCCGTTTCATGCGTACAATTGAAGGAAGAGCCGAAGTAGTACGACTACTTCGAATTTCTTGACGCGGGATAAGCATCAGATTGCTTATCGCGAAAAGACACACGGGCGAGTGAACGTTTGATCAATTCGCGCAAAACCTGGGAATTTCAATTCGCTGAATTAAAAAAAAAAAGTCGGCAGCCAAGCCGGAAAAACCGTGGATGATTTCATCTGGGTAATCAGCACATCGACAAATCCAAGCCGCATTTTTCCTCACTCAATGAGGAAATACACGAACAGCAAGCACAATAGCAATATGCGGCTTTTTTCGCTACATCGTACTATAAAACAGAGGAGTGCAGAGTCAAGTGAGCGCCAATCCCAACTCAGCGCCACCCAACTGATTATCAGGACATGTGATCGCCACCGAACGCATCTCCACGGTAAACTGCGCGCTACACAACTGAGCGTGAAATCGACGAACTCAAAGTTCGTGTTCACTCACCATCAGTTCGCATCATGAATATTTCAATTCGGAAAACAGTTAAGCACGAAACAGGTTTTTTTTCTGTTCCTCATGCTCTCCTATGAGTGCTGGGATTGAAATCGGGCATTATTCATAAAACCGTTTTGTTGCGCAAAACTACGAAGTACGACAATGAATTTCTGATGCAGTAGCACAAACGCATTAGAAAAAGGAATGGGAACTCAGCGTGTGAAATAATGATATTTACCGAGTTAAAAGGAAACCGTCCTTCCACCCAGGTAAGCGATTCAACAATGGGGTGTTTACAGAGTTGATTCGTTGGGTGCTGCTCAGGTCTCCTTGCTGGCGCTCAGATAGGTGACGCTCAGTTGGCTGGTCCTCAGTTTGGCGGTGACGTATAACAGGTACGGTGCGTGCGTGTCGACTGCCGAGCAATCTCGAGAGAAAGCGTCTTTCGGACATATCATTGGAAACGAAAAAAAAAAAAAAAACAGAGCGGTGTTCACCAGCTGAAAGTTCCCCTCGCAGCCTTCATCCACATCAAAATACCACGGGCGTGCCATTTCGAGGACTGGGAAACATTTACTTCGGGGGATTTTTTTTTTGTCCGCGGGCCGCGCATCCACTCTCGCTGTCAGGGAATGTCGTGAGTAGTGCATATACCACGCGAGAACCAGAGCCTATATGTATGCTCCAGGAAAGCTCAGGTCGGAGAACATTGCAGGTCGGTATACGAAGAGAACAGTCATTGACACGGGCCTACGTTCCTGTCGAAGTCTGCCCACGTCTTCAAGAACCCGTTCAAGCATTTCAGGGCATATATGAGGCGTCAGCGATGAAATCTGACAGCCCCTGAAACACAAGCGCTGATGCCGGTCATGTGATCACTGTCACCCCTGGCAACGATCATCCAGAAACTCCGACTATCACTTATTCATCGTCGAGTCGTTGCGGCTTCCGAGGAACTTGACTTGATCGCAGCAATCCGCGACTGTTGTCGATAAGACGCAACCTGACCGTCGCATGGAGCAATTACCAAAAATGCAAATTTTATGAGACCACCTCATCAGTATAGACTGCCATTCCGTCACTCGACGTGTTTCATGATTTCGCCGGAAGAATTGCTGGCAGTGCAATGCAACACCTTGCTTCCAAGTATGAAAGAAGAAGTTTTGTTGGTGAATGGCTGGGATCGCGAGAGTAAATCGGTCTCATTAAGAGATATTTCCCGTGCACATGTCGACGAAAAATGAGAGCATTATCCGGACCATAAGGTAGAGCTTTTCAGCCTCACAAATAATTGCACAACTTTCATGAGGAGAGACTGTTCGCAGTCTGGGTATAAAAAATGGCTGGGTACCACCTGAGGTATGCCCGTATACCTCCTGCCAATTCGAAAGACATCGCACCAGGCTTCAATGACGTGAGAGGATCTGTCAAAAGAGCTAAACTCAACACGAATTTCAAACGATGGCACTTTCTCTTCAGAAATATGGCCCAGACTATCACAGAAAGCTTGGGCAGTTGCATTGTAAAATGGCGTTATGGCTCCAGCATAATTATGCGCACCAAGAAACTGCCTAGTAGCCTGTATTTCACGTATAATTCGTCCAACTGGATGAAAAGCCCTATTCATAGTCCTCAACTGGGCTCTGGAAAGCCCTACAAGGGTCCGACAATGCGGATTTCCGGCGATGAAAAAGTGTAAAAAATGAAAGTTTATTTAAATTAATCGTTGCATTGGGAAATATGCCTTGTAATTGGAATTAAAATTCAAATTGGCCCGAATACTTCAGCAACTCAACCTAAATGAAGTGGAAATAGTTTCAACTTTTTTGACCATCAACATTTCTTATAAGATAGGGTAACCCTAGAAAGGGGTTCCACGGTTCCACAATAGAAATTCAATCTGAAAAATTCTCCATATACGCCTACGATGGAAGTAAAATTGGATAAAAATCAATTTGTAGGATTGAAGGTTTTTGTAAATTTCAGGAAATCGTGAAATAAAATAAAGCATGCAATGTTTGTCGACGGACGTTTCGGGCAGTGTGAAAGAAGCGGAAGAAACCCTTGCAAATCCTCGCCGGTTTTTAGCGCCAGAAAATGTAAATGGAAACATTTTTAGCCTTATTCGCGGAGAAAATCAGTAAGCGATTCATGTATTTACAACTCAGCAGACAAAAGCGGAAGAAGAATTGCATTTAACTTTCCCCCGCGCATCTACGTAATTAAAAGACTGGCATCGTTTTCCTGAAGATGGCACTAATTTCAACCCACTTTTCGAAGCCCCAGCCATGCAAGAGTCCTTGTCCCAGAACGACCAGAAATTTCCCTCTTCATTTCCCAAGTGTGGTCCTTGGGATGATGCACGGGTTTCCCATTATCTCACATCGTCTTACCTTCCTGTGACACGAGTGTCATTATAATCTGTAGGTTCATAAATCTTTGAAATACTGTAGTCACATTTGAGGTCTATAGTATCACGTGATGCGTGAATCACCCTGCAGTGTGCATTGATTGCGAAAAGAGCACTGGGAATAAAATGGAAAAGGTTGAGAACCTTTGCGGTCATGTGTTCTGGATGAAACGGGATTGCATGGCTGGAATGGTTCGGGGGAAAAAGCATGGATCCCGACGGAAAGGCGATGCCAGTTCAGCACGACTCGCCAGGCAACAAAAGTGACTAAAACATGAACTTCCCGGGGGATGAATTTTTTGTTAACCCACGGTCAATACGAGGGTTCCGCAGGAGTGGGTGCGTGTAATTCGGCAGGAATTCATGGGGAGACCCGCAATGTTATTGGCTGTTCGTGATGAGCGGACAGGTGTGGTCGGGGCTGACCTGTTGCGGACTCGGTGTCGCAGCTGCTGTTGATTTCCGAGCAATTTGTCCCGCGAAATTTCCTTCCGTGTGAGTCGGTTCACGCGTAAGCTCCCTCCTCCCTTTCACGATAGTTTCCAGCCAAAGTGAGCCATTCAATCAGCATTTTTAAACGAAAATGCGCGACCCAGAAAGAATGCCATCAGCAGTTTCAGTATGGTCGATTCCCTCCCGCTTCTCAGCGGGAGACATAGGAACGCCGAAATGAATGATCCGAAGGATGACACGGCGGTGTGGATTTATTCTATTGTTTTTGGCCACGGCCCAAAACACATACGCATGTTCAGCTGGTGTCGGTTCCCGTAGGTTTCATTACACTACTCCTTCCTCACGATATCTTTCATCTCGGATTGCGACTCCGATCGATACTTGCTTGGTTCCATGGACTTCGATTCCTACAGATGACGAATGCCTCTCCCCACACATGATGCACCTTCCAGCTGCTCGCATTTTCATCTCCGAATACGAACTCTTTCCCTCATGAAGGCTTCGAAAATTAATATAAATTATCTGGGCTTCATTTCAGCTAATCATGAATCCTATCTATGGATCTTTCTTCGACCTACTAAGTAATATATTCATCTGCTGCCGTATTTCCTCAAAATATGACCCAGCGGAGAAAAAAAAAAAACCTCAAAAATTTCAGGCGCCACCACATACAAAGCTTTTGCATCGCATACATTATTTAATCACTATTCGAAATCCGTCCACTTAATGCAACATTGTAAAGATATTATCTGTTGTCAAAAAAGGAAATCGGTTAATGGATACCTCGAATATGTTATGATAATACGCTGTCAAAACTAATAAAATTGGTTGATCCAATCTCAACTCCCCCCACCCCTTAACTTTAATGAAGTGCTATAATAACTGCACTGAAACTCAGTTACGTGAATATTATGCATACTCAGTATTTGCGAGGAGAACCAGAAAAAGGTTGGCCGATTTGAAGACAGAAAATTTGAACAACGACGAGGTGCTATATTCTGATAAGCTCGATATAGCTCGGATGAAAGTATTGTTTCACCTTATCTGCACTCAAAGTTCTTCCAATTCCGTAGACCTAGTATAAACATTTTTTCTTTCTTCTCGCGAAAGGAAAATTGTTGACCGTCTGCTAAAAACGGGCCCTTTTTTCGGAAGCACGACAACATACGACCTTATTCCTGGGCATTCGCGGAATTATTTATTCATTATTGGATACGTTCGAGGGATGTAGATTATCACAGTCAAAAAATACTGAGGAAGCTAATACAAAGTATCAACGAAAGATGCTTCATCGAGATATGCAGGAACATGAATGGTGTGCAGAAAAAAGCAATCTCCGGCATGGATCCTGATCCTGTCCGCGCGAGTACAATGGCTCCCCATACATCTGGACACCCCAACATACAGATGATGTTTATTGATGTGACTTGTGGGTATTTTATAGCAAAAATGTCCCTCGACATCTGGAGAATTAGTTGTAACATACCCGCTTCGTCCAACGTTCAAAAATGTTGAAAAAATGTTATTCATTTTAAACTGTGATAATAACTCCTGGAAAAACGGCTGCCTAGAAAAAATCAAAATAAAGTCGACCCCATTAAGTTCGCAATGCTATAATTATTGTGCTGTATCTGCATTATTGGCAGGATATTTATGAATGCGCAAAATACTAACTATGCAAAAAATTTCCAATATATATTCTTTCAGAATTTGCATTGCCTGTTTTCTAGGTCGCTTACTGTTCCAAACCAACCTTGGCTTTGGAAATAAATTTCAATTTCGTTTTCATACTAAAAAAAATAGCCTGGAGATGTTTTCTTCGCATTTAAATCAAAATGAGGAGATATTTCCGAATAATTGATTGATATTGATCAATTTAGTCGAAAGAGGGGACACTTTTATCAATAATAAAACAGAACATAAAAGCTCGCAGAAAGAAGCTTGCCGATGTTTCTTTTCATTTCAAATCAAAAGGAGCAGATATTTCCGAGAATCATAAATTGGTGTTGATCAATTGGGAAGAAAGAAGAAACACTTTTATCAACGATAGAAAAGAAAATCTCGTTGATAGAAACCTGCCGATGTTTTCTTTCTTTTCTTTGCATGAAAAGTAGCAGCTATTGCGAGAATCAGAAATTGGTGCTGATCACTTCAGACGAAAGAAGGGACACTTTTACCAATGCTAGAAAATGAAAAGCTCGCAGATAGCTTGTCGATGTTATCTTTTATTTTTACGTAAAGAGGAG
The DNA here is from genome assembly GCA_905338405.1 of Notodromas monacha. Classification (NCBI taxonomy): domain Eukaryota; kingdom Metazoa; phylum Arthropoda; class Ostracoda; order Podocopida; family Cyprididae; genus Notodromas; species Notodromas monacha. The sequence goes on along the minus strand of CAJPEX010000003.1, from coordinate 387,992 downwards.
CAGATATTTCCGGGGATTTTTAAATCGGCGTCGGTCAATTTAGAGAAGGAAGAAGGAACACTTATTGTAGCATTGATGAGGAAGAATGGTTGATGAGGATGACCGCCGTGAATTAAATACGGCGATAACAAGGGATTCGAGGGAGGGCGACGATGGGACCTGCATTCAGGATTGATGCGCCGCGACGGAGACGGCGGAACGAAAATCGACCAACGTCGGCGTCAGCGTTTAATCAAAGATTGCCCTACTGTCCCTGCACGCGAAGATGAGCGTGTGATTACCAAGAAGACTGATCAAGGATCCCTGGACGGAGCCGCGATCAGCCCCGGGCCCTCCGGAAGCACCAGGCATTTCCCTGAATGGCCTGTTGCCGGCGAGAACGAGCTGGATGATTCCTAATCCAGATTTCCCCGCAAAGTTCAAGTCTTCACTTCAGTTGCTTTTTTTTTCTTTCAAAAAGAAGAATAAAACTGAATGCAGCTGTGGCACTGCTGCTTTCAGAGCAGAGGTTCTCAACCTTTTAGCTCGCGGAGTCCTTTTCGGAATAAATTTATTTGGCAGAGCCGCTTCTGAAAAATATTTTTCGGGGGTTTTTAGGTTGAGTTTCAAATGTATACAGTCAGCCCTTGATGAAGTACTATATGTACCACTCGCATTATTTTTTTCTGCCAAAAATTTCACCTGAATGATATCTTCTCGCTTATACGCTGGTGACATGTACATAAAATTCCAAATTTAGTTGAATGAAATTATGCACCAGTAGTCAAAGCCTATTCTGTGCGGGTCCCAGTTCAGATTTCTAGAAAAGACACACACGAATATCACTGGATTGCAGCTTATTTTTAAAATTCGGTCTAAGCGTTTTCCCCTATTTTTTCTGGAGCATTAGTTGAGTACTTATGATTCATACTTGAGAGGTTTCCTAAGGTTTCGATTCTCTGAAAAAATTCCTCTCATCGAATTTCTTCTGCACATTTTGATTGGAGTTCAAACTTGAATTATGTTTAGCAAGTAGTAGCGGGTTTTCTTCTCACTATCACTAAAATCAGAATAAATAACAGATCCCCTGCTGTAGTAAAAATGGAAAATGTTTCAGGCCCAAACATAAATCGATTTCAATTTTATTCTGCATTTTTCTTGGAACATTCTTAGAGCTCTCAGGGTTAAACAGAACACCGGTTGACAACCTTCGGATTGCAGAATTTTGCACAAAACTTTCGTCGCTATTTGCATCCTAAGCACGTTGCGTTTTGGTGGGATCGCTGCTTTCAAATCCCGAACTCTGAACCCGGATCTCCAGACCATCAAAAACCTGAATCCGTTGAGACGAGAATCAAGTAAATCCCTTTCGTGCTACACGGGGTTCTCCTATTTCTGTACACGTTGCTCATAGACGCAGAAAAACGTTATTTTTTAAACATTCTCGTGGCGATACGGAATCTCCATTCTGGGCTTCCATTGAATTCGGGATAAACTCGAAGTAACGAGGAAATTGATATTTCGTTTGAGGAAATGCACAACTGGTCGCATTTTAGCCGATGAAAGGCACCCGATATTCTTCAAGATTGGAAGATTGAACTGCTGACTGAACATGTGATAACCATTCTGACACATCTTTTTACATATTGCTAACGGGAATTCTCGGAAAAAAACACATTATGAAATAATAGTTTGGTTCATGATTATGTCCCTATCTTTCGAATAAAAATCGAGATCGTGCTGATTTGGGAGGAAAATCATATCAAAAATGTCCTCTTATATTTCCTCTTAGAAAAGCTCGGTAGCGCTTTTCTTTTTAAAATACAGCCTAGCCATCAGTAACATACCTAAGAACTAATTTCAGACACACATAAGAGCTCCCGGATTTTCAAGTACACGTAATACATTTTTTTTTACACATATGCTGATCTCCCAGGGTTGAATATTCTACTCAAAATCAGTAATACTCTCCTCGTCCAAAAGGCCCAACACTTGAATCCCAATCGATGTACAGTATTTCATAAACTTTGTTTCTCTGGACTGAAAATTCGACCAACTCGTTTAATGAGGTCTTGTAAAGTTTTAGGGATGAAAATAATGATAATGTCTCATTTTCGATTAAAAACGATGATTTTTATATTCCCTCCTATTTTTCTCGTCGTCAGCTGCATTAAACGACTCCGAAAAATGGCTGGTATCCTCAAATGTTTCACACGCAAGACAAAATGAAGTTGCTAAAAATTACAGTATACAGCAGAACTCCGATTATTCACGCTAATGAACCCATCGGCCGGATAATCAATGCCTATTGTCCCGAATAATAAAATATTTCGGATTATTGAAGGTACAGTACAATCAAAGAGGACATTTGAAGTATAAACGAATCAAGAATGTTCCGAAACAATACTGTATAAGGCAATTGACTTTCCCGAAAAGCTCGAAGCAAATTAGCTTGCATATTCGATTTATCGGAAAGATGTGAAGTGACTCAGGTTATGATTTTCCGGGTATGCAAACCCCTTCGGCCTTCTATCATTGATTGTGAATTTTGACCCGGTTGATTGGAATCAGGATAATCGGAATTTTACCCTGCACGCAAATCCCGTCGGGTTTGTATACCCTGAGCCAATAATACAGTGAATCCTGAGAGTCTGCCTTCGAAACGAAGATCATCGCATGCTTCCGTGCGCATATGGTCCTCTTTCCGAGAGCATCATTCCGGCGAAATCACATCTCCGGGGTGTGAGGAAACAAACATTGAACGGTTCAGGATGAAATTGGCCCGCGGGCCGCACGTCGCCTTCCCCGGGCTCAGCCGGGTTCGCACGTCCCATCCCTATATCGAAGTAATGGTCCCTGCCCGGATATACGCGCGGGTCACAATTCATTCCTCCCCCAGTTCGCCGCCAGGAGCGAAGCTGTGCGCCTGGGCCGATGCTCGCGGGTGGGGATTAATCGACTGGGTGCATTCAGCGAGATACATTTTTCTTGCGCTCAGCTTTACAGGGCTCGGGTTTCGATGGCAGTGGATTAATATTTTCTTTGTTAGTGTCGGTGGCGGAGATGAAACTGCCCGCTGCGATGCGCGTCGTGTGTCTCTCGGAGGTCATTACCTGCCTCGTTGTCTTCACCAGTGTCATCAGTGAGTATCTGGATGATCAATCGTTTTTCTTTTCCTCCGGGCCTCGTACTTAGCGCATCTTCCAAACTTAATCCTTCCCTGACCCATGCAACTAATCTCAGTCATCAGAGCGAACTAGTTTTCCGAATAAAAAAAAAAGTTCGCTTGTGTATTACGAGCCTCCGTTTGAGGTGCTCCTCATTATTTTCACGAGCAAGATCCGGAAAGAAATTTCCTCTTATAAATTTTGGATTTTTATATGGATCCCTGATCTTTTTTCAACGTGAAAGTTTGCGTCAGTAAATTCGGCTTTTCTTTAAAATTTCTCGTTTACAATGGTTGAACGCCGCCTCGGATAGCGATCTATCCTCACAATGGTGTGAAGTTCCTTGAAAAATTTGTCTCAGATACCAGCATATGCTTCGGATAACCGCCTGAACGTTGATCCATTTTCCATGAAGAAAATTTAGATTTTGCGGCTGAGCACATTTTTTTTTTCTAGAGGATTAAGGCAATTTTGTTGATCGGTTTCAGCAAGCGTATTCTCTCTGACGTCAAAAATTACAGTTCACAATATTAATTTGGCTCTCCAGAGTGTCGTTCTTTGATTTTTGTGTGGCACAATTGTATTGAGACTTGTCCCTTCAACCGTACTCTCGGTCGCGCTAATTTCAGAGTACGTGAATGCCAAATGTTTGCATGTGAACCCCACGGGAACAAAGTTTCTCTAGAGGTTTCAAGTAAGGCTGAGGGCATGATAGTTTATTTTGGATCTCTGATTTTCAAACGCCCTATTAGATTTAAACTTCGTGGGCCTTCGCTTTTACGTCTCATATGAAGTACTGTATGCCCATTTGCTCAATTGTACTCATTTTCTACTGACCCGCTCGCATTTATTTGAAATTTCGCGCCAATTTCTATGTTTTCAGTCGACGATGCACCTTTCATCCATAAGCTCGCCTATTATATTGGAACATGTTTCTTACCACCTGCCTTGATGCTCACGTACCCCAATAAAGATGCGCGCGAACCACTGACTGACTATAGAACGCCGTGTTACAAATGCGTATGCATCTTTTCTGGGCGAAAATCGAATTCCCCGCTCCAACTCGATAATCGCTCGTAAATAGAACGAACCATTCTGCACGTCAAATTCCCTGCATGCAGGAATATTTTTTTTTTGGAAAAAAGAGCTAAACTCTGCGAAGTTCATCCCTGGTTTCCGGGGCGACGAGGGAAGCGGTTCTGGAGAATCCGAACCCGATCCAATATAGCATCGGAGAAGGTTTGACGGGAAGGAAAGGTGACGACCTGAAGCCCACACTGAGCAGGCGGGAGCATCAGAGAGCATTTCAGTTTTCCGCGTTGGCGGGACGACTATGTCATGATCCGCTGTGCTCGCGTTAATTGGATGATGAGTTAGTTGCGGTGCGGTGTCGCCTGCGTAGCAAGCAGTTTCTCTCCTCCCTGGTGGATAAAAATCGAAAAGCTTCGGGTAAGCGTGCCTGGCGTGCTGCGCGTGCAATACAGTATTTTATCTCGAAGCCAGATGCCGGATTGTGAAAATTTCAGTTACATTACGAGGACCTAAAATACATACGGGCGCGTGGGCAGCTGCTTCCGCTGTTTTTCGCCCTCACCTCTTCCCGGCACAGGGGAGCTGATGGGATCGAGCCCGCGGGGGCCGACCGAGGCACCTGGCTCCCCGAAAACCTGGCAGACAAAAGTGTGCAGATTTTTACATCCCGTTTTTATTTTGTTTTTCGCTGACGCGTTTGTGCGAGACCGTGAAAACGATTCGCGCGACCGGCTCATTGCGCTTTTGCGCACAACTATTTCGAGCCGGGTTCCAATTAGATCTTGGCCAAGTGGCCAAGGCACGCGGGGAAAATGTCAGTACTCTCGACGACATATCGTGCTAAATGCAGCGTTTCGCGGACACGTTCCTGGCAAAATTTCAACCAGTCCGTGCAGATATCTTCCCGTTGAGCTAACGAGATCGATCAGTGGCGCGAGTTCGGCATGAATCAGGCTCTGATATTAACTGCTTAAATTTTCTTATTCACTGTAGAGTTCAATGTCCTCTCGGACCTGTTCAATAACATAGTTTATTGAACGAATACCTAATTATCTAGGATTGCCGTTTCAACTGTTCATTCAATTTTTGCACAGTTTAACACGCTTCAGATATCGATCGAATGCCATTAAACCGGTTAATAAGTTCAAGGGATACCTCGCGAGAGTCTTCTGCAATTCGAAGAGATTTATGGACGCAATTTCTTTCCGATTCCTGTTTAATCATTTTCTCACGTTGAATGTCCAAGTATACGCGAAAAAATGAATTTAAGAAATAAAACATTGAAAGGGCACTTCAGGAAAGGAAATTAATGCCGGTACAGTACTTTTTCATAAATTTTTAAACAGTACAGAAGCTGCAAAAAATGCGGAAAAGTGAAAAATGTCAGCGGCAATGCCTCAAATCTGAAAAAAAAACATGTTCTTCTGCGAGAGTACTGTCATCTTCGACGTTTCTTCGCCTTGATGCTGAATGTGAAGGTTGTCCGAAAATGTTCCATGGTACGTGAGCCAGGTCTGGGATTGGATAAGTACCCAGCTACTGAACCGAGCTTCGATTTAAGTCATTTTTATCAATCCGCCAGCGGTTTTTGGAATTCTGACTCGTTTCCAAAGGACTTGATTTCAAGGCTGACGAAACTTTTGAATTATCCCTTGTATGCGTTTAGCTCTGCGAAAATTGGATCGCCTTCTCCCAGCATTAGTTCGTTCTATGCCCTTGTATGCGTAAGCTTGAAAAGTTGCTGATCATCAACCCGAATTTCTGGATTACGAGCGTGTTTTCAGTCGGAGAACGGAAGGAAATGCTTTTGATCCTGGATCTGTCACAGACAACCCGGTGATCCTATGAAGCCAGGTGCATCCCTCCCCAACAGAAAGCAATTCACAAACGTTCCGCATGTTTGAGACGGATTCCGCGCTTTTTTTTGCCTTTTTTTTCTCGAGCTCCGCCTGAAATGAAGAACATTCCCAAAGGACAACATACATGCAACATCTTCCCTGATCTAACGAGAGTAAACCTCGTTTCGCTTGCATGACGTTATGCGCGCTCATGTTAAAAGAAACATTTCAGTAGATGTTCTCGGAAGCAGCTTTTTACATTTGGAAGCATTAAATTACGATACATCTTGGATTATCCTTATTTCGATTAACCGTAAACTAAATTAACCCTGCTTCGAGGGGAAGCAAAATATTCTGTCATTTTATTCGATACTACTTCATCTCCATTTAATGCGTGCATTTTGCGGGAATTCTGGCGATATTCATGCTAAATCAATAACATATACGCTTTTAAATCTGTTGAATACTATGTCTTGGTGCAGTGCATGTACTTGTTATGTTTGCAAGCATTAAATTACGACGCAACTCGGTTATACTGGTTTCGATTAACCGTAAACTACATTAATCGTGCATCGACGGGAAACGACGTACAGTACTCTGTATCATTTCATCCGAGTCTCTTTGTTTTCATTAATTCCAATAAGCTCTTTGGTTAAAGCATATAGTGTGCGGAAATTCTGGCGATATTCACGCCAAATCAATAACGTGCGTTTTTAAATCTGTTGAATACAAGTCTTGGAACAGTGCACGCACAATGTTTGTTAACAGCGATGCTTGATTATCAGATATAAGGCACCTGGTCATTAATCTGGGTTTTGTTGTACAGTAGTTCGTAATGTTGCGGAGGTCATTGTTATTTCAAAACATGCTCCGTTTGTCGGCGGCGAATGCAAAAATGCAATTTCGCAGGGCGAAGTTCTGTCAACCGCCGCCGGACAGAGTCTGAACGTGCCCCACCCTGGGGGTTTTCGGTCTGGTCTCGCAATCCGGTTACCCGCGGATTAATCCCATTGTTTGTCCGAATCTTGCTCCGCGCACGTGATTTATTTTACCACGTTACCGTATTTACGCCGGCATGGCCCGCAATTTTTACCTCAATCAATACGCTGAAAACTTGGGTGCGGTCCACAATCGTAATATTGGATGGGCCACATTGTCTGGAAGGTGCGGCCTATACTCAAGTACTGCGAATGAGCGTATGAAATTTAACGCAAAAAGACGGCGGCGGAAATTCTGCTCTAGGAAATCGCACTTGGGTGAGATGACGTTTTCTTCAAGTATTTCCGTAATTCATTCACTTGTTACGATGCTCATGAACAGTTTTCTTGATGATCTTATATACTCTACAAAAAAAATTTTATGCACAAAATTTAATTAATGTCCCATGCCTATTCTTTCATGAATTTCCCCTCGAAAATTAAGAACTTTTTGCCAAATGTTCGAAAAAGCGCAGATTAAAATTTATGCACCCTCACGTGGCAGGGAAGAAATCTGGTTAGAGTATAAAAAGGCAAGCATACATACACGTCATAGGGGAATCACCCTGGAAATTTTATTCTATTTGATTTCGCTGCATGCCTTCCGGTTGCTTGGGAATTGTACGAGGCTTTTTCCACCTAGTCCAATGAATCCTTAGGCCTACCGTGTCATTTGAATTTCGAAGACCACAAAGAATTACTGTTCGAAGGGTGCCTTCGACCATTTTTCCATCGGAAAACGTCAATATTTTTTCGTGGTAGAAGCATGATTTCCGCTGAAATGCTTGCCGGAACCTCGGGTTGCGGCCGAATAGTGCACGCGGCCCATAGTCGCGTAAAAGCAGCGTTTTCGGGACACGGAAATTGCACCGTCATCCGCGATTGTGCCGGAAACTCGCGTCTTCTGTTCCTTCGGAATGCTTAGCAGATTCCGGCTTCCCGACTTTCCATTTCCAACGACCACTGAAATCCGTGGCGGTGATGGCGGTGTCGGGACTACTTTCAGCGCCGAGTTGACCGAACAAAGACTGGAACTCGGCGTGGTGAGATAGCATCGAGATTGATGACGTGAGTCGTCAGTGCAGCGCGAGCTGAAAAGATGGAAAAGTAATGGTCGGAGGAACCCACGTTGGGTTATACGAGCCCGGATCTTCGGAATCGATCAGACTGGAGCTTCCACAATCCACTCGCTCACGAGGTTTCGCTGCAAAACCCAGATCTCGGGCGAAAAGAAATTGAACGGAAACGCGTCCCTCTAATCGAGGACTGCGTTTCCGCACGGACAATGATTCTTGAGCTCGTTTGGGGGTTCCTCGCCAACGTCCCCGCAATACGCCCTTCATTAGCTCCCGCAGTCGCGGCTATGATGGATCGGCCCCGTCGACAAATTTGTCACCGAGGTGACGAGGAACTCTTGGCTCCGGGAAACCGGTCGTCCCAGTTCCGGCTTCCTGCTGATAACTCCGTATGCTTTTCCTTCCCGGAAGGAGGAGGCTCCAATTTCCCCTCTGAGTTTCACCATCGTTGGAATGCATTTCGTTGAAAGGAGCGAAGAAGGCCTCCGAGCACGATAGCACCACAAACATAAATCTAAAAAGGTAAGAACTGCGGGAAAGTAACGCAGTGACTCATTTTCGAGACCCATAGCTCAATGATAAGCAGGCCATTCTATGTTTGTCTGCTGACAACCTCGCGTGCAGCGAATTTTGCATGTAACGCTACACTTGGGCACTTTTTTCTTATTCTTTTTTACGCACGAGAGATTTGTAGCTGTCTGCACAACCCCGATAAAAATCTTTGTTTTTCCATGTCTGGGTTAACTAGGGTGCAGAATTTACTGTTTTCTGTTTGGCCGGAATGAGCCTGTTCACCTAGTTTTCTGTACGTGTATATACTGCACTTATGCGATTATAGGCCCTACTCTGATTTCGGGTAGCGATTACAAGGAAAACTGCATAGACTGTGAAAAATGGTCGCGGGAAATTCGGGGGAAACATGCGGCCCACGGAAGACCCTGCTAATTGTTTCGAAAGCATATACCCGAGTTAAATAGGAGAATAACCTACTTGTTTTGACAATTCAAGTACGACTGGGAGAGAGAAAAAATTATAAGGCCTTCGCAGGAAAGCATGAGGCGATTCAAAATTTTGAATCCATGCCACTTGGGGCTGATCCGGTAGCAGAGTTCAAATAATTTTAAGCATGTTTTGCACACGTGCGGCTACATTGCGGCCTATACTCGAATGTCTCGGCTAAAATAGGCCGCAGATGACATTTTGGAGCGCACGTCGTGGATATCAAGTACTTTAGATCTTCATCCGAGGAAGTACAGTACAATGCAGTATTCTCGAGGCTCATACGAAAGCAGGTTATTCTTTATATAAAAAACAATGAAAATTTCTTAGATTTCATTCTTCAAATGCTAGACGCATTTCAAGTTGAAGTTGAAGCTTGCATGTGAGACCTCGCATGCTTCCGGTTCCACCATTGAAACGGAAATCTGAAGATTTCAAAATGCAGGGTGGCGGGTGCGAAGTGCTTGTAATGACATGTTAAACACCTCTGGAGCGGAAAGACTTTCGAAATTGCGGGCAGATTTTGGTGTTCCTGGGGCGGAAGTGACCCGGAAACGGGGTGCATATTCTCCCCCAGCCGCCTTCAGCGTTTCGTTCGCAGTTCGGGCCTTAGTATGCTGTTGGGTCGATAACTCGTGCTAATGATTTTCTCACTACTCGCAACATCCATTTTTTTCTGCAGAAAAACAGAGCCGACCTCCCCTGTAGTGCGCAAAGAAAAAGAAACTTGGAAGACCTACTCCGCCTTTTTCTGCCGTTTCCGTGCCCCAACGGTTTTCAGCACTTTCGACACGGTTTTCTTCTCAGAGCCTCAGTTAGGGAGTTTAATGGACTCAGATTGATGACAGATGCCGGTCGGATGTGTTTTCTGGCGATTCATTTACTGCGCAGCGTCCGGGTTCTCGTAGCGATTCTGCGATAAGTGCTCCTTTTAACTGCGTTTGCGGCGGTGCCAGAACGCATCTCGACAGTGAAATTAAGCGTTACCGGGCTGCTTTTAGCAGGAAAGGTCTGTGGTTTCAACCGACGTCGCCGGTCTGGCAGTTAGAGCATCAACAGAGAAATATGAGCGTCGCGACACGAGCAGCAACCATGGCCCTGCGACGACTGCCAAAAATTCGCTTCTCGCAGACTCGGGTTTGTTCGTCACTTGTGAACCGGAAAATATGGGGATGGTGGGAATGCGCGAGCAAAAAAGGGTTGCCCACGGAAACGCGCTAGCATCGCCGGTGAATACATCAGAGGTTCTCAAGTGGTACTTCGCCTGGAGTTTCCAGGAGTCCGCGCCCACTCCACAATGCCAAAATAGTAGATAAATGCAATAGACGAGTAGAATGAAATGGAAGAATAATAAACAAGCGAAGAATCAATACTCAAGTTTGTGTGTGCCTGAAGGGGCATGGCGGAGGCTCGAAAATTACGGCTCGCAAAAACAGGTTGATGCAATTACTCGTCTATAACTCCTGAAAATAATTTTTCATCAGGAGCGCCGACGTAGAAGTTGATCCCAAAAAAGTTTCCACGAGCCAAAAAAAAGGTTGAGAACCTCTGAGATAGATGTTTGAGACGGCGACCCGAGGCCTCGGGAAACCCCTACTCATCGGGTCACGGGCCCGATGGTCGTCCACCGCAGTCCCAACAGACCCATGAATAGTTTCCCGGTGCAGCGAGAAACCCTGTCCGCCGGGAAAACTAGTCCGGGTAGCCCAGGGTTTCACGGGGGGTTTCCAGAAGTACTCTGTTCAAGCCTCTCTGTCTAACGAAAATCACTGAAGCTTATTTTTGTGAAATCGATCTGAAATGCGGTTATCGGAAGCTATTTCTGCGAAACGAATTAAATTTCGACGGACCTTCTTCACGCGATCACGGACAGCACCCTGGTTCTTGGGCAAAGTTTTAACGAAAATACTTGTGCCGTCCTCGGATAAACTTGAAGTTTTCGAGAGAGAAATATGACTAACACACACTCGACATTGGTTGCATTTTTATGCAAGATGTACAAATTTTCAGTATATACTGATTATATTCGAGGGTTAAAAGGTTCAGAAAACTCTTGGAATGACCCAAGGAAACGCAACCGGAGAAAAAATCTCTTGGGTGTCTTCCCTGTGGCGTGATTTACGTCTGTCGTATTTTTCCGTAGCTGATCTTTTTCCATCTATGTGATCTCGGGTGTATGCTGCACCTTCATGCAACTGCAACTTATTTTCTAATATCTCGAAAACAGTTCGCGTCCAAGTTTCTCTGCGCATATTTCGAGGAAAAAATTAGTGCTGTAATTTCGTAAATACTGTAGTGTAATTCGGTAAAACCCGCTCGGTTGACTCGAAGTTCCGCGTTTTCCTGAAGCCACTCTCTTTTTTAAATCTATTTTCATACAAAAAGATGAAAAATAACTTCATTTTTCGAGATGAAAAATTATTGATCAATGTTACTCTCAAACTTCCTCGAACTGTTTTTCGGAGGAGTAGAATAGCGCGCGCGTCATACTCAAATTTCCAAAAGCAAAAAGAATGATGAGGTCAAAAAAATAATTTCCGGAAAACTTGGCTCTCAAAGGATTCTGCTTTATGAATGCTTACGTCGGAATCACAGGAAGGTACCATCGAGCTAAAAATATGCAACGTGAGAAAGAACGCGAAAATTTGGCACTGCTGCAAGGGTTGAAAGGGATTTAGAACACTTGGCTGGTTATTTGGACAGCTATTTGGCGGGTTTTTTTGTTTTTTTGACGAAGTGCGGACTTGCAGTTCGGTTAGTTTGAATACTGCAATACAGTATATGCATTTAATCAACTAGATAGCACAAGTTCCACATTAAGGGAATTCTTTTTTTTATTTTTTTAAGCGAGACACATCGCCTGGAATCTATTTAAATTGTGCGATTTCGAAATGTATGCGACTGGGAATGCAATGTTAGAATGACAACGGTGATTTTCGCACCATGCACGCACGTGGATAATTATTTCTGCTAATTATCCAAATTATCCAGTATTATTTTCTATTTTTGGAGATAGCGTGTTTATCATGATTTGGAGTAGTACAGTCGAACCTCTTCATATTCGAGTTAAGGAGGTTTCGAGTTTAAAAAACGTAATTTTTTGAGTGAATAAAGATAAAATATACTGTATGAAATTGTAATTGGGGATATTCTGGGCCTTTATTCGCCTTTTAAATTAGTGAACCAGAGGCTGAACTTTGAGGCAAGGGTTCATTTGCCCCAATTAATTGTTCACTTCCTTTCAAAGCACACTAAGTTACATTTTTATTACTTTTCTCTTTTATGCGTCAATAAAATAATAGCCGAATAGTCCCCCAGGAAATTCGAGCTATGGAGGTTTGAGAGGGAAAGTCTTCGTAGGTTTTTAATACATTGGTTCTAAGAGAATTCAGACAGTGGCATGGAAATACTTCGATATATGGAGGTATCCGGCTGATGAGGGAGGTTCGCGTTATCGAGGTTCAAATTTATTTAATTATTCCCGAGAATGTTCTAGGACTGATTATAAAGGTTGGTCTTATTTTGAGGTGTCAAGAAGAATAAAGTTCATGAATATCGTGGGAATTTTGGTTGAACGTATTAGAAGTACTGCTCGAGTTTGTTTATGTCATATATTCTTCGAAAAATTTCAAGATATGGTGGAAAGTTGTCAGCAACCTTATCGAGATGAACGGATAGTCTATCTTTGTTAGAAGTAGCGTTTACGTTTCTGAAAGCAGAGCTGGGATAGATTGAATTCCTAGATCTCATTTTTCGCTTGATTACTGTTGATCTACCGTTCTCAACCTGTACTCAGTGGAGTTCCTGAGGTTCTAGGTGCACTTTCCAGCAACTCAACGGCAGCTCCAGAAAAAAATGATAAAACGAAATAAAATATTTACGTAAAGATGCGAGCCATAAAACATCAAAAAGGAAGATGTAATACGGGTGCTAGAGAACTGAGGAAGTAGAGCCCCTTGTAAAATATGCAAGGACTAATACGTGAAGTATGTAACTTGAGGTAAAGACATGCATCAGTAAGTGGTAATGCATAACGTAAGCCTAAGGGGCTTCACCTTAGAGAGTTGCCGCAATTACTCGTGTACCGCGCGCAACTTCTATCCCAAAACTTGAAGAGGGGAAAATGGACGCGCGTCATACGCAAGACCTTTGCTTAATTTATTATGGGTCGTAAAGGGAATGTTTGGAAAAAAATGTTTTTTTTTGAAAATCGGCGTGCGCATCTTGCACTTGTCTATCTGCTGGGCCTTCATGGGTGGTTGTAAGTTTGTAACGTGTTTTAGCACTAGAAGTTACTGTGCATCCATATGTGACTGGGTACGGCGCATAAAAAGGTTAACCTGACTTGTGATGTGTGCTCAATCTGTTCCTAACTTCGTCCACCTCGTTTCCTCTGCGGCGCGCTCCCCTCCCTTCATTCGGCTGCTAATTCGTTCGTGAGTGCCGGAGCATGAGTGAATACTCCTTCTGCTGAACAGAGCGGGTTTGGAAACTCTGGGTTGGATTGTATGACCTATCCTCGCGGATGGTGTTCCCGGTCGACTGGGTTACCCCGTTACGCCGGTGCGAAATAAATGTGGGCCGTCAGATTCAGGGATTGGTTGCTGGTCTGCCGCGTCGGAAATACAGTATTGACTGCGTGACTGGACAAAGCTTCCGCTGCCCTTGCGGCACGCCCTGCAACTCGTATGCGGGATTTCCCTCCGGAAAGCGGTCGCTGATCCGTGATGTGCCCGACGGGAAATGTGCTCAGCGTCCCCATGTCCGCTGTGGCTCCGAGGAATACGTCAAACGACGGGGCAATCGTGATGCCATAACTCGAAACAAAGGTGCACACATTGGGACACAACGGTTTAGCATGCGAGACATGCTCTGCACGCGACATCTCTCATGCATAGAATGTTGTTTGAAGCTAACGCAATCCTAGAAAGTAGTAGAGTTTTTTGTTGCTGTTCAGAGAACAAGTGCTGGCCACCTGCCGCAAGCTTTGTCGAGGAAAGCTAGCGAGCAAGAATTTAGCTTTGGAATTATTTTCGGAGTGACACGGGGAATGTCGTGCAACAGGTGAACGTTTCATCGAAGGTAATTACACTGTAATTATGTCCTCCGTGAAGGGCCGCACCGCAGTGTGCGTCACGTCGGAAATTTTTCAACTTAATTTAGCTCTGCTGATTTAAACATTTGCTGAGAGCTTGAATTTTAATTCCTGGAAATTAGGTGGGACGAAGTCGTCATTTCCTTTCACGATTGAGCGATATTACTTCCATGAGCAAATTTTGGAACAGAAAGAAGCCAGGAATTCGAGTTGACGATGTTTCGCGAAACAAGGAATTTGAAAAATAAACATACAAGGTATTGAAAGAAAATACATGAAGGATTTAGGAAATTATTTTCTAAAGGCGCTGATACTATTTTTGATTTTGAATGTGATTGAAGGGAAATTACGAAATACGAGCACAAATCAAATCATTTTTTCCTAACACAACAAACAAGACGGGTGACCCGAAATATGACCAATTTATGAAAGCGAAGTTCTTTTTAGTACCCTAGTGTCTGAATCAGAAACCTCAAACGTATTCTGGCATCAGTTAAATTATTTACAGAACTTATTCATTTGCTATGTTTAAAAAAAATTAATATCCATTATTAAGCAAAGTTTTGATCACCCGTTGATGCATAAAAGCATTCATGTTCAGTATCGTGGCTCCAAACGTTGACAATCTTGTTTCATCTTTGATGGTTTTCAGTTCTGGGGCATTGAGCCTAAACTATTTTTTATCATCATTAACTGTGCTTTTGGTAGCAGTTTGTTCACTTGAAAAACCGTAAAACATATTGGATAGGCAGTTGAACCTGATTTACTCATAGTCATGGGGTTAATTTCAACTGCGACTTTTTTCCATTTCAATCTGTGAGAGTAAAACTTGGAAGTCTGCTCACGAAATGATCGAATATTGCTTAGTATTTTTTATTGTTTATAATAACTCATCCATCCAAGAGGAGCAATAGGCGGACAAAACTTTCGAAGCAATCCTGGTATTCCTTTCAGTGATTCGTATTTCACCTTTCTCTGGAAACTTTTCTCTCGGAAACGAATGATCCCAATAATCGCATCTTCTATCAGATGCTGGAAGTTTGCCCTTCCCAGGTGAAATTGAACCTGTACCACTGCAATCTCAAACTATCATTACTCAGGGCTTCGCAGTCCCATCCGGCGCTTCCGGGCTCCGAGGAAGTCATCTGGAGGATATATAGGGTCGCGAAGAGAATCTAGCCCCTCGTGTCGCGTTCCGACATGGGGTCAATTAATTCTTCTGCCTTCTGCAAATGCGTGTCACTTGAGGAGCGGGATGCTTTGCTCCCTCGCTGAATTGATCAATAACCGACGTCGTGTTCATCCACGTCGAGTAGAATGAGAAGAAACACTCACAAGAGCATTCGGGGAAAACCGGATATCGTTGAAAGTCACTTCCGGTGAATGCGCCAAATTCTGATTGCTCTCCTCGAAATTTCTTTCCTCGGGTCACGAAGAGAGTTTCATTGAATTTGGTGAACTTTTACGTGAAATAATGATTGCAGTTCTACTTATTACCAACTCTTTCCGAAATTATTTTCGGATAATTACGGAAGAAGAGCTGCGTGTCATTCATAAACAAAGGTTCGCGCAGGTTCGAAACTACGGGTGGATCAAAACTTTTCGATACGGAAATGAATCTTCAAAGAACTTCGCAATCTTCTCACACATTTCTGATGGTAATTCAACCATTTCTTTTAAGATAAAATGACCGTGGAAAAACTTTTTGATACAGGAATGAATCTTCAACGAACCACACACATATGTGAGTTTCATTCAAACATTCCCTTCAAGACTAGTACTTTTTTCGGCTAATTAATAAATGCTAACATGTCTGCTGGTTATGAAGTCGTCGATGCAAAAACCGTTGCCTGGCGATACGCCACCAAAGCAAACACTAATACTTAGGCAATCATATTACAGTGAATACAATGTATGAATACTGCGTCTCTATTTCTCTAGAATGAATAATTTTAGCCTCATTAGTCAGGAAATGTATCCAATCCAACGCTGCTGACTCCTAAACTTTCAGAGACTTCATTTAGAAACACATTTTGCAGATTAGGTGACTCTACGTGCAAAAATGTTCTATGCATTGATATTCTCTAGAGAGCGGAGTTATTTTTTTGCCCATTCGGACATGAGTCTTTGAAACGCATGAAGGATGTATACGGCGAACCAACTATTATGGGCGCATGTTGTGAAATTTGTTGATTACTAGTTCTCTGATTTTGGTTGCTCTTATTGTGTCATTCCTTTGTGAGCGTGTCTTTCATTGCGATTCTTTTGTGATGAATATCACCGCGAATTGCAACTATTTCCGGCACAGAAATGTTCTCCGCACAGTCCGTGCAGTGAGCATTTTCTGAACTGACAGACCTGAATTGAGGAAACGTGTAGGTTGGGTGAGTGCATACATTTTTTCGAACAAAAGTCAAACTAAAGAGTGCACTACTGCACATTGTCCATTTTTATTTTGCAACGTACAAGTTCCAGAGTCTTGTTACTCTGAAATAGTCGTATTCCTTTGTGTATTCCTCTTTCATTCGAGTACTACTGTGATTGAGTAGAGTATTCTTGTACCGCGATTTCGATTGTGATGTCCTTCGTACATATAAATGCGTATGTCTGGTCCCTGCAGTCCTGACTTTGGGAAGCACTTGTCTGATGAATGCATTTTTCACCTTAAAAACAAAATACTAGTTAGTAGGCTCATTTTCAATTTCCAGGTTCGAACTTCCAAGCTGTCCAGTTTCCGGATTGCCTATTGTCTTACCCTCTTGTGAACCCTCCTTCCACTGGTTATCTTGTCTTCGTCAGCAGTATTTTATTACAACGATTTACTTTACAGCGACGTTTTCCCAGGCTTTTGCAGGCATGCATTTAGAAAAATATATCGTTTCACGGATTGATGAATTTTTCAACAAATAAAGAACTAGTGGGTGCCCATTTTCAATGAATAGTAATAAACTAAAAAATAAATAAAAAAGGCATCTCGTCTTCTCTCATTCCTTTACAAACGTCGTCCGTTTTTCCGTGATTCAATATTACGAAGATTATCCGCAATGCGGAATATTCTCCGTGCGGCACAAGTTTTGTAGGGAACGCCGCGTGGGTTGGATGAATTGGTCACGTAAGGAATAATGAGCAGTAGGTGCCATATTGCGGGTTCCAAGCTCTCCGATTCCGGTATCTCTCATCTCATCGTTCCTTTGTGAACTTGCGTTCCATTGAGATTCTCCTGTGATTCAGTATTTCAGCGTCAGTCTACCGTGCGGATTTTCTCCTGCGGGAGTACTCGTGTAAGAAAGACCTGAGTAGGCCTAGGATTTAAGAGTCGCATAAAAGGATAGGACTCATAGGAGTCATCAGTTTCCGCGAGCCGGGTGCTCAGGGAAACAAAGAGCCTGCATGCGTCCTAGCGCCGCTGATGGATGAAATTTCGCAGAGCCTTGTTCTTTTTCTCGAGAAGGTCGCGTTAACGCGGATGATGGATTCAGACGAAACAGGGCTGCTTTGCCGAAAATTATTTGCATGCATCAGCATTCTTTTAAAGCTTCAAGTCCGCCGATTTATTTCTCGAGTAATGATCTGCGAGACAGGCATTCATATGAGACTTACGAGAAGTGCCGGAGCTCTTGAGAGATATTCAAGAGAGGTACTTACTGCGAGGATCTGCCATTCAAGGTCACAATCGATCGTGATCATCAAAATGAAACTGGAGAATTTTACATGGTTTTTGGAGAAGCAAAGCTGTCTTATCACCATGATCAACAATCTGAGCCCGAAATCTGAAGTACGTCAGCACGCCAATGTTTCATATTCCGAGATGTAGAATGAAGGAATATATTTTCCCTTTCCTGCTCCTTCACGCGATGAAATAAAACGGCTGTGTCGAACCAATTTTCCCTGTGAAACTGCCTGAGAGGAAGCCAGTACAGTACTATACGAAAATTTTTATGTTCCTTCGCAAAAAGCTTGTTTCGTGCAAGGTAGCCGATGTCTGGAAAATTGGATGCTGATATCAAACAGAAATTCAGCGAAATGGTGCAAACTTTGAAAGCGTTCCTTTTCGCATTTTCCTTCTTTTCTTTTGTTTCGCAAAGATGCTGGACAGCCGGTGAAGATAACGGAGCTCGTTGTGCCATCAGTAGTCAAGAATGGATCAGTGGATTCTGTTGTTCTGGATTGCGTCTACGAATTCGATGTGTCGAATCTCGAGGGACTCGTCGTGACGTGGTATTTCGAGGATCTGCATCGCCCTGTTTACCAGTGGATCCCCCCGAATAAGCCCCAGGATCTCGGCAAATTCAAAGATAGATTGGATCTGAACTACACAGCAAGCAGTGACCCGAATGAAAAATATCGCGCTCTACGGATTCTGAATCCTACGACGGATTTACATGGGGAATATTCCTGCAGGGTCTCTACTTTTGACGCTGAGGATGCTCGTTCTGCTACCATGATCGTCTACGGTGAGAAATGCCTTATCATCCTTCTGAAATTCACGAGAAAAGCGTGCAAGAATAACTCTGAATGCACGTACTTGGAAAAATAACCCGGCCCCTCTGCCCGACAACCCTTTTTTTTTTACATAATGTAAATTAAATTAAAGGTCACACATTTTTAAAGCCAAGTAAGTACCGTGCTTGAAACGCTGGCGGAATATTCATCCGTCAAGCGCACTGAAAAAGCCTCGTATACACGAGATAATGTTTCAGATTTGGATCGTCAAATTGATCAAACAGTGTCTGAAGTTAAAAATTAGAAATCGACATTTGTCCTTTCACAAGCTGTTGCTCATTACTATAGAACAGAGTATTCTGCCGAAACACTGACCTTTGTCACTGATTCGATCCCGGACTGAATTTAATTACAATATTTTCCTTTCTTTTCCACAACAATAACCCTTGCATTGTATATTGGCTGCATTTTTAATAATGCGGCCACGTACGATATACAAGGAAATAAAGTTTTTTTCTTGAAATACTTGCCAAAATCTGTGAGTTGCCTGACTTTGTCGTGACCAATAAATGCTTCGACGCGATAATTGTATTGAATTTTTCATTCAGCAGAGAAGCAATTTATTGATCGATCACCTAAAATAATATCAGCAATATTCACGCAATTTAACAAGTGCTTTGATTCGAACTGACGAGTCCGTCAGCGGGAAAGAAAGCTATTCACATTTAAATTAAATGTTTGTTTCCTCTCGATAAATCAACATTGTTTAATGTCTGATCGGAGTCCGTATACTGTGTATAATTCATGAAGCAAAAAACGCAGCTCTTAAAAAAAAAACTTTTGACAGGGGGATATACAGTAAAGTACTTGATTTTTATCGGTGTGCCCCTCAACTCAATCTTCACCCTTTTCCTCAATGGAATTGTCTGTTGCGTTTGTTAATATATTCGCTTTGTTTCTGATTTCATCAGCACCTGCGACATCTTTCAACTTTTCCCATTCAAAGCCCTCGATGGACAGTGTCAACGTGTCGTGCACAGCCGGTGGAATTTATCCGAGGCCGACGCTTTCGATCTACCGTTACCCGAACAAAAGAAACAGGTCAGAGTGAGTGAGAGGCTGACCCAGAATAAGAGAATGACCGATTCTTTGTCGGAATCCGAAACCACTCGCGTGTCTAATACCGCCAATTTATTCTCGTAACAGATACAAATTGGAAAATATCAAATGGACGGAAGAGAGAACTCAGAACGGCGCCTACGAAATCTCCCTGTCTTCCCTGGTCGAGGACCAGTCGTTGAGGCAGGAATCTATGTTCGAATGCGAGCTACTCATACCGGGCACTGGGTACATACTGAAGCGAAAAATGGTCTACTTCCATAGTAAGTTTCCGGGTCTCTGTCACGTCACCAGCTTCGTTTCCAAACTGTTATCCGCTCACGGAGCTATTTCTAGCCGCTTCACCACCCTGAACCAGGTTTCTTCCAGCTTCTGCGAATGCCCAAGTTTCGTCGCCCATCATAAAGTTTGGAGCCACCTGAGTGTAAAAGTCGTTCATGTATCGAAATCCCATGAAGTCGAGAACGGCAGCTTTCTAAGGATGTCTTTGTTATACTGGGAACCCCCTCGAATCAGAAAACCTCATTCATTGTTTAGTTTCCCGGAAGTGAATTCCTGATTGATTTACTCTTTCAATTGCTGTTCTCAGATGTTTCTTAACATAGTTTAGCTTCCGCATCAGGTCTTTTACCTTTCGCTGTTACAGTATTCCACTATACGGAGACATCTATACTGTCTGCATAGGAGATTGTGAACTCACTAAATCAGCGAATTTTTCGCACCCCAACTAAGAAAAATCGCGATCAAAGTGGGTAATATTTCAAGACACAATGAATTGTGCCACGCACCAAGACATTGAAGGGTGCTAAATTTTCCTCTACCACATGTTTTAGTACTCTCGTAACTGGGGGCCGTAAATCACAGAACTTCATTGAAATTGGAACGAAGATTTCTTAGGTCTCTTTGAACTGTATCGATTGGATTAAATCTTGAAACGGCTGTTGCACAGGACATTTCCCCGCAATCTTAGTCGCAAACCGGGTTTCTGTCCTGATACTAAGACTTCAAAGCCCATTCCTCCCCTCTCTGATCTAACGATGACGCAAGAAAGGGGCTTCTTTCCTTGATGCCACCCTCGAAAATATTTAAAAAGCATAAAATCCCTCACATGGCCGTGAAATGAATCGCAAGAACGGTATGCGATGCTGCAGAATACGAAGAAAATATTCTCAGTTTCAAGACGAGCAAGGGAGCGATTTAGTGCTAAATTGTCATAGAGCTCATGTTTTATTCGTCGAATAACTTGGGCTCATGAATCACGGAAGTTCCTCGGAAGTGGAGCAAACTTTTTTCCCAGCTTCCGCGAGACCGGTGCTGGTTCATCTCGCCTCGAAGCTGGAAGTGGGCATGCAATCGTATTTTCCTCCCGGAGGCGTCAGGTGAAGTGGTTAAAATTTGATTTCCCCGCGAGCGAAAGATGGCGATGAAGCGTAACTGGAAAACGTCTCGAAAGATAAGCGCAAGTTAGATTGCTGTTGGGGGAAATGGGTCATTGGCTCATGTCATGATGCAAAAATCCCGATACGGCCCTGCTGTCGGGTCTGGCACATTGCCAGACCCGGTTCCCATTTCCCCCGCTGCACACGAGCCCCCGGGGTGCCCGTTTTCTCCCATGCATTGTGTTCCGGTGAAAACCTGAGTTCTCCACACGGAACGAAACGTCGCCGGTGCGCGCTTCGTGTCATCGCGTTCGTCGCCCACGCTTTCGCGATTCTCATCGGCCGGGAAGAGATTCGGGTTGTCTCTGTTGTTGGGCCGGAAGCGTGACAATGGGCTGCAGTTGGCCTTTGATGTTACCTGGTGGCGAGAACGCTGTGTTTTCTTGATCAAAACACTGATCTGAAGTCAGGCGAACGAGTCTCTCAACTCGGACCACTTCCGAGGTAATGGCGCTTCTCCTTTCCCAGCCTTGCGGCGTATTCACGAGAATACCACGCGCATCCCCGTCTCTCTTCCCGACATTTGCCAATCTCTCTTCCCGACATTCGCCAATCAAAAAACAGCGCATCGTATCACACACGAAAAATTCAAATTTTTTCCACGGAAAGGATATGTTTTCAAAATACATTCACGTAAAGCAAGTCTTAGCAAAAATATACTGTACGTCGGTACAGTAAACCTCCCAATTATCCGGACGGACACTAATGACCAGCAGATGGGTCTCGTTGCCCGGATGAAAATTCATCTTGCATCACTGTAAAAAATTCTTGAAAATTGTGTTCATCTGTAATATTCAAGAATGGCTTTACAAAATACTACCGACATTCTCGGTAATATTGTTGAAAGTGAATTAACCCAGTTACAGTCAATTAATAGATGGAGAGGCTCGAGTGAGGCACTTTTGTTTCTTGGGAATTCATTCCGGCACAGTTGATCAGATTCACTGTTTATCAACGGCAGGGTCAATAAGTTACGATAGAGGGATAAAATAAGATAGAATAAGTACCTCATATAATTTTTTACAAATTTATATAAGTTACCTCTTCTATCAAAGGTCTGCCTTTTCCCCAAAATAAAGGACCCAAAATCTCTGGTGAAGCCTACTAAAAATCAAAGCGCATAAAAATATCAATTGGAATATGTCGGTGGAAATCAATTCAACAGGTGTTACTCCTGTATAATGCATAAAAAACTAAAATATAAATGCGTATGTACGATTTTCTGAAAATTTACAGCTGAAAATCTGCTTCGCGACTGACGCACATCCGGTGTATAATCCCGTGAAGACGAAATTCATTTAAATGTAAATGGACGAATCGTATTAAAATCTCATCAAATTATCACATGGGCTAATATGTAGTGTGTGTACGGGCTTCCAGCTGTCCTTAGATGTTATTTGATGGCAAGAAAATGTTTTTTTCCTTGATTAAAACGCTAATTTAAAATCAGGCGAAAGAACCTCTTGATTCGGACCAGTGCGAAGTTAATGACGCTTCTCGCTCTTCTTCAGCCTCCCTGCGCATTTCAACCCCGTAGTACGTTTTTCACCGGAAAGCTTCTCCACGGGTTATTCCAGAACTTCTTCCCTTCATAATAGGATCTTCGGTTCTGTTGGATTAAACTTCTGCAATTCTGGTTATTTTACCCGAAAATTTTGATCGGAAAAGACCAAAAAATGTTCTCTCAAAAGAAAATTATACAGATTATACACAGTTACTGTATGCAGGAATTAATAAAACGTGCGCGGAAGTCTGATGGATTTTCCGAGTTTTGAGTGAAATAGAATTTTAATAATAATAATGTACCTGTAGTATTCGAGCCCCTTTTTCTCATTTCTGGAAATGACAGGGATTCTTTTTGAAGCTTCATTGAGTGGCAAACATTTTCACTGGTCTTCTCGGAATGCTTGGGCACGCGTATTTTCTGCTTGCACTGACTCAGCAATCGCTTCCCATTGTGCTTCTCTCATTTTCTGCTAGGTACTGTGGAGTTGAAGGAAGAATCTTTCCTAGATGTTTCTGGTTTTGCCTCCGAATCTAAAGGTGAGCGGGGAACTGTGCCTAGCACGGTTTGTAGAAACGATAAGCTAGTATTTTTAATTCTTTTTTTTTCTTAGACAATTCAGCATCAATGATGAATCCGAATCTTCTTGCGGTTGGCGTGACGTGGTTGCTGTGGAAAGGATCCTTTTCATACGGGTAAGAAAATTCCACACACAGATGTCGTTCTTTTCGAAGTTCACGGTCTCCGTCATTTTCAAAAGAAATTGAATAAATTTCCTCTTTTTCCTCTAGTCTTTCGGAAAAGTGATTCTTAAATAGCTTTTAATAGTTTTATTGAAATTTCGCAACTGAAACGTCTGTATTTTGTATTGCAGATAAACGCTTCGTTTCCTTGGGAAGAAGAAGAAGAAGAAGGAGGAGGAGGAGCTGAGTATCACTGTGATAAGAACAAGGCCCCGTGTTCCGACAGGCGATGTAGGGATGATTAAAATTGATTGAAATATCTCTCGCTTATGCATTAATCGCTTGAATGGGAAAAAAGTTGCCGATTATATTTGATTTTGCCCCTTGCATTGTCAATTTTGTCTAATTATTTATCAAACTCCTGCACTCGAAAACGCTGCATTGAGTTCTTTGAACATCGATTATCTTCCCTCCCGATAATAACTCGGGAAAAATAAGTCGCGGATATTCTTCTGTGATCTTCCTTCGAAATAACTACATTTTTTTCAAACGCACATCCTTGAAATATTGTAATACAAGAAAAACTATTCGAGATTTTGATCATTCCAGTACTCCAGTAACACATTACAAAGAATTTATTTGGATATATCCAAAATCCGGGCGCAGTTAATCGAATTTATGCATAATCTAAGTTATAAACTTTTACAAGCCTCAGCATTCGAAACCAGCGTGTGATGCTGGGCGATTCAATTATCGGACGACGGAAAGACAAAGCCTCTCTTCGTCGCAATGCGGTAACTTTGAAAAAGGGAGGATTCTCGAACACAGACTACAACGCCGTCAAAGTTTTCGATCGAGTCCAATGATCGAATTAGTTAACGAGGTCCTCTTCAAGGGATCTTGCTTGGAACGTTCCGCAGAGAACGAATGGAGTTCATGTGCTTGTGAAAAAGTTCGATGTAACTGGGCTGAGCACACCACGTTCGAAGCACGTCTATATACCCCCTTTCGATCAACATGGAAACACGTTGAGTAGTCTGTCGTTGCTAGCACAGCGCACGTGACGGGGCGCACACAGAGGGACATGTTGGCATGCAAAAAACGAAGGGGTCGTCAAATAAATAGCGTCAATCAATTTAGAGTTCAGAGAGTACACTGCGGTCTTTTCTGCTGTGAAACATCAGCAGCGAGTAACAATCAAGGCCCCTGAAAGGCACCAACTATTGGCATAAACAAATGAGTTTTATTAAAGGAGGGTTTATGAATTCACGGCGTGAGTAAACTCGGACGATTTCAATTTCTATGCGATGCAAGAATACAAACGCATTCCTGCATGAATGAACTGGATTGCGTATGATGTGATTTCCTGCCCATACAATACAGTCCTAATTTTAATCTCATTTCATGATTGATTAATACATTATTTCAAGTCGTAAATTTCAGATGAAGAAATAAAAGCAGAAAAGGTTTTTAAAATGTTCCCACTGATGGAGCGTAGAAATGAGGCTTCACCCTGCAATATTGAAAATTCTTGGGAAATTTGCTGCCGACCTATTAACTAAATCTATAATATTAATTTTATCGCATGATGACAAAATCATTTAAAGCCACACGTAATTCAGACAGCCTTTTTACAAAGTCCGAGAGCCGAAGTATATGGTCAAGCAAATTACGATTTTCTTCCTGTGAATTAACTTTTTTTTGCTATGCATTCGATGTGAATTAAATAACGTACCATTTGAAAGAATATGCAATGAAATTTTCTGTGACTCATTATTGACGTAATGGCTTACATTTTTCAAGATATCCTGCATTACCGTTCAAATACAAGTTAATTTGGTTCATTCTTTAAAGATGAAAAGTTGCACCGAATTTACTGAGATCGCAAAAATAAAAATTGGATTATGTGTATGGTGTTGCCCGCACGCAGCGATGCTTACATTTTTTTCCCTCGATAACCAAACTCTGAAATAAATTACATAAATGTTGAATTTGCCGACGGAAGTATGAGGTAAAAAAATCATATACGAAATTCGTAATTATTTTATCCTTATTTTCTCCGAAATTGCCCGCAGGAAACCAGTCCTTTTACTTCCACCGGAGGATTTAGTGCCTGCTTTGCGGAGGATTGATTGGATCCCACCACAGCAGCCTGTATTGGCAGCCCCAATGGAGTGCACACCAGCAATTGCGGTCGAATGAAGCCCCTGCATGTGCCTCCTGCTGGGTTTGTGCTCAGGTCGTCAAATACTCATGAATCTGAATCTCCGTGAGCACGCAGTCAATCTACCGGCACAAGAAACCTGTGCGATATATAGCTCCTGCATCGATTCCTTCTCAGTAAGGGCAGACAATGAAAAACAGCTGGCTTCGAACGGGGTTTATTGGAAATTGAGCGGAGATCAGTAAAGCGGCAGAACTACTACATACGGAAAAATTGCAGCCGGAGAAAAAGAATCCCAATCCAACAATGTCGCCACCAAAGTTTCTCCGGATCACAAGCGCTTGCGAACATCAACAGGAAAATCAAGAGCATAAAACCAGGGAATGTATTTTGCGACATAGTTCCTTTTTTTTGTGCGGTTCGAATGAATTTCCAAAAATCGGCCACTGCCGGCAAAAAGGCTCACATAATACTTGTAGAAAATCGAGAAACCGGGATTCCGAACGAAATTTCGCTCACAACTTTTCTTCGGAAACGTCCCTGTCATCATGAACACAAGAAATTATCCATCAGGTATCCATCGCATCCGCTCGAGAGAGGAATGACAGTTCAAACGTTAATCACTGGTTCGAATCACACTGACTTCGCATCAATCAGTCAAGCCGAATTAGGGGCACGTCTATATACTCAAAAAACTCTCTACGCATCAGAATCGGGTTCCTACCTTAACGTTTCGTTCGGATCGCCGAAAAGATGACTATTCCGAAAACAAAATAGGAGAAATGGACATCCGCGCTTGGTTTCAGGATAATACTGCAGAAACTAACCCCATGCAGGGACGAAGATTTCATGAGTGGCTCCCCGAAAATGCGTAAGAGTCGCTTCAATTCTAATTTCTTACATCTAAAACCGCTATTCGATCTCCACTTTCAAAACAGGCTTCTCTCTGAAAGATCTCGTTTGGAAGAATCGCTTTGGAATCTTGAAAATCGTCACGCATCCTGAGAAAGAGAAGAAACAAATTTCCTGCAAGCATTCCTGAGGAGATCTAAAAGTCGCAAATAAAATTTAATCACCCGAAGCGATTTGCGCGAAGCCTGAACGTTTCTCGTGAGCACCAAGCTACTTTTTGTTGCGACAAAAAAAGGAGAGCATTCTTCTCGAAGCGGAGTTGGTCGGCAAATATTGCGCGGACAAAATTACCGGGGAACGTCACTGGCTCACTCTAAGCAAGGATAAACGTCAGCTGGTCGCACAAATTCCTTGACAAGAAAGACTAAATGTTCGAGATAAAAAATGGCGAGCGATTCAGACAAAACACCGAGGCGCAACTACAGTACAACTTCTCGCTCGCCTTGTCATTCTAAATCGAAAATTCGTCTACTTGCCCTTACCTACACGCGAAGGGTGCAAAAAACTTCACGCAGCAAAATTTGGAAAATCCTCTTCGTTGGCACTTGCACAACTGGCTCAGGAAGTGGATCACCGAATTCTTCAATGAAATCTCCAACTGCGAAATCGTCTGGGGACATTTTACCTCTAAATTGCCTCTAAATAAGGAACGCGATGCTAGAAAGCTGCCTAGCTAGATTTCCCAGAAGTGGTCTGCGAAGATACATGTGTGGTTTATAAGTTCAAGAAGGAAAGCCCGCATACTAAGTCACCTACTCTAAAAACTGGCTTCTTATTTTTCTCACTTTCCTTCACACATGGCAAACCGAAAAGCACACACTGGTTAATGGAAGCAACTTTGATCGAGGCTTCTTTGATCGGTACTGAGCGAGATAATTATGCTAAATCAATAAATAATACTTCGAACTGAGCATGAATAATTAATTCTCTAAAAATATGGAAGTATACTTCGAAAATTCCACGAGAACATTTCATTTCGACCGAATCAACAGAGATAATTTAAAACCGTTTTTTTTAGGTAAGACATATGATCTGCTAAAATTATTGATACCTGAAAAGCATCCAACCTTCTACTGCGACGAAAAATTTCATTCTACGTGTTCGGTTTTCAAGTTTTCCACCAAATCTTCGTTGAAAATTCATTGAACTGTTAAACAGCTAATGAAAATAAAATTGCGTTTCGAATTTCGAAAGAAATCGAGCTATATTCTTAACCGTAAAGCTCAAAGCCTCCGGAATCAAGGAAATTATATTCAAGCAGAATTTTGGCTAGTCTCGAAGTTCATCAGACTATATTTAAAAGCATCATTCACCAGCGGACCTGACTACTGAATATTTGTGCAAACAGCATGAAAAGCAGGAGATTCCATCTCGCCGTTGGGATTCCGTCGCTACGAATGCATTCAAAGGGGTCCACACGAAATGCAACTACACAGAAGAACACTTCCGGGGGAAACGAACGAATTGAACTGCTAGGAATAATACGACCAACTTGACATAGAATGCACCACGAGCTGAAGCCCTTCATCACATCCCCTTCCCATTTTGCCAAAACAACAAAGTCGATCCAGGCGGGCATCCGCCGACCTGGCTCACAAATTTTGTAACCAACTGTCTTACCAACGCCGTTGAATTGTTTCCTAAGCTGATCGTCCAGGAAAACGTTGACCTGGCAGACAGAGCCAAAGAGATCCCCATGTCGCGCATCACAAATGACATTGAAACATGAACAATTGGAAAAATATACATCGAAAACTTGGGTTCACGACGACATTCAAGGTTTCGGTGGGAGAAGCGCGTCGCAGAATAAACATCAAAATCTCAGCATTTTTCCCGTCCAATACAATCGCCAAAAAAGTGAGTTTTCCTCGTTGCATCTCTGAGCGTTCTTTCCTTCGCTCAATCGTCATTTTCAAGACCGACGGTGCTTTAAGAATCCAACAAAACGTGCCAGCGTATAACTTCTTCCCCTGGCGACTCTCGCATCTCATTCCAGTGACCCAGCTCCTCGTCGCCGGACGAATTCAGTCCCAGAGAAAACCACCCTATCATCTCCTTCCTCTTGATGCCCTTCTTCGTGAGCACGGTCACCATAAGCGTCACATCACCAACTTGGAACAATGGTACCTTTCGAAAAAAACAAGCATTTCATCGACAAAATCTGAGGAGACGTTTTTCGGCGGCATCGCAAATCCCACTTGAATATGCGCGATAAAAAAGGTAGAACATTCCAAGCCAGGGAGTTTTACGCATGAACAGAGGGTAAAAAAGAAATAGCTGATGCTGAGTAGAATCTCAACAGTTCACCGAAATGACTGATGCGATCCCTTGAATAATTTAATTCCACAGATAATCTGAAAATAATTAATCAAGGATGGATCCTTTCTTCGCAAATTATTTAACGCAATAAACTGTCACAAAAATACCCAGAAAAAAACGGAGGAACCCGAAGACCTTTGGAAACTTTTGTGGGAAATTTTTGCGACCTTTAATTTTCGCTTGTAGTGTACAGCATGTATCAGACTGCATAGAATGGTATGGAAAAAACTGAGAATTGAAAATATTTTTTAAAGGAGACTATATAGACATGACCTGATCGTCTTTAAGACCACAAATCTTACCAGAAATCGTTAGACAGAGGAAAATTCTAGAATATCTTCGCGAAATACTGTAAGGAATGGCAGTAACGAAAAGTATATTCAGCTTGGGTTTTGATAATATCCATACTTTTAAATATAAAAATTCGTCATCTTCCCCAAGATGTTGATCTCAATTTTGAATGAATTTCAGCACAAAAGTCAAGATAATAGAAACTAAATCCCTCCAACTAGAAAGCAGAGGAATAACTTCAGCTTGCTTCCTTTATGGTCGGCTTTACATTTTTGCATGGTTAATCGAAGTACGGATAATTGAGGTTCCAACGTTCAAGAAATTCCGTAAACGTGCTTGATAATAAAAAAAACGGTTTTGGAGCACACATTTAAGCTTCTTAACGCATACAAATAAAGCGGCCTCGGCATTCTCGTTCATTTAATAATATACAGAACAGTGCTTAGCAAAAGCGACTCAAACGGATTTCAAAATGCGGAAAATTGATGACTGCTGTTCCATCACCGTACCTGGTACATGAACGATTCCTTGAAGACCGGATTCGCTTGTGCCCTTCGAACGGATGTTCTGCTGGATGATATTTCTTGACCATTACTACTGATGAGACTCAGGCAAACGTAGGTGTCCGGAGATCGAGTTGCGGTAAGATTCCTGTTTAACGCATGAAGTAGAAATAACGAATTATTCTCATTCCAGAGATGATCCTGTTTCATCTATAAAAAAAATTGGCATTTCGCGTAAGGCGCGTTTTGTTCAACGCTATAAAAAGGGAATGTGAAATAGCTCTTTTCCCTAAAGTAAATGGAGCGAAAAATGCTCATTTTCTAGTCAAATTCCACCCCGATTCGAATACGCGAACGACGACGGAAGACTCGAACAGCCAAGAGAAGCTAATTAAAAACAGTAAATAAAGAATGTATTGGAAACATATTCATTTAGAAGAAGCTCAAACTCAATGCTAACCAATTTCGGGAGCTGAAAAAGCGGATTGTGCGAAATAGCGCCGAGAAATGGGCATTCTCAACCTGATGGTATTTGATTCCAGTTTGAATCTCTTCGGAAATTGAAGGTTTTGACTATAAAATAATCTGTAAAAGGTGTTGCAGGCAGAAATGATCGAACAAAACCCCACTCAATTTGCACCTCAATTTTCAAGCAAACGATAAATTTAGCCACGAACGACTTCCGAACAGGTGGAGGATTGATATCCGATGACATCTTAAAGGTACTTGACGAAGATTTTAATTCTAAGGTAATAAGTTCTGTGGAATCACTGTAATAGGTCCCAAAATAACAAACGAATTTCAAGCGAAAAATTACGCTCAACGGACGCGGTTGTTCATAGCAGATTTATTTTTTATATCTTAGCTGGTTTTTTTTTTTAATTAACATGGGCTCCTTATGTCAGGCATTTTATTCGGGGAAATTCTTCACGCGGGGGCTAACTGCTGCAGCTTCAATATTACAAGTGAAGGATTTCAGCAGAAAACGGTGACGTTCGAACTTGCCGGAAATGTGATCCGCGCAACACGTCGACGGATAGCCGCCCCGTCGTCGATTTGTACGTCAGGCCGATGAGGAGCTCCGCCATGCCGCCACGCACTCGGACGCCACTGAGCGTGACACATCCGCTGCCGGCGTAAGACGAAGATGAGCGGCTGCCGCGGCTGCTTCGGCGACACGTCGACGAACCTGACGCGGATCCGGCCCCACTGTAACTTTCGCGAGACTGACTCGACCCCGTCGACTCGCTGTGTGCCACGCTCGACACTTCCGATCTCACGTCACTCGTCTGAGCATGGGGGAAATCGTATTTATCAAGTGAGTGATCTTTCTTCCGATAACCATTACATCATTCATATTTTACGCATTCCCACAATATTTACTAGAATATAATCCGTCTCCAACTTTTTAAACTAAAAAAATCAATGAAAGCTTACCTGCAGAAATAAGCAGCATAACATTATATTTTTTCATCGCATAAAGCTATACCTAATGCGCAGTGTCTGAAGATTATATCCCGCAATGCATCATGTTTTAATGACTTATTTGTATAATAAAAAAACATCGATGAAGAGACGAGCACTGATTTTTTAAATAAAAAAATGCTAAAAAATTTTACGTGTGAGTTTATAACGGACTTGAATATATTTCCAGGTACTAAAAGTTCAGATACAATGATAATGTCATCACGCACTCGAAAAATTAACCAGGATCACAACTCGTGTACCATTGATCGACGAATACTGCATTAAACTAAGGATTCGCTTTAATCGCTTTTTAGGAAAACTTTTCGCAAGAAGACCGTTTCGGTCAGAGGCAAGCACTCATACAATTTACTTGCGATTCTAATATGACATCGAATATAAAATGCACACCGACTTTTTTTAAATATATTTTTTAAACTAATATCCGTGAGAATAACGGGAACTCAAAAAAGATCTCCTATTCAGGAGAGCACAAGATTTTTCGTGGAAAAGCCTGACCAAGAAAGTGAAATCCTTGAGAGCGTAAAATTTATGACAACTATACATGTCCATGTTCACAGA
This sequence comes from Notodromas monacha, assembly GCA_905338405.1. Lineage (NCBI taxonomy): Eukaryota > Metazoa > Arthropoda > Ostracoda > Podocopida > Cyprididae > Notodromas > Notodromas monacha. The sequence goes on along the minus strand of CAJPEX010000003.1, from coordinate 356,406 downwards.
TGGTCGGGAAATGTTCCATAGTCTTGGGACTGTTTCGAGAGGACATTTTTGGTACAAAAAACTTGAATTTAATAATAAACTTGAGATCCTCGACTTGATGACAGCGGAAGAACTGAAAAAAGTTTCCTTATCTTAAAAGAATTTCACGAACAGAGTTTTTCTCTGCCTTCCAGCCTTCTTTTTCCCAAAAACCGTGAATATTACATGACAAGCTATGCTAACCTTAGACCGAAAGCACCGAAGAATTTCACAGAGTACTTGTTATTTTTAGAATGAGGGCTCATGTGTATTTCGAAAGGGAAATTCTAGCCGAGAAATGTCCCTGCATCAAACCGTTCTTGATTAAAAACAACATGCTGGAGGGGCTGACGTTTTTTAACTACCAGAATTTTATAATATTCTATTATATATTTATAATATACTACCGTATATTAAAAGACTATATTTATAATACAGTATAGTCTTTTAAATTAATGCACAAAACGGAAGAATCAAGATATGGGAGATGGATGTGGAGAGTTCTAAATATAGTTCTATTACGACGTATTCAAAATCAGTGCGATTTGGCTTCATATAGAGTGTATAGTATAACCATCGATACATCATCATCCACATTGTTCCAAGATTAATGAGAAAGCCGGTGTATTTCACTGAAATTGCATAATTTTTCACAAAATAAATATTTCATTGGACTTCTTGACGGAATTGAAATTTCATTCGATCTTATTGTTATACTTATTTATTAATTTTTTAATTGACTTCAAAATCTCAATATAGTCTTCAAAATAAGCTTCCATAATATAAATTATTATTATTTTTTGACTAACACTATGGTTGTTGGGGCTGGTGGAGAATTCAACACCAAAATTTCAAAATCTTCTGGTTTCAGAATATAGTTTCACTTTTATTGACATTGTATCGCAGAAAATTAGGGCGAAGAAGAAATAAGGATCCACTCGGAGATAATAAGTCCATGTTTTATGACATGTTCGATTTACTCGGAAATTGACTGATCAGGTCCAGTTTTCTTTACGAAAGTTCGTTAGACACCATTGTTATAATACCTTATAAATTTGCTCCAAGCTTCCATTTCCACTTGGAATTAAGAACTTGGAGATGACAAGGAAGCATTGACTAGCATTGAAAAAGCTCCCAGGGAAGAGTTTTTTCCTCATTTCAGAAAATCCATGATAAAAGTCTATATGCAATTGACGTGAAATACCATTCAAGTTATAAAAACTCGAATGGTATTTCATGTCAATTGCATAATTTTAAACAAAAAAATTGACTACCCGGTCCCTCTTGATCAAAGTTTCATTCAATTTTGTTTCAATTTTTAATTTATGAACGAAATTCACGGCAGGCGGGAGTCGAGGAAATTGGTACCGAGAAGATGGATGCAGAAGAGAAAGTTTCTCACCGTTGCTCCAAGTTTTGGCTCCAATGTCAGCCACATGGGCGCCACTATGTCGAGGTTCACAGACGCGAATCCGACCACGGTTTCCCCAATCAGTCGTTCTCTACGAAGACGCTCGCAGCCATAAAGTCTCAGCCGAACACCCATGCTATTGACCTCTTCTGAAGAGCATGAAGCGTTCATTAAGACGAGAAGATGCAAAAGCAGAAGAAAAAAAACACGACCCGCAAACTGCCGCCATACATTCCATTCACCCCAAGGTCTGGCAATCAGCTTCTTACACGCGATTTCCGAGTAGTTATCGCTTTTTCAAGGCTTTTTTTTTCTCCCGCTGCTAATGTGCGCATTTCTCGCACTCTAGCACGCTCGTAGGCAATCGAGTTGAGTGCTACGAGGTTCTCCTACCCTTGAACTTCTGCCGTGCCATCACGTTAGAATCACGAAATGCCTCAATCACGTTATGCCTGGTGCACTCCGTTGCAACGGAAGATTGGCAATTCAATTATTAATCCTCTTAAGAACTTCAGCCCAGAGTATGCGCTGCATTTCAATTTGGAAGATCACGGGATCCGTGCGGTGCTCCATGCAGCCAAATGGAAAACGCGCCTAATGGGCTCCCAGTTGCAGGTCCTAGGCGATGGAAATCCGCCTCTTTTTTTTTTTTTTTTACAAATATTCCTGTCCTAAGCACTTTGAAAATGTCCCGGCGGCATAAGCAGGATTTTTTAAATGACCGGGCATTAATAATAGAACCATCTTGACAAGAAAGACAAACTAAGACCATGCTAGAATAATTTTCGGGCGGATTTTGTCCTGAAGCAGGCGTACTTCGTCGCACCCGTCGCACAGAAAGACTGGAAAGAAATAAAAATTGTTTTGGAAGGGGTTCCAAAATAATTTTTTCCCCGCCAATCGTACAGAAGAAGGCTTTTTCTCCATCAGAGAAAAATCATGATAAATTCAACATATTTGGAACAACTAAAATGACGAAAAACAGCTTGATGAAATCCCAGAAAGCTTTCACAAGAAAATTTTGTTCACCATAATGATACACAGTTCAAGCTGCGTCAGTGCGGGGAAATACTGTAAATTTCTTTGTATACCAAATGTCTCCACGAAAATTCCTAAAACCAACAATAAGTCTTGCACAGCTTGAAAAGCATTTGTTTATCTACTTCGCATCATCCTCGATTGCAGCCCTGATAACTTCTTGCTAACCAAGGGGAATGTAAGACATCGATCTGCATGTGCATTCAACAAACAACGTTACTGGTAAAATCGAGGAAATCGTAATTTTAATACTGTATAGCCATCAGGATATTCCAGCTATCGAAAATATTTCGCAGTCCGTGCTCTGTATGGTCTGTCTGCATCTTGCAAATATGGCACCATTTTTGAGTCGGGGGATGCATTTTTGAACTAATGTACTGCTTCAGTTTTCGATATGTTCTAATTTGGTTGTAAGAAGATCAAATCATGGTCACGATTTATTGAAATATCTTTCTGAAAAATTAATTAATAAAGAGTACCTGCAAATCGCAAGACTAAAATGCGCTTAGAAATTGGCAATTTTCTCGACAATTTACGCAGCACACGGACGATATTCCGGACCTTTCGGGTTAACAATTTCAAACTCGTTACCGGAGTGGTTTACCAAGAAAGGTGAAGTATGCCGTTTATGACTTGAAATATTGACTCTTCATCAATATTTCATCCGAACCCGCGATGCCAGAGAAAAAAAGCAACATAGGAAGCGAAGGTAGGCGAGTATACGCGACACCGGGCAGGGCGAAATTGAGAAAAATGGCACTGACCAGGATGTATACCGCTGAAGATGAATGTTTCATGGAACATCGGATTGTCTCCAGGAAGGATTCTCGTTCGGTGCCTTTGCTTCCGCGATGGAAGCAAGAGAATCCGTACCTGCGAGAGCGGAAAAAGACGAGGTAATCGTCTTCCACGGCGCGTGGGGAAAAAAATAAAATACTCCCAAGAACGAAAGAAAAATAGGGTACAGGTCGAACGCAAGGTGGAGCCAGAAACTCACCTGCGACAGGCAATCCCCAGCTGGTCGGGAGCGCGGCGGAACATCTCTGGCTTGAATGATGGCGATGCTCATGCGACCCGACAGGGCGTCGTAGGAGAACGCCACCTCCAAGGAACCACATTTAGAGCTAGGGCCCAGGGCCGCCCCCGCACCCTCAGTCGTCCCTACGGCCCCTGCGTTTCCCGAGCCGCACATGAAATCCCCGGACATCATCCGGAACGACGGCTCGGCTCCGAGGTCCAAAATTGGGTCCTGGGCATCAATCAATTACCGGATTAGCGTCACGAGAGACGAGCGTGCGATTTATTCGAATATAAGAGGTACTTTTAGCCTTATTTGTGGATTGTATAAATGCGTAGCAAGGCACCATAGGAAGCATAGGAAGCACCATAGCGTTCGCGTGAAACGGCTAAAAATTCTGGCACTGAGTTTAAATTTAAGGCTCCAAGTTTCTTGTAAACGGGAGTTTCTATATGATGGCGTCTGGTGCCTCAATCTCTTTTCTAATCTCCGGAATTGCAGAGTGAATGGCATACAAAATTATCCTTGCTTCTTGGACAATCTGGCATACCACCATTTTGCTTGGACCACGGGTTGAAAATAAGTCCTGGAACATAAAGCATAGTCTTTCGTTGAAAAAATGTTCTCTTGAAAAGCTGGTGGATTTCATGCCTAATTACTCCTCATTTCAGTGCGTCTTAAATTTGCATGTGGAATGTACGATTTCTCATTGTGACGAGCAAATTATTTAGAATATAAAAGTTTAAATTCGAATAACGCAAATCCCTTCACCATGTAAACTTTGCAGAATAAATAATTCTGAATTATTTATACAATTTACAGGAGATTAGATTTAGACATTAAGCTCGAAGGAAATCTTTGGATCCCTATGATTTGGATGAAATTTAATGCAGCAGAAATGCTTACTTGTTTTAAATTTTCTGGCAAAATTGCGTTGCTTTTCAAAGTACAAGCACTAATATCAAGTACGCCTTACCTTCCTTTTCAAGTAAATACGGTAATACCGTAAATTGCTCAGGTTGAGTGAACGATTAAAAAAAGTATGCATCATCTGGACACCAGAGTACCATTTACGCGTAACCCTCAGAGTAATTCACGGATAACTGCAACCACATTCGTGCTCAAAATTTGCGAAGTTATGAACCTAGAGTGGGATTCGCGTCAACGAAGGTACAGGGCAGTGTGAATTATTCGGGGAAATTCTGACATTCAACCAAGAAAGAGGTGCACGAGTGAGTAATGGGGTGCAGCCTGTTCAGGGTGAACCTCGGCGTCGTTAATTTACGATCACTACTATTGTAAAGGATGCTAAAAATACGAGAATCGGTTTCCACACAATTTCATTTCCATTATGTGTCTAAGTTCGACAGAAAAATAATCGTTGTTGAGAGGATTCCATCACATAGCCTCAGTCTTGAATTAGGAGCCGTTTTTTCCTCAGGCGCGCAACACTTCCGTTGGTTTTGATGATTTGAGCTGTTTCCAATTCCAATAATATGGCCCTGAAACCTATTCACGTTTTTTCTGGGTCGAGTAGTGTGTGAATCGCCTCGCGTTTCGAATTGATAACATTTGTTCAGGAAAATTGCAAGCAATACCGTGCAGCAAAAGACAAATAAGCAAGGACCCGTCAACTATTATATACAGTACTGTCAATAGCTCGGCATCAACGAAGGCTTTATTCTTCAAGTAGAAGTGTCAGGCATTGGAAAAAGCCTCGAACTTATTGCGCATGAATTCTATGGCATGTTCAATGCTCGTCCATGTCCTATTTTTTAAAAAACGCACTATATTTATCAAGGACAAACAGTTCTGAAAATAAATTTGTAAAAAATAACAGGCATCAGGTTCGATCCTACACTACACCTGGAAACAGAGAAGGCAATATCATCCCCCACCCCCCACGTTCTTCTAAATATATATTTTTTTCAATGCGCTGCATTTACTTGATCGACGCTTGTGGTAATCCAGTTTGTTCACAAGACAATGTGATACTTGAATGATATCTACGGGCGGAATTCAGCATAATATTTTGACAGTTTATCCGTTAACGGATCGGTATGTACTTATCAGGATCTTGCAAAACACATTACAGCCAGTTCAATAGCAGTAAGAGTGCCTGCTTTTCCAAAACCTCATCTTAGGAACGTTCATGTTTTCTGAAAAAATCCGGAATGCATTAAAAGCCAACGCATTCAGCCATCACTTTTTGTCGAGGATAGATGACTCAAAATGTAATTTGAGAAGTTTCGTGGAAATGAACGAAATTTCCATCAGAAGACGGAACACAGAGCCTCTAATGAATTGGCGCACATTTTCATATATGTAAGCATACTTCATTTTGATTTGTAACGCGTTCCAAGGGTATCATCTGTCACAGCTCTGTGCTATAATTAGGACATTTGACGGCTAATCACGGCAGCGTACCAGATGATCGGAACCCTTTTTAATCGCTCATTTCAGAAGTAACGTGAGAGTAAAGTACATTTCCTTTTCAAGAATTCATGATTGAATGAGCCCCGTTTTATTGTGCAATGCCGTCCCAATGTATAAACCTCCAGTCGTTCAGACAAAATACGCCATAATCCAAATCGCTATACTGAATGACATTGGACTGGAATATCAATGAAGTAATCAATATCACAGCAAATAAGCTGTAATTAACTCCCTGACGCATTGAGTCGTTTGATGTGAGCCCCAGGGCTTGAGGTACCATCATATATATAATAATTTAAATCCGTGAACATATTACCGATTGTCTTTGAATGGTTGCTCAGACGAGTTGAAGTCTAAAGTGACAAATGTATGTTGTATACGTCATAATAAATTCGATTTCACTTTATGTGCAATTCGGAACGTCTTGAACGACTTCACATGAAGATCGACGACTTTTGTCAGCATTCATGATGCTTGTATAGGTGCGATGTGTTCAAGATGGATCGATGGACCATTCGTACCGTAGAAACCCGCCGTCTGAAAAACTTTTCTTGGTCGTCTTAGGACTTGAAGACCCGAAGCGCATAAATTCGGGAAAATGTGTCATAATATCACCTACCTGTCTATCAAGTTCGCATGCAAGTGCGCACTATTAAACCCCCCGTCTGAAAAACTTTTCTTGGTCGTCTTAGGACTTGAAGACCCGAAGCGCATAAATTCGGGAAAATGTGTCATAATATCACCTACCTGTCTATCAAGTTCGCATGCAAGTGCGCACTATGAATCATTTGGATGGAATGATCCTAGTAAAGCACTTGGGTTATTTATTGATTATGCGTCGTGGCGTAAAAATGATAGAGCGTAGGCATGGCCCAGACTTGTCAAGTTCTCATACGCAGTCAAGAAACCTTTAGCATTCCAGCCAAACGAGACTTTTTTTTTTATCTGGGTAACACCCGATGTTACGAATTCTTCTTCAGATAAACTGCTTCGGATGGAATCAAGCAAAGGAGTCTGAGCTCTGAGCTGACGGAAATCGTCTTTACGATTGAGACATACTCAGATTGAACTTCTGATTAGTTTCCGGGGAATCCCTTTTTAGATTAAACCCTCTTGGGAAGTTTCTAAATGTCAACAAGTTTGATGACGCTGGTGTTATTCTCTGTAAACACATATTTAATTAGCAAGCTCTTATTACGGAACGCATTCCTTTTCTCTCATTCAATTTTTGAAGTGCGTCAAAATTAAGATTTACCGCATTTACTCGAGTGCCACGCACATTTTCTTCGAAATTAAGGAGAAAAAATAGGGTGCGCGTCATAGGCGCGGGTAGAATGTGTTTAAATATATTTATAGCTTTGGTGCATCTCATGCTTGATTCAAACAGGTCATTTTATAACCAATTTCTACAGACAATTAAAAAATTCAAATGATAAATAGTGAGCCTTAAAATCGACTGCCATTCGTCAACATTTAAATCCAGATGAATTTCATTTTCGAAATATTTAAATTTTCAGTCTCTGAAAATCGGGTGCGCGTTTTGCATGGAGATGCATTTTTATTCAAATTTCAGGCTGAAAAACTCCGGTGCATGCCTTAATTAAAGACGCGTGGTACTTGAGTAAATACGATATAAAATATTACACTACTATACTGTGCTTCATATTTATTTAAGGATTATGGATTCTTTCTCTAAGCATACAGTTGGCGTTTCCCAGAATAGAAGTTTTTTTCGAGCCTGGAACAAGGAAGGCAAGCTGCTGTAACTTATTCAAGCCAATTTTCGCGAAAAGTGCGCCCAGAAAAATGGAAGCGGCCTATGCTCTAGATACTTCATTACATTTGCACCGCATTCTCATGAAAAACATTCCAAAATGCCTCCTTTACTCGGTGTCTATGACACATATGTAAAGCTCTTAAAGCATAAACAAACATAATTCGACGGATGAATCCATCCTCCGGAGGTTTCTTTCAGTTTACTTTTGTCCTCATCAGGATTAAGCCTCCCAGGTCCGCCATTCTTGGATTTTTGGAACATTCTTCATAGAAAATTTTTCAGAGAAAATATTCCAGCGCGTGGACCGCATTTTGCTTTTAAAATTAAAATTTGAAGCAGCCCGTACGCAATTCCCCTGTAAAATCGCAGCCCAAAATTAATGCGAACACTTCAGCTGCATGTGGCCAAATTGCGTAATACGGTAATTTTATACAGAAAATCACGAAAAGACTAATTCTTCGTCTCACAGATCGGAGTAGCACCTCAAATTAATCGTTAATAATAACATGATTTCACAATACCCTTGCCTATGCAGGTATTCCTATTAACACAGCACGGAAGATTAAGCATGCCGCCCTTTCATATACTGTACTGTACTTTCAGATTCATTCTTTCTTTTCCGTTTTTGTTCGAAGCAGAAAAATTAGCGTCAGAGAACCCGTTTTACTCGAGTGCGAAGTTGCAGACGGAAAATAGCAGACAAATTGAATTGAGCATCGCAATTTTTTTTGAGTATAATAGAGACTCCTAAGTTTCGTAGACTTGAAATAAGAGATAATACTACGCGTACAAGAACTTGTCGAGATGTGGATGCTTGTGATCGTACATCTCATGCATGACATTAATTATTCTGCCAGCGTTCATTCTATGGGCTTATAAATGTTTCTTCTACGAAAAAAGATTGTAGATTGATAAAAAAAACATGTTCGATTTGGAATCATGAAAAAATCGTGTGTTTTGTAATTTTTTAGAAGGATCGGAATTGAAAAAGGTTTTCTAGTTTTTTTTTTTTAAATTCAGAACACCTTTCAATATACAGCCATGCAGCCACTATTGATGCGTGAGTTCCGGGACGACTGCTTTACCACTGAAACATATTCTTTCCCGGATAACGATGTCTCACTGCTTTTTTTCAATAATTTAGTCGCCAAAATTAATTGGCGATCTACCGCGGACCAAGAATAAAAGCTGTATAAAAAAAAGATTATTCAAAAAACTATACATTATTCAGTCGCAAGGATTCGGAGCATCTAAAATTCCACATCGATAAATATGCGTGCATTTTAGAACAGCGATTTCGAGCTACTGTATTTCTATGCATAGAAAGTGTTCTTTCGCCAAAATATTGCATGCGTTGTTCTGAGTGTACGGAAGGAAAAAAAAAAGAAAACTGATGGAATTTCTTCGTTCCTAAGAGCGTTAAGAAACGTACAAATTTTTATACTGAGCGTTCTGAGCATCGCAAATTGATATTCGATAATGATGCGTGAGTTCTCCAACAGCACCATGCACATACAGCGTACTATTCTCGGATACGGAACGAGCAGTCACGTTGCCGGGCCCTGAGAGGGATTTTATTCAGGGCAAGGGCCAGGATAAGAGCAGGTCGAGAAACTTGAAAAGCGCGGAGAACGTGCTCCTCTTCGACATTCGAGACGCGGAAGTGGCTTTGTTTTCACTCACTTCAGTGTCTATGATGGCCATTAAAGCTTGGCTCCGCGGCGTCGACGAGGCCTCCTCCGCGCTCTGGCAACGCCGGAACCGGTGTCGCAATGACTTTTGCGAAGACTCCTCGTCACCCGAGGATGACGAACACGTCGACACCAACCCGACCCGACCCTTTTCGGCTAGCGAAATAAGGTCGCCGTGGTTTGACGACGGCGCCGCCTCCGACCGCGTCGAAACGATGGACGCCCCCCGGGGCAGGAACGGCGTTGTCTTGTGTACCGCTGGCGAATGCGGCTGAATGACTTCCGCCGAACAGATGAATACGTCCGCCGCGGCTCCTGAAATAACTCGCTCTCATGATTCTCTATCTCTGGGTCAATTCACGTTGGCTTTTGATTCGTGGTTAATCATAGCCCATATATTCCTATTCGTTTCATTTTCCCGGAGTCGCAATCACGTCTCGGTAAGCGCTTCATTGGGCTCGCAAGACCGAGTTCCTTTGATGAGAGATCAAATCGCGGATTGACCCGCGAGCAATGGGATATTACCCTTCAGTTAACGGAATTAGTTTTCTGAAATAAGGACCTATTGTCTTTCTCCGTCAGTTGAGGAAAATCAAACGAGCTTTCTTGCTCAATCGAAAATTGAATTTGGCGAAAGGGAACCTTCGGACTGGACAAGCACTTGACGGAACATTGCCGTGAACCGTGTATTATACCGTACCGTTCAACTAAATACAGTACATTACTCGTATGATGAGACCATCTTACGCACTGTTAATATTTTCGTTTGAATTTCTGTTCACGTGAACAATAAAATGCAATCGGACATCAATTCAAGTACATAATTTTACTAGCGTAAAGGAGAAACCAATGGACTGGGTGATTCTAGGGTATTGGTTGAAATTGCATGTTTTCAGCTTGTCTTTGTGTTTTATTTTTAACCCAGAGATTTTATTTTAGAAGACAAGAAAGACATTTCATTTTTCAGCATGAGCTGCTTAACTGCTTGCTCACTTTGTGCATCTTTGGTCCTGTGGTAATTTAATAGCAAAGTTATCAGTTTCAGTGCTCTCTCAGCGAAATGTTCTCTCATGATATTATATATGCTCGAATGAACTCTTATGAATTTTAATACGCTCGAAAGTTACGTAAATGCACTTGTTGTCTCATACGAAATCATTATGGAGTGAGGCATCCATCAATGCTCAACGACTTAACATTCCGGAATACTTTTTTATGCTGAGCAGAAATCGAAAAATCTGAGTTAACTTTATTGTGCACCGCATGGAAGGCATCAGCATCATATGACATTTACAACTTCGGCGACTTCAACAGACAGCTAAATTACTGTATATTGAATTCCAGCCTTGCAGCGCACTTCCGAAAACATAGAATCGGTCGCAAAACTTTAAAGGCATTTCCCAGTATTTTTCAGTTCCAGTTGAAGAAAAACTAGTTGGATGTTTTACACGGAACAATCGAACATCTGATCGAAAAAGAGACAAACAAGACTTTTGATGGAACACGTAGCAGACACGACTCCCACGCGACACGCGCAGCACTGCATTTTTACGAACTTGTGTAGAGAACACAGAAGAAATGGCTACTGTTTGTTCTACCAGGTCGTGTACGAACATGGCGGAACGTACCATAATTCTGAATTTTACACACAAAAGGCAGGTTCTGGGAAAGAGAAATGATCTCGCAGAATTCTACCCGCCAGTGCGCCCGCTGGCAGGATTGCTCCCCGAGGCAAAGATGCATCAAGTTTTTCTTCCATTTCATCAGAAAAAGAAAGAAATTCCCAGGAAACGAACAAATGGATGTTAGCATGTTGTCCGACGAGGCGGTATTTCTTCGATCGAGGGAAATAAATTACACATGGGTGGATGCGTGCCCGGGCGAAACGGTCCTTGGGGGATCGAGTTTTTCTCGCTATTCTTTTACTGACCTGCCATCAGATCGGGTTGGCTAGCTTCCGGAATGATAACTTCCGGCTCATCCAGTCGCAGGGTTGGCAGGATGACTGTCGAAGACGATGAAAGCGGTGAGGCTGTTGAAGACGGTTTCCAGGGCCGCAGCGTGGGTGAAATGCGCCCCAACAGCTGCACCGATGACGCTGAGTGCTCGATTTCAGATGCTGCGGAACACGGACATAAAACTAAATCTCCACTTTGCAGGCATTTACTGTCACGTTCTCATGCCAGGTTTCTTTCGTTTTGGGGGTTGAATTACGAGAAAAGCGTAGCATTACGCGTTTTTAACAGTAGCAGTTAACATTTCTGTTCTACTAAATCAGCGCAAAAGAATATCTGGAATCGGCGGAGTGGGAAAAGAGAAAAATATAGTGGGACATGAAATATTATAGTTTGACTTGACCTTCTTTCTCGTTGACCTGATGCATGAGTAAGCATTTAAAATGCTTAATTTTTCTTCATTTGTTTGACCATTGATCGCAATAGTCCATCTTTTAAACCCAACATCTTTCAAGATACTGTACTGTATTTCTAACTTTACCTGTTCAATCGTCTTGAGATTTCCCGGGGCACTGCATCGGAATAAAAGGTGTCGGAGTTCGGTACTATACTTACCAAATTTGCAACATATTTTAAAATGAAAAAGGAACTTAAATTAATTTCTAGATTGCTTATCTTTCCCGAAAAAAATTCAAAATTCAGGGACCATCTCCTCAACGAATTAATTTGAGGATGTTGGTTTCTCCATTTTCTTCTCTCGTCGAAAAAAAATTAATATTACCCTTCCGTGGATATGTTTATTTTTAAATGTATACAGCACTTCATCTCAGGCTAGCTGATGCTCATTAATCTTAAATATCATTTATTAAGGAAATTCATCCTTGGACTGGCCGTCATTTTCTGCGAACCAACCGGTTATCAGATATTGGCGGCAATTCCTCCAAATTACTTCGCAAGATGAATTGAATCCTCAATTGGGTTCCGTATATGGTATTGGAATTCTATGGGAATGGTAATAGGAATTGACGAATTTCAGGACTTGCGGTAGGATGCTTTAGAAAGCACTTGAACCGCAGATTCGTGGCGGATTCAAAATTCATAGTGAACTGCTGTATTATGCCCCAAACCTGCCGTATGAGTGCAGGCAATTCAGCAAATCTCGACAGAAAAGTCCTGAATTTTACATTCGCGTTGAAAAAATGTTAACTGCTTTAATTAAAACTTTGACATGCGTCAGAGCATGTGTGAAAGGGCAGAAATAACCCGAAATATGGGAAAAGAAATAAAAAAACCAAAGTAAGAGGAACCCCTGGAAAAATCCGTTCAACCGCGACTTGAGGCCAGGCGGAATTCAAGGAATGCGGTTGAGCGATTTCATATATTATGTCAATACGGCTTTCGCAAGTCCGCTGAAAGACGTACAACGAAGCGGCTGGAAAGTCAAGAATCCGATGCGAATTTCCTCTCCGGAAAAGGGGTAGGTTTAAGGAATCATGGGAAAATGAATCCAGCAGTACTAGGATGATTCATCAGAAGTCACGAAATAATTTCCCAGCAGACCTTTTCTGCAAGTTTTTGATGACATCCGAATTCTTCACAAAGCATGGGTCAAGCGGAATTCATTTTTCAAATCGAGTGAATCCCTGAAGTATTTCTAGCGACACACAAACTGTATTACAGTATTTTATCGCCAAACTGATCGTGCTGTCGTTGGGGACAGAAAGTGTATCAAAATTTGCGAAATTTCAGAAAGAACAGCAAGTTTCCTTGAAATACGCGAGAAACACTACCTGACGGAAGAATGACAAAAATGAGCAAAATGTAGCTAGTATTATCCTCACCGTTTATTTGACATCAGCACCTGGTTTCTGTGAGTATATCATCCAGAGAAATATTTTTTATTCATTTCGAAAATTTTGAGAAAAGTGTGGCCCTATAAAGTCCGACTTGCACAAAAGATCGTGCAACTAAATACAGCACTTGAGTACAATCGGGTTTACTATTTTTCGAAGCTTTCAGCCTTCAAGATCATGAATTGTATATATTTTCAGCTGATCGTACATTCAGTTCATTTTATTACATTCAGTTTCTTTGAACAAACAGAAGAAAACTTAAACCTTATTTTTAGCTAGTCTCAAATTTTAAAAATCATTTACTATATCAAGAGTGAACTAAGTTTTAAATTACAGTACTTTACATGGTTTTCATTATTCATTTTTTTTTAAATATTTTGCTGTTTTTTACATGGGGCAAAATTGCCACTCTACGAGTGTATGTTGAAATCCCTTTGCATGAGGAATATGTGGTCATACACAATTCATATTCTTAGTACATTCATTGCTTAGTACAAGTGAGTCCATATTTTTTCTTTCCATTGTTCTTTGGTGTACCTAATTTGCTAATGGAAGACACGGAACGCTGGGTTACGCAGCAGACTTGGCAAAAGAAAAATAACCCTAGTACGTTGGAGGATTTGATTAGGTTTTCTATCACTACTCAGTTTTTTAGTTATTTTACCAAAGGGATGCTCCTTTAGTTTTAATGTAAAAGTGCTATGCTGGCTAGATACGAAGCCCTTGATTGCGTTGCTTCTTTAAATCTAGTCTTCCTTTGAGTCGGCACGAATTGAAGGGATTATGCTCCAGACAAGGCATGTGTCCATAGACCCATGAAGGCAAACCGAGGTCTCCTTTAATCAATGTGCCTTCCATTCCAGAGCAGTAAAATCCCAGGTATACGGTGCCCATAGACCCTCTCATAGAAGTCGAGTTTCGCATTCCCCCGCGTAATTTCGGAAATCTTCCTCTCCGGGAAATGCGTACACAATGGCGTACTCTGCTATCGTGGCAAGTGCAAATTACAGTCTACTAGGATCGCGGACGCGTGCCTCTTCCGAGCGTCGTGTCATTTCGATTAGCCGCATGCTGGAACACGTGAGGTCCATTTCCAGGGAGATGTGTCGCTTTGACATGCGATCTACGCGCAGTTTGTTTTGCAAGTGCATGTACAGTATTGCACAGAATTCATCGCTTTATTTTCAACACTCCCGGGACAGTTCGCGCGCGTCCAGTTTCGGCGTTTGCCAAAACACCGCGAACCGAAACAGCGCTTGCTTTTATGAATTCTCTTTGTTCTCTTTACGAGAGAAAAAAAAACTCTATTTCTCTGAACATCATTTTAATCTGGTTTTCTGTGTTGCTAAAAAATACTAATTAAGATTTTTTACGAGATACAGCAAGAGCATAGGTCATTCTTATGAAAAGATAAAACCATCAATTGACCAGGATATGACTGCATGTTATCGGAACGTTTGGAGGTGCGAAGGATTTTTTGAATCATGAAAGCTGTGGTAAGCGGATATTAATGAGGTAATTCAAGTAAACGTTGGTGGATTCAGTTAAAGATCAATTTGAAATCCAAATTTAGTCAAGATATACAGTATTAAAATATGGGTTAGGTCGCTATAAAGGTAAAACAAAAACATTATTTTCACATTGGGTTCATTTCCTGGGAAGTTTTGGGCGCATTCGATTATTGGGTCGTTTTCTTTGGAGGAATACGTCTTGCACCTGGAAATCATCACAAGCACGAAACAGCACTATAAACCAGTAAATAAGCGAATAATAAGACGAAAATATTATTAAAGTTGACCATTGCACCGAATTAAATTCATTTATATAGATACCATGCCATGTGTTGTCAAGCGTTTATAGCAAGCTAATCTTCCTTGATCTTTCTGAACTGATAATTGCCTTACAATTTTAAATTGGTTAATTTTCATGCAAGGTGTTTTTTGCTGGTAATTTACGAACTATTTTTTTTCGTACGAACTTTTTAAAATTAATTTGTCTCGGAACTCAGTGCTACGAGACTTACTATTCTAAAGGAATCTAGACTGACTGTCTTGGACTAAACTGCCCGGTCACGCCTTTCACCTTCACCTTATCAGGAATTTATCTGTACTTCCCAATACCTTTTGTTCCTTCGACATTTCTACACATTTCGTTCAACGTAACGAAGATTGATGTCGTAAAATCAGCGGACAACGCATCAGGTTCCGACGTTTTTTCCCAACCACGGGAATTCGGGTTCGAGAGAAGGCCGGAGTTCGACACGCTCTTTTTCACTGTTCTTTGGAAGCAATAAAACCCAAAGGAAGTTCAAGTCCGAAAAGGATACAGGGGAAACTTTAAAAACAAGGCGCAAATTTAATGGGATGTAGTTAAATAGAATTGTTGTGAATGTCTGAGAATCTTCTTGTACGACCTCAGACATTTCCATTATCGAGTGCGTTAAAAAGTTTGTTCTCGAAGGAAAGTGCACTCATTTAAAAATAAAATCACTCTTGACAAGCTGAATAAACATCTACACACACACACACACACACTCCATCAGCAACTCGTCCTGCAGCAAACTTTATAAATTAAAGTTGGATTCCAGATATTGGATAAAACTTCGCATTCCGGAAGGCGAGTCATTAAACATGACTTCCGTTCCATGACGGGCATGTCTTGAAAAACGACGCAAAACACACAAAAATACCGCTTGAAAAGCGCTTGTCGCTC
The DNA here is from genome assembly GCA_905338405.1 of Notodromas monacha. Classification (NCBI taxonomy): domain Eukaryota; kingdom Metazoa; phylum Arthropoda; class Ostracoda; order Podocopida; family Cyprididae; genus Notodromas; species Notodromas monacha. The sequence continues at coordinate 340,497 of CAJPEX010000003.1, read as the reverse complement.
ATGACAACTATTTTCTTCTGCTGTTCCCCGGCAATCCGTTTATCTTCCCCCGTACGTATAAAAACTGTGACAGTTTCTCTTGACCCATATCGGCAAAACAGCCCCTTCGGTATTTACCCGAAAATAGGTCGAACGAGGGAAACTGCTCCGAGAGAAAAACCACCCATCCACATGGGAAATGGACCTGAAATCGTTGAAGTATCATGATATTGCAAATGAAAGGGTGACTAAGAATGACGAAAGAACATCTGGATTGGCGGACGTGAGCCTCACTTTATTTCATGCACGCGTTCAAAAGCAGTTTTATTCTTAATCTCTTACTAAACAAAGACTTTTGGTTTTGAATTTTAAACCGATCCGAGGCTTATTGAAAATCCCCTGCAAATGCATCGGATATTCGGCAAAACTGCTCCTATGTCATGCAAGTGTAAACAATAACACAAACCAGGAAAACTAAGCTGCACAAAAAATTCTTTCATGAATTGAAACTTGAATCGTTTCATTCGAAAGGAAAAACAGCGTTTACATCCAGTCAATGTGAAATGTATTTCATTCAATTGTAATAGCGGAATGATTAACGCAAAAGAAATTATACAAAATACATATTTGTGGGGCATGAAGTGTCGAGATTCAACAACAGAGCTCCTCGTGAATTCTTTAATACGGATCGACAGACAATATGTTAGTTTGCGTCGGGATTTTCTCTTTGAAATTATGAATATATGGAGAATGTGCTGAACACTGCAGTTTTTCTTTAAAAATTATGATCTTGCTTTTGGAAATGCCATATTCAATTCTAATGATCACATTGGTTGCTGGTGAAGAGCTGGTTACCGAAACTCGGTAACCAGCTTTTCACTTATTTCCATTAATCGCGCGTAAAATCAAAGCTTCAAAAATCATGTGCAGAGTCTCCCAATCGAAGTGCCAAGACCACGAATGGAATTACTGTATTACTCTGGAAATCAGGAAAAGAATTTTTTTTTCAGCATTTATTCCGGTTTATCTGAGCAGGATCTACGAGGGACGCTTCAAAAGTTTGGTCAATACATTGCGATTAGGCATTTTGGGTACCGAAGTTTCTCAATCAGAATCCTTCCAATAACTGGGCGACCGAAAACAGAACTTGAAAGAGGGCTCATCTTTTTATCCGGATTTTCCGTATTTTAAACACAGATTTTTCTATTTTGCTGTTTCCCAATTTTCCATGCAGTAAAACCATCAAACTGAGTATTCCATCATTACATTTTCATAATCGGAAAATTTTTAACTGGAACGTGGGTTTAAAATCCAGAAAATTATTGTGAAGGAGCTTCAAACACAGTACAGTATTTGGTACATTTGGTTGCTCAGATAATAATTTCATACGGCATGGAATTTGGGAATGAACCTTATTTTCTCGCCTTCTTCAATTCGAAGTTTCCTCCTCGGAGAAGAAGCACTTGGAAAAGTGGTCAGAAAATAGGCACATGTTTTATGTATTGTGCATAAAAGGAATCCATCTGAAACATCGAACGATAGTTCAACGATTGTTCATCGAGGGAAGCACAAGAATGACATACGTCATGAACCAGACCAGGAACTTTGAGACGCACCTCCTACTTTTGAAGCCCACATAGATCCCAAAGCCGACGAGAAACTGAAAATCCTCGAGGCGACCCGTCAATTTCCCGCCAGTTTTCTTTCCATGGAAAATTCTGTGTATTTTTTTCTCGTCAATTTTCCCTGCCCTGGTAAGCAAAATATGTCCGCTTCATCCCATGCGCCTCAGAATGTCTCCGTCCGTGAATACATTATCAGCGAATCAACCGCACCAACGAGCTCCGGATGAATCAATGAATCCCCGGCCCGGAAGTGCTGGCTGGATATTCTTCGCAACACCGGGATCCTCGCACGCATGTCCCAGCGAGAACCCGCAACCCAGTTGAACCAGGTGGTTTTGGCACTTGCAAGAGCGCTAGAGGCTTTGAAGCGGCTGAATCAATTAGGACTGCAGCACTCTCCTTGCTTTCAGGTGGCTAATGCAGTGGCGTTGCGTGCCGGTGTTGCAGACGCGATGCGGGGCGGGGTAATTAATTTCGACTTCCAAGCAAGGACACATGAAGCAATCAACTAATGAAATAGACCATGCCATGATCAAAGAAATTTATGATCAAGACCCATGTAGAATCAAAGCTCGTCTTGATATGAGCAACATGCGGAAGTCGTGGTTATGGAAGGATTAGTTCCAAAGAGCCTTTTTTCAACATTCAATATCACTGCAGTTACGTTGTCTTAGATTTATTCTGTAAACTCATTCATTCAGGGGTCACGAGCAGAACCTAATTAAGGCGTTATAAATTCTGAAATCAGATTTCCATCAGCTTCCTTTTTCATCGGAAGGATCGTTCGGCATTGGAACAATGCTATGTCAAGTATTTTATGTTCGAAGCTGAGAAATATTGCAAATCTAATACAATAAGACAACGCTTCGTCCAAGAGCACCTTGACGTTCACGCAAATGAAAGAGGTTTTCTGATTAATTGGATTCTTCACTGTTACTTCCATCACATTATTTGAGAAATTACGTACGAAAAAGTGCGCACATTTTCAAACCAGTTATATTTTTGAAGCACGCTGCGTGGTAATGAATTGAAAATAGAGACAACCTTCATTTTTTAATGAAATAATGTTTATAAGAAGCGCATTATGGCAAAGCAAGAAGTTCAAACAAAAACGATTGTCAGAAGTGAAACAAGCCACATGTGTTCTCACTCTAGTACATTGCATCCCAAGTTTCATGTGATCAAGCAGATTAAGCTTTAATAACCGTCAGTGTTAGAAAAGTGTACAAAGAATCTGAAGAATATAAAAGCTTGAAATTTGTGCGCATTTTGGGGCATTTCATCCTTCCATGCGAATCTTGGACGTGACCCATTGCGTAACCTAAATCTTTAAAGTCAAAATCGAAAAAAATTATATTTTAATCCGAATTAATGTGCCGATAGATTGCTTGGATTCATAATTTATTTTTTCAGACTTGCGAAAAAGCATGGTGAAAGGCACAAATAAATACATGAATGTGACCTCGAAAATTATGCAGAAACCATCTGCCAGGAGTCTAACGCGGTTCAAAGTCCGCAAAAAGGTGCCTGTATCGAGACATTCATCAGGGCGTGGAATCGAACTGACCACAGCGTATGATCTGGTTCTCCAGAATCTCGCGGGTTCGGTTATCTTGCCGGGTTTATTACAAGGCAAGCGCCGGGAATATGACGCCATGAGAGACATAATCGAAACGACCCGCGCCTCATGAATAATACTTGACGCTGATGATGAGCCCAGTCCTGCATCTGAAGAAGCTCTTGCATCTGTAGATCTGAGCTGTGAGTACAGCTCCAAGATTTAGACGTGAATAATTCACCAGTCGCGGGATTCTGCGGAAATGTGCGGCGAGAAGGACCTTTGAAATACAGTTCGGGGAATGTCTCCGTCGTGTTTCCTACATGGGCGTGAAACGCTCGGTGAAGGATTTTAAGAGTACTGACTATTTCATGAGGAATTGGGAGTGGTCCGGGGTAACGACAAAACAGTGCAGGCAGTATGCTGAAGCAATAAGCAGACCGAAAGGTCAGACCAACCCCTGTGGTTGTCAGATCCCCCTGAACCACAGACCGGCCCCTCCCAAGTACAGGTCCGCCAGTGTGGATGCAGAAACACAAGCAGAATTATCTTGATTTAATTTCCAGTTCCTCTTCCCATGTGTTCAAGGAATTTTGTGGCTTCTGCTTGAAAGGTCAAGCTGGAATTCACAAATAAAGTACTGTACAACGAATCTCTCCACCCAAGAGCGATCTCATGTACATGCCGTGGAAAATGCAATCGAACTGATACTGTAAGTGTATACAGTATTTCTAAATGAATATGCTGTTCGACAAATCGAAGTACTTCACGAATAAGCAATAGACAATGAGCCCTTGCATTCTCATTCGAATACTGTGCAATATATACCTTGATCGCACAGATCTAAATTTGGAACAGAAACGCTCGTGAAGGATGAGAATACGAGTACATAGTACGATCATCCACATATCATCCGAATTTGGTCGATACTCTATATTGCTATATGATGATCAGCCTTTCTGGATATTTCCTGTATCCATGATCTCAAGTTCACGATATATTGCGAACGCATGAGAACATCGGGGAATGCGTCTCCCATTTCACAGTCGCGAACTCTCGTTTTCAATAGCCAAATGCATTCAAAAGTACTGGAAGGCATGTCTGATAAATTATTGCGATGAATTGAAACATAATCCGTTAGAATTTTCATTACTTGGCTTCCAATAGTTTCCGGAGACTGTTGAACAAGTATTGTTACCCATGGCCGAACTGTATGCCCCCCGGACTGTACACCAGTGGTATCGCCCGTATCGGGAATGTGCCAATGACATTTTTCCATCCGCTTGGATTTGCACGAAGGGCGCCGAAAACATTGAGCTGATTCAGGAAATGCAGCGACGAGGGTGGTGGTTGGGAATGATGGGGGAAAAATAGCAAGGGGTGTCCAGAAGACATCACAGCGTTGGATTTTGAGCAACGAGAAAAATACATCGTAATGGTATCTGAAATTCTGTAACTGTCACCTCAAAGAGACAAAGGAACGCCAAGAAATTTGTTGAGCCAAATTCCGATTTAAAAAATGAAGAACAGCTTCACTTGAATTTTCAATATTCGATTGAATGTTACGCAATAACGAGTGCAGGGATCCGCCTTCGTGAAACATATAACAAATGCTAAATTGGTCAATCTCAAAAGATAATTTGGGACAAAGGCAAACAAATAATCAAGTAGGAAATACTGTACTGTAGATATATAAACTTCTACCCGATGAGCCAAATTCCGATTTTTTTGTAAAGAACAGCTGCAATTAATTGTTATACAGTCTTGACTTTCAAACTTCATTAAAATTCAATCTCGAGCATAGAATATGTGAATCTATTAAATTAAGCTTGAAATGGCTGCCATAAATCAGATAATTTTCATGATTTAAATGCATTTCCTCACCTTTTTAATGCCACAAAAACGTATCAAGTATAAATCGTAAAAATTGCATGACACTTGGAGAGAAAACAATTTGCGCTGAAGGGTTAAAATGACGCAGAAAACGTCGCTCACCGAAAGAAGCCGAAGCCCGACGCTTCGGTGAGCACGACGGTGTCGACGGCACCGGCGGCGAAGGGCAAGTCAAGTGATGACTGAGCAACGACGAGTGCAGGGATCCGCCTCTCAGCAAAAAGTCCGACCTTCTGTGCCGTTCATCGTTGTCTTCATCACTCTCGGAGTCGATGTCGTCCAACGTGAATCCCGAGCCTGCGGAGCGCCGACATGCAAAAAGAAATCCGTCTTATTTGCGATTCCCATCACCCACGCTCACGGAATTTCCCCGCGCGTAACAGGCTCTCAATCCGGATTCATTCGCACGGTTCAATGAATGATTCATTCGCCCGCGTGAATATGACACACATGAATCGATGAGAAAACGAAGAAGAAAATCATGTACGTTCTCGGGCTAAGAAATCTTCACTGCGTACCTGTGTAGGTGTAACGGAATGCGTTGTGCAAAGGTGACCAATAAATGCTTGGACGCTGTTGCGATGCGAAGCAAGATGACGAAGAAGAAACCACTGGTTCGTTAGCGTCGACTTCGTCCAGTGGATCAACTGCAAAGCAAGCAAGTGGTGTGCAAAAGCGAAGAAGTGCTCAGCGATGTGAAAAGACAGCGCAAACAGTCCCCGCAAGTCTACCCGTGACTACGCATATTACAGCACCTCGACTCTCATGATACAGTTTTATGTGCATCAATGTTTTGTACCTCGCCGAGATGAAAGTGGATTGAGACCAACTCGGTAAAGCATTCGCAGAAACTTGGTTCAACCTTCCGTACAATGAATGAAGATTTGGCGAGGGCTTTGATTCCTGAATGCGGGAATATTTCCGCGAAAAAAGGGCGGCGGCTGGTTCAATAGTTTTTAGAGGACATTGAAATGGAGTTCTTTGAACCCACGTTTCGGAGTCAAAAGCATCCAATCGAGGAACTGTGAGATCAATAAACAAGCCTTGAAGCAAGCCTCTATTCGTGAGATGAGGATTTTCCATTCGCCGCCACGAATTACTGTAGGGCCAGCTATTTTTCACCAATTGACATTTCAGGTCATCCATCAAATTCATCATCAGTGACACGTTAATTAATGTGATGAAAACGTTTCTTACTTATTGTGAATTAAGGCGGTAAAAATCTATGAAAGTGCCACCGGTTTTCCAGGATTTTTTTCAAGTCTTGTTAGCTCTTCGAATATATCCGAAAATTCGTGAGACATGCACATTTGGCAGGTGAAACTAATTTTACGGCATTGATGAGGTTCATTTCAAATCTCTTTCTATTTATCGCAACCTAGTTGAGAAAGCATTTCTGCGATGTCTAGGAATGCATCAAATATGAATCTGTCAAATTGCATCCAAATCTGCCCATCTAACTATCGCACACTCAAGTAAGGGAAGAGCAGGGTTGACTATACGGTATTTATGAACCAACCCTCGCGTATTCTGTTGGAAGGAAGTGGATTCGGAAGATCGAGATACAGTACAAATTTTTTTTTTCTATCTGGAGAAAAAAGCATCTCCTCTTGCGAATTCTTCGGCAAATCACAAAGGCTATGCATTCCCACGCAGCTTTTAAAGCTGATGCAAAGAACCGGAACCAATGCGAAAGGAACAAGATGAACAAGGAATGGAATCTCGAAAAGGATTGACTTTCCATCGACGCTTTTTCGATGGCTCTGATACCTTTCCGCGGGTTTCTCTGCTTTTCTGCATAGGCTCGCCGGACAAAAGCCTTTCTTTCAATGCGTCCGCACGTTTCCTGACTCTAATGGATCGTCTTCTTCCCGCGAAATGAGGCGAACACAGCGAAACAAGGCTTTGTTCCCCTTTTGAAAACCGGAGTGACTCTTAAGTCTAACCATTTGCACCCACTCTTCCACCTACGCACTGATCTCTTTTCCTATCAACTGGAGAAGTTGCTTCTCCTTCAGGGGAGGAAAAAATACCGCTTATCTAGTTTCAGAGTGCGTCCACATATTTTGCAATATACGAGTGCTGTGCCCATAAGCAGACGCTTTTATTTCGTGATTCTGTATGTGTACAAGCTCAGTAAAAGTGTGAGAGGTAGGAGAGCATTACTGGCCATGAACTGCAGCAAACAAATGCAATCATAATATCGAATGTCAATTTCCATAGATTAGCAAGATCATTCCCTCTGCTTCTCACCATGAAGGATTGTTCGTAAAACATAGCAAAATATCATTATCCTCTACTCGATTTTCCCTGAATTCCATCAACCGTGGTACTTAAAATGAAGCATGTACTGTAATGACTTTAATAAGGGATATACTGAACACGTCAATGCAACATAATCTTAAGTAAGTGAGTATGCGTACTGTTAATTTGACCCAAATGTTTTTTTTTTAACTTCGAATTTTGATTATTCACAAGACGCACACAAAATGGTTTGGGCTTGACTGTATAGTACAGTACAGTATTTGTAAAAATATATCTGGCAATCCGTTGCTTAAGGTTGGGAACTTTGAAATAAAACCAAAAGAGACTTTTTAGAAATTTTTGACACTTGTACAGAACTTCCGATGATTAATAACTTCTCGAAAGTTTACGAGTACTTTACACTGTCTGCTTCCTAAATAATATCAGCTGAAGCTCTAAACTTCTCTCTATAAGAGAAGATATTGACTTTTTGTCTTTGGTTAGGATTGTATGCGAATGATCCGAAATACTGATTTGTTTTATGGAAGTTACATGGTAACGTTCATTTACAAAATTACGAGTTTAAAACCCGAGCTTTTTGAAAATGAAGTTCGAAACCCGCCCTTCGAAGCTTATTATTTTCATGATCATAGCTTACCTTGGCTGAAGGCATGCATTTCATTACTGCTCATTTTAAACTGGATTCACAGGTTATTATGACACTTTTAAATCGTCATTCAAGAAGTTTCACGCCGTTTAGTAGCATATCTCAGCAATCATACCAAAGTTGCTTCTGGATAAAATTCATCCATTTGATTTTACTGTATAGTCAAGTGTACTTTCAATAATTTTCGAGGAGCATATTTATTTTGTATGCACTGCGATACGTTCCAGATTGTAGAGGCTCATAAAATGAGATTATTTTAAACTCTAGATCTTAAATATTCGGCTCTTTCTAGAAAGACGGCAGGCGCGTGGTAGAGGAATGACCGTCGCATTCGTATTCTATATTCACACGAAATCTCTACATATTCGAAGACACGTAGCTACGGATTCGACGGCTTCATCTTTTGTGGATGCGTGTGTCAAGCACAGAAAATGCGGTGCTAGTTTTTAGACTGCTCGGATCGTACAGCAACAACGCCGAGAAAAATTCACGAGCATCATTAATGTCCTCTGCGTGGGCATAAAACCGCTCATGTTGGATGCATGAAATTCACATGAAATGGCATGTACGTGCGCACGAAGAGCTGATATCCTTGAAGTTCTCAGAGCGAAGGCAAACTCGACGGAAGTGGGAATTGACGCAAACGAGGAAAGCTTCTTGGGCTGGATATTTTTCTAAGGCTGCCGGGCGCAGGAGATCCCTTCCCACGGAACGAAACGGGTAATGAGAATGCTAAGGGTAAGCGGCATCTTCGAAACAGCCGGTGAAGAACAAAAGGGAAGAGAAACCAATAAACGCACTGGAGGAGAAAAGAAAAACGGGACGGCGCGACGTTCCGCAATCTCCAGTAATGACTTGTCGATGATAATGCCCGCCTATAGTGAGTCGGCAAACAGGGCGTGGAAATGGCTTCTTCAGTTTTTCCGAGAAACTCATGCTCAAAATTGTGAGTTCATTTGATTGAATAGCTCAGAATGACCCATAAAATAATCCAATTTCAAGATATGGATATTTTTTTCAGAAGATTTGGTTCCGAAGAACACTTGATATTAACGCTCATTCAGCTTAGTTCGACTGGTGTCCAGTTATTCGTGCGATTTTAGGTGCATTTGTAGGACAAGGACGAGAAAGCACACTTGAGAAAATTAAGCCTGATGAAGAGAAACCCGTCCGAGAGCAGTCACTCAAGCGAGGCTTTTCAAATGCTCAGAGGCATATTTAGGGCTGTCCAGGAAAATTTTACGAACAATTTTTTAAATGCTGATGTAGACTTTTTTCTCGACAAAGTCTTGGAAGAAAAACGGGGCGGCGTGACAGTTCCCAATCTCCAGTCTCGACGACAAAACGCCCACTTAAAGCAAGTTGGAGCACATCGGGCTTGGACATTACAGTATTATATTGTTATTATTATTTTTACTTTGGTTCGAATATTATTGAAACCGATTTCCCAACGAAAATATTTCTAGAAAGGTTTGATCTATCGCATTAAAGATTTTCGTGAAACAAAGCTTGCTTAGCTTTATTCTGGAAAATGTCGTTTTTTGGGGATTTCACTGCATTGATTGAAGAAGAACGCGCACGTGAGAATATTAATTCTCGTGAAAAAGTTGCCATATGCCCTCTTTCGAGGGTCGAGTGCTTGAATGTTTGTCTTGGTTACGCGCAATGTTCAGTTACTGGTGGACAACCAAGCAATATTTTTCTGTGACTTAAACTGTGGAGTTATACAGTATTTCAGGGTTGCCCAAGAAAAATTTTGAAACCTTATCCCGTTTTCTCTTATGACAAGCAGTAGAAGAGAAACTGGGTGGCGTGACGTTTTGCGATCTCCATATTTGACTTGATGATAGTCCCCGCCTATATAGTGAGTCGGGGAAAAGTGGAAATTGCTGCTTCTCCATTCGAAAGACGTATTTTAAATATTTTTAAAGTGTTCGATCTTATTGCGCACTTCAGGGTAGACCGGAAAAATTGAGCCCGACATCCGAATAGCAATAAATAGCTATGGAAAATGTTGAGCTCAGCACTGCCAACAATTCTAAAAAAGCAAGCTGATTCCTTTTCGCTTAAATATTCTTCAGAATTCCGAATTTATTCGAATTTGACATCAACTAGCACGTTTACTGAGAATACTTAACCCTGGAAATATTGTAGTTTTTCACGTGCTATCATTCCATGGATGATTGAGGGGTTAGTTCGAAGGTCACGCGGGCCGTTTAATGACCCATGGAGCAGTCTGCACTCTGCCGGAGCCCAGAGGCGACACTTAGTATCGTTTATGCTAAAATTTTAATTTTTGTCCAAGAGAATTTTCAACATTTTCTGAGCCTTTTTGATAGTATGGCGAAAGCAACATTATTTCGTGAAAGCTTGCGATCTTCAATGATGAATTTCCGATGATACTGCCTGCTTATAGTGAGTACAGTATTTTCTTAAATGTTCAACATTATGTTGATTTTTGGAGAGCTTCACGAGAGAGTACCGTACTCATTTAAAATGGCATTATTTTTTGCCTCACATTCAGATTGAACCTGAAATTAACGCTCGTCCAGTTCTGGTTCAAACGATGTCTAATTTTGTGATATTACTTGAATTGGCACGACGAGGATGCGCACTTTAGAAAATTAAGCTTGTAGAGAAAATCGCAATTTGCTTGTCATGGTTAAGTAGTTTATACGAGGGGCTTCTTAGCGACTCTCGCCATGGAATGAGTAGCAGTCAGTCAGACAAGGCTTTTCCATTCTTTAGAGTGATATTCCAGGGTCGTCTGAGAGAATTTCACAAAAATGTTCCAGGCCTTTTCTTAGCAGGATGATAAAAGAAAAACGGAACGGCGTGACGGTCTTCAATCTCCAATAATGACTTGGCCAATAGCAATGCTTGTCTCTGAGCGGGCGAACTGGGCGTGGAAATGACTAGCTCAGGAATCGGCCGCCCGGTCTATTGGCTCGTGTTATTATCGCTACCAACACGCATTGTGTCCCAGCAAACAGTCTCGTAACTTCCGGGATCCAATTTCCTCACTGCCCCGCTGTCCCACAACTTGTGCCCCAGTCGACCGGTATAATTGAAATCTAAGTTCTTCGTGGCATCCCACAGTTCAGTTATCGCAAACGTACGGCTTATCTTGTACAGTACTCTAACTTTCAAGTCCCGTTAGTAACTCCCAGGGTCCACATTTCCATGCGCCAAAGATCCGCGAATAAATTTCTGAAAAGCTTTATTTGGACTTGAAACTAGAAAGCGGTGGCCGAGAACCGGTTCCAATTATTCTTTAATTCGCTGAAAAACTGAGCAGGGTAATTTCTGAATTTACTATACAGGAAGCATCAGTCAAATAATGAATGCCTCGTATAATGAACTCCGGCTGCCACAATTTTTTTCTAATAAGAAGTCTGTTCATTCCACCAACATGAAGGAAATTACTTTTTATGCAAAAAACGGTTTCTGTGTGAGAAATGGTTCTAGCTTAATGTTTTCAAGTGGACCCAAGTCTTTTTACATATTTTTAGTGCATAATAGTGTATATCTTGTCTCAAGAGCTACTTTATATAATTTTACAAGAAAAAGGACATTTCCGACCAATCCGGAAAAATTTTGCCAATTGCATTAGCTTTACTAACTTGGGGAATTCCAAGATTCAGAATCCGATCATCTATTCCACTTAGATTAAAATTACAGGACTCATTTCTTGTAAAGAACGTGTCAAGAGACGTCCGCTACAATGTATCAAAAACCGGGATACTACTCCATATACCATTGACACAAGCTTAGCTTTATAGGGCTGAAATTATGGCAGGTACAGTTAAATTTGAAGAAAATAAACCCAATCAAGCTGAATAATGCGATGCATGAGGTGCAAGATACGAAATAGACAGGAAAATATGGAATTAATACGCAATCCGTGAATCTCCTCAATCATTGCTGCTATAACATAAGCTTCGAAAATATTCCAAATAAAGCGCATTTATCCAGTTTTTCAAAGGTCTACTGGACGATGTACAATTTTAAAGTTTCAGATGCACTCATATTGCAGGGAGACTTGAAAATATAACGCCAGAGATTTTTCTGATGCTCTCTTGATAAGCTTTAAGGGTTTGCACGATTAGTGTCCAAGTCCAGGTCGCTTTTAAATGGCGCACAGTCAGCCAATTCTATCATTCAGAGTCAGATTTCAATTTTTCACAAAGATTTTAAAGATAATCGAAGTACGGAGAGCGGCGGAGATATAATCCGCCTTTTTGTGTGACAGGTCTACCTCGTCGAAAAATTTATAATACGGTTTCGGCTTTCATGGATTTTCCCGGATTAACCAGCAATTGATTTATTGAACCTCCTCGAAAAATTCAAAAAAACAGAAGACTCGCGCCTATCGTACGTCCACGACGCCTTGCTGCCAGGGAATTTAATTTTGTTTAATACTCCGCAAGCTGTCCAGGCTCAGACCCCATTGGCACCATCCACTCTATATGACAATGCATCGAAATCGAGGTTGAGTCGGAAATTACTATATAACCATGGGAAATATCTCGCACACCGACAGCGCTGACGTTAATACGTGATCGCAAGTGAGATAGTCGCGCGCGTCGACAATTAACCACTGCAATCCCTCGCTTGAATCGAGCCGTTATTCCTTCCTATGCTCAACTAGCAGCAGGCACTGGCGGGATCGATTGGGGTACTCACGGAATGTCCTGCACTTGCTGGTGGCTTCCAACCCACTGAGAGGTTCCCCGCAACAGGGCCGCTTCCCTCCGCTTTGTGTCCTCAGGCGTCGGCTTACGAAGGAGTATAACACAAACAGGGCTGTGCAGAGGACTGTGATTGACGCCAGGAAGAGGATGAACTCGAATGGTACTGGAACGAAAGATGCATTACGCTTTCCATTAGTTATTTCACTCGATATAAACTTCCATAAATTCGCGCTCGGGCATATCCTCGTTTTGCAACGAAACCAGGGACTTCTTGCCTTCTTCGTTTCTGAGAAATAATCAAAAGTTCACTGCGAAGACTGCTTAATAGAATGTACGTGTCCTGTTTGTCGGGTGGTTCTGCGCGTCGACTGAAAACACTTCAATTGACGAACTTTCATAACAATAGCGCGGAAAAGCCGACTCAAATACAATTCTTGTCTGGACTTCAAGACCATGTTTTTCGGACTGAATTTTCGGAAGGCAATAGAAAAGGTTCCCGCGTTGAATTTGAGAGCACTTCCTTCGGCTAAAGTTTTCTTTCTTGGTGGAATTGACCATCTCCTGATACGCGGACTGTGGCTTTCAAAAGCGTCATGCTTTAAGGTGAAAACCCGTGCAATAGGCGCATACAATTTGAATTCTTTATTATAAACGCGCATTTACATTGAGAACCCCAGAGCAGTTTCCTTATATGGACTACTGTATTTCAATTTTTAGACGTCGTCAAGTCTAGAGGAAGCACAATACTCTAGTTTTTTTGGCACATTTTAGACACTTGAATATCGAACTTGTCTCATGAAAACAAGCCGGATGAAGTGTTTTACTTGAATTTTGTATCTGGATGTAAGTTAGGATGTGTTAAGAATAATTTTGTATCTAGCTGTAGAGGGTAGACATCGAAAAGATTTCCCTTCAACTCTGGAAATACCAGTGCAGCACGCAATCGAATTTCGAAGTGACATCATATTTCAAAAAATTCTCTTGTTTCGAATAGAGAACATAGAAACATTTTTTATAAATAACTGAACTTCTTCGTCCTTTGAAAACTTTTAAACATTGAATTTTCTGAAAGACTTGGTTGCACCGGAATTTAATTCCACAGAATAACCCGTAATTACTATCTAAAAACATGGACATAAAAAGCAACTACGTCTAAGCATTTGTTCTGAAGAGCATTGCAGGGTTTTTTGGGTTAGTTACATACAGTATAATCACTATGATATACCCTTCAGAACCACGTAGATCCAATCTGTATAGTACAGTAATGCTTATGAGCTGTACAGGTGCAACAGGGGAATTTAAAGATTGTAATTACATTTGAATGTCTCCGAAGAATTGGCAAAGTCTTATATTTCAATTATTAAAGACGAAATCCCAACTTGATGTATTTATTTTTAAACCCCCCCCCCCAATATTGTTTTTAGAATTCTGTATGGTGTGGGCTTGAGAGGCTCCGGCATTAATTTATTTATCACGGGATCCGCCAAAGGAATCAATTTTGAAAAAAAAAATTTTACGTCAGCTGCGGGTTATTATGGTGAGAAACATTTTATGTATTCAGATTTGTTTACCCTCTATGATCGACCACAGCCAACAGGAAAGTTCATTTGGCCAGTCGAGTTCAACAGCACTTCCGCTCTTTCATCCCGTCTCATTATTTTTCAATCAGGGTCTATAAGCTTTATCCCCTGTTTAGCTAGTGAAGTACAACTGGGAGGCTCGTCTGCATCTGACGGAACGCGTGATGTGTCGCTCTATTATAAGGAAGTCCCAACAAACAAAGCGAGAGCGTATCTCTCTGCATGCGAGATGTACACCGAGTGCGATTAGTCGCAACTATAGAACGATGGAACGGAAAGTCGCCCTCCAGGGTGGAATGACTCGAAAGACGACATTTCTGATCTCAGCTATACGCGTGCGGAGTATTTCCCCCAGGAGCCGCATAACGCGCGGGAATTCTCCCATGGCTCCGGGGCTGAGCTCGGAGGGCACACACATGCGACTGATACCAACTGCGGCGCGTCCATTTCTGCGGAATGAAAAGGCCTTTGCAGCAGGTGGAAGTTTAAATTACCAAGTGTCGGAGACACTTTGAAGTTCTAGAGTCGAAGCAGCAGTGCTGGGCATGCAATAAAGCTGCACGAACGAGGTTTATCACAAGGATATTGCGTCGCCCCACCACACATCCGCAGAGGAGTTCTCAGGAAACGTCCGTGCGGATGACGGCGCCATGATGAAATGGAGTGGAAAAACTATCGGAGCACGTGGCTGGCAAGGAAGTAACGGTGCTTTCCCTCGAAATTAATTCCAGCCTTTCGCAATACGAACACGTATGAAGCCAGGGAAGTCCGGAAGCCGATTTCAACCATCTGCATGTAGATCTGAAATCTAAATTGAAGCACACGGTACCTACACAGAACGAACATATCGAGCAGCACGTGATTGCTGAGCTCGATAAAAAACCATCTGCCTGCTTTTCTGTAAAAATCCGCATAATATGAAATATAACGAAAAAAAAACTTTTCGATAATTTTTCAGAAAAAAAATTATCAAATTTAAATGCTCATTGATATTTTCGAGTCGTTCTTGGCGGATCACTGGACCAGACAAAAATGACAGTCCGATTTTTGAACACTGATGTATCAGCAAGTTAGAGATATGGCATTTAGAAACGCCGAAACCCAACGTCATTTAGTTTTCCGTCGAATTTTTTGCTTATTAATTTTTCTACAAGTTAGCGGAATATGAATGCGGACTTGAAAAGAAGCCGGCGGGAAAGTTGAAGTATAACGTGCTTTCTTTCGAGGGTCGAGGAATAATCAACGATTTTCCTTACTACCTCTGCTGCCTTCAAATAGCTATCAAATTGTCAGTGAATTAATACTTTCGCATCATTAATAGGTTGCCTGTATGAGAAAAAAAATCCTGAGTCTTGACAAGATGGCGTAGAGAAAACTAAAGAATTCAGTTTTCAGATCCAATGCCACACATTAAAATATCGACCAATTTCTAAGCCCTTCCAATGAAACCAAGAAATTTTTAATTTCATTATTGACCAAAAGCATTGACGTAATAAGGGTACGATCATGGCAACACTGCTCATCGTAATCAAGATTGACGAAATTTTTCACGTCGAACGATCGGGATTGACTATAAAAGCAGACTTCAACATTTATTTTGACAGCGAATTGAAAGCTATTTTGAACCAGGCCATGAACAGTGGGTTGAAATAAACTTTATTCTTATAGTGAGAAGCAGACGTTGTACTAGAGTCTCGCGATGGCCGGCGAGGAAGCCGTCAGACCGTCGTTTTCCGGAATTTGTCCACTAAGAAGCAGAGCATCGAGTGCCAAATCTTGCCAAGGACGGATCATGCGTTTATTTTCTATTTAATTTTTTTTCCAAAGTGCTGATGACCAGCGGGCATGCAAGGAAACGCGGCACCGGGTGTGGACCAGGCGAGGAAAACCCAGGTCGCGCGGAAGCCGGAAGCGCGTAACTCGGTGCAACTGCTACCGACCAAAGCAGGAACAGAACAGGGAACAGATTATTGAGTTGGCTCTGCTCGGATCGATAGAGACCCTTCCGTGTGCCCGTAATGCAGCAGGCTTTCGCCACGCTAACTAACAAGACGTTGCTTCCTCCAGGGACAGTGGCTGCCTGCCGTCAGCAGAGTCGCGATACAGTATCATCATTGCGTACCCACGCAATGGCAAGTCCCGGTTTCAATTGTCCCTCTAATCCTTCGCAAAGTGGCACTCTTGAACAAGATTCGATGTCTGCGATTGGCTTGACGAGAGGGAGATACCGAAACAGTACCGTTTTTCCGCGCGTACTGTGCATCGGCAGCATGCACTTTTCTTTCCAGAAACAACGCCCTAGAAACTCGGGCGTCACTCAGTCTCACCCACGTTGCCTATACTCAAGGTAATTTTTTTTTATAAAAAATAACGATCATCTATGAAAATGAATTTACGCTTGATAATTATTGCTGTTATTTTCAAACAGAGTACACATGAAGCAGCTGTTCCGCTAGTTTCACACCATATAGGTGCCCGATAATTTCACTTTGATTATTTTTCAGTTTTTGTCATTTTGATCCGGGAAGATCTGCCGGTTTCGCTTTTGTATCCGCGGAATTCATCGGACATTTCAAAACTTGAACATTTTTACTCCTTAAACACGTGCTTGCTCAAAAATGTCCCTTTCAATTTGATCTAATGATTTTTACATGGTCTAAGAAAGATGATCGACGTGGCAAGGTCAATCATGCGTGGAAACGCAAATGAACGCGCATGAATTCATGAATGCGATTATAGGATACATGCACAGTGCAGGGCAGTATTTCACTACAATTTCGAGGAGCAATTCACGGATAGAAAATAATGATGTTTTAAAAACAAAAACCCATGGGGTTTCAGTAGAAACTATTGTTGAAATTTATCAATACATACCGTACTGCGCGCTGAATGTCGAGGGTAGACTACGTCATTTTCTGTTCTCATCCATCTCATAACATTTGAAATGAATGGGACTCTTTGAATTTTGGAGATTTTACTTTATAACAGTCGGCTATTCGTATATGTGTGGAACAAATACTGTACCATTCGTTGAGTAGGATTTCGAAGATAATCTGCAAGGACGCACCTTTGACGCTTTTTCCAATCAAAAACTTTGAATATTGCGCACCAGAGTTTTCGAGGGCATAACAAATTTCACCCATAACATCATCGCTTGATTACTGTAAATCAACTCAAGCTTTCAGACTTGACCTACGGTATTCGCAAATGTGGCGAGAAATGCGTCTTATTGTGAATTCGTTCATTTTGTGGTCTAGATCTGCGGAACTCCTGCAAAGATTTTGACAAAAATACGACTTTGAATGCGGGTAGCAATCATGCGTGTTCTGCTTCAAGGGAATTCCCGGGATAATACCAGTTTCCTTTGATGAAGTTTGCAAAATACATGAGGCATCTGCATTTCCGATGCATTTGACCTTTTGCTCGTTTACTGACGGTCTTCAACCACTCCATTTTGATACCCTTGCATTTTGCGACTGGAATCAAGAAGCAGCTGCTGGAAATGAGAATCTTGACCATAAGAGGTCACCCTAATCGAAACTTCGTCGGCGGCGATTATTTATTTATTTTAATCCCGAAAGGTCAGAAATTCTAGCCTAAAGAGGGAAAAGCAGAATCGCGTGTCACTTGCACGATTCTCCGTGGAAAGGCAAAGAGAGTGGATTCGATCACATGAGCACGTGGATAGGTTCGCCTCACGTACGTGAAACGCGACACCATGGAAGCAAAGGTCAATCAGATGAACTGATATTGACCTTGTGACGATGCTCGCGTTAACGGCTCACAGACAGGGTCAAAGTGGATAATGTTGGCATATCGCTGTGATGAATGCGAGTTCCCTGGTTCGAATAGAACTTTCCCCGTTGGGGATCTCCCATCCGAACGAGCCTATTATTGACGCAGGAAAATAGTGTGTCAAAGCCCTTGGTTCATCGGGTTCGCAGGAAGATCCGGCGGAGCTGGGTTTTCAGCTAGCGTCGGGATGATTGAATGTAGCAAACAAATGGTGTTCAGTCTCTGAGCCCGCGGGAAGAATCGCAGCTAGTGCCAAGAAACCTTGCGGATTCATTCACAATCTTCCTCGGGAGGCATTACAGCCCTACTTCCCGGGTGAGTGTGAGATCGATGGCGCCCTCGGGTAGAAAGTAAACGGAGGCGAGGGCTTCTGGATCCTGAAGGTTAAGGTTAGGGTTAACTGGCTTAGAACTCGATGGAGCAGGGTTCGATGGCGGCAGCTTGATGCCGTCAAGCTGACACGCGTTCGCAGCCCAGGATGTTTCCAGTACTCGATCGCAGGCAACCGCGTGTGCAATTGATGTGGCCAGAGAGAGTGCTTGCACTTCTCCATGCCTTGCTGAAAGAGATGATCTGCAAATGGGATGGGAAATCCGCTCAAGCGTCGCCCACCTTCAGTTTACGCAGTTCATATACGCAATTTTTCTACCCCCGGGGTAGATGCGTATCCGAATAGTATATTGTACGCCTATATATGTGACTCCATTTCCAGCCACACTACATATAATCGTCAAATTGACTCGTAATGGTGTATATACGCATGCACCAGCCACGAATACATGAACGGAAATTAACTCGAACCAAGCGATTTGAATCTGATTTCAGCTGTGCGAAATTTTCATGGTAAATTGCGTAAAACGAACTGCATAACCTTTTCCGCAAAGAACCGATCAGCTCGAATACTGTACTGCCTTGAAACTTTTTTTAAACTACTGGCGAAAAATCTAAATCTTTGCATATGAAACTTTGCGGCAGATATTTTATGTTTATAGACGCAACTATAAGATTATTGTTGGAATTGAAAATTGAATCCCTTAGAGTTCGAATTCATCAATGAGTATTTTCCCTTTGTTCCAGTGGGTTTATCTTTTTTTAGCTGATGAACAATCTAAGTCTTTGCAAATGAAACCTTGCGGCAGATATTCATTGGTTATCCACGCAACTATTATAATAGTGTTGGAATTGAAAATTGAATCCCTTCAAGTTTGATTTCATCAACGACTATTTATCCTTCGTTCCAGTGTATTTCCATAGAAATTCAGGCCTTCTAGGCTTTAAAAACCAAATTTTATGCATGGTATTCACGTAGCTTGTCTTATACGACAGGAAATTATTCACAACGCTCAATCCTTCCATGCTCGAGTTAGCTCTTAGATTCCGCTTGAAGTGATGGAAGGGTCACGAGACTGTGAAGATAAGGAGAAATTAGCGGGGAATTCGATTTCGGTTTATGCCAGTAAATTGATAATATTAACAAATCCCCCGAGCCTACTCAGCGATGCTAATATATCTCAAGTAGCCCAACATTGAATGAAAATGTTCGCGTGATAATTTTCTTCGATTTTGAAATAAAACTTGAATCTTTTACGAGAACTGCAGAATGCAGAGCGATGAAATATTCTGACACGCATAATCTATTCGAATAAACAATTGTTTCAAGGATTGTATCTATCCACAGCTTTCTTACCGAACATTTTTGACGCGGAATCCTATCGCGGGATCAGTCTGCTTTAACAATTCAAAAAATAAACTGTCAATCGATAATATTCGGATTTGTGTTTGAATTTAGTTTCTCCTCTCATCCGGTGATATCAACAGACGACAGTTGCGAATTCATTGAATAAATGACATGATATTATGTTTATTAAGCAGGCACACTTGCATCTTATATTAGCTTTTAGGCAGTCTGAGTGCTACTAAATTCATGTTATTTCTACTAAAGAAAACATCTTTCCAGTGACGAAGTCATAGATCTGACAACCGTGCATCAATGAAACAGTATTTGACCTTGTTTATTTTCGTGTCAGTGATGCTGAATGCGGACGTTTTCTTAAAATGTTATTTAAGATCAAAACGTGACTATTTCAAGACTGTTATAAAATAATCCGTAGCGAAGGATATCAATTCATTGAGTCATTGGTTAATGTGATTGCGGTGTTTCGAAGGATTGTAACTTGGGTATCCAAACGAACTTCATTGTGCGATACTGAAAACGTTTCAAGTACTAGCTGTGCATTGCAGGAAAATTCATTTGAAAACTTGCTCGAAAGTTGCTCATGACCGTGGAGAAAAATAACGTTCATGCCCATGTTCAAGAACTTGTTTAAATCTCAGCTCATACATCTCTTTGGACTACAATGAAGTCGAGTTTATTCGATGCGAGTCTGCGACTCAGATGGAACTCTGTCGACGGAAACATACATTCTTCTTCTAGTACTGCATACTCGGGTCCTCGTCAGCGTCTCCTTCATTAAACAGGACTAGAGGAGGATATAATTCAATGAAATCCCCGACTCGGGAATAAATGATATTTCAAGAGCTACATTCAAGTTCCCACGGGATAAACAATTTGCGATGTTTGGTGGCTTCAGAGGTATCTAATCTACGCTAGAATTATTTTTTCTTTCTCGTCATTCCCATCGAAAGGAATAGAGTTTCGGCCATACCACAGGCGTTCTTTCTTGGTTGTTCGCGTGGGTGTGCCTTGAATGGAGGAGGAAATCGAGACATGAATAATCTGTGGCGCTTCGACCAGCCCAGAATACTCCCGAGGCTTCTGTGCGGATTGGTGACCCACTCGAGAGCCTATGATCGATGGAATTCATCTTAGGGTTTCTCCTACGACGCTCGGTGGACGAAGAAGTCAACTCTCACCCAGGGAAATCAATGAAAGCAGAACCCCGGCCGTCGTGTATTTTTGATTGAAGGGCCAGCAGACGGCGGAGGGGGATTTCCGGAAGCCCCATCCGCTGCACATGCCTTGGAGGTGAATGTAAATTAATGTGCTTTGTCCCGTCGCAATTTTCGTCGCTAGTCGTATTTTCCGGACAGACGAGTATCTATTCATGTTCCTTCAGGATTCTGCGTGATCACACCATGCATGCATGACATAGAATCTTGCACGGGGTTCAAGGAATGAAGAGTAAATGCTAATGACTGCGGAGAAACAAAAACTGTTTGAGGAATCCGAGCTCTACCAAATGCTTTATTGCATTCGGTTCATCAATCAGAAATCAGAGGCGGAATTGAAATTCAAAAAATCCCCTAATCAAAGTTTTTCAAAATTTTTTAATGTCGGTAACCGCATTCAATCGACTGTATCTAGGCCGGGCCGCACATACAGTAAATATATTTAGGGGAGTTATTCATCGGAGCAGAACTGTTCATGTTTTGATCGGCAATTGGACTTTCTTGAAGAAAATCACGGCCGATACGCGAAAAAATTCTTCTACTTTTTGTTGAAGGAATATAACTATAAAAATTATAAATCTTTTTGGCGATAGCCAGCAATGACAAAAAGAAGAGGGATGAGTGGAAGAATATGCGTTGAACCGAAGCTTTTGTATGCTAATTCCACTTCAAATTTTAAAAAGGCCACATACAGTAATTTCAAAAACAGGCTACTCATAGGAAACTTTAGTTCGAATATTTAAAACGCCCAAATGCTTTACTATCCCGAGTATGACAACCTGCGCAAATAAAGTGTTTTGCGGTGAACTTTTTTTTAAACAAGTACATTGTGGACTATGATCTAGTGAATACAGGATAATTCGAGTTGAGACACTGCGTCAAGAATTTTTGAACGGAAGGAAACTGGTATTTTCTCTTTTGAATTCAAGATTCCAGGAATAAAAATGAAAAAGCCATTCAGTGAAAGCTTATCGCAGCTTCAGGGGATCGTGTTGTTCAAAGTGGGCTTTAATGCCTCCTTTGATGTTCAGCACAAAACCCCATGAAGTTCATTCAAGACATTTATCTGGAGTGCACGTAATTTCACTTCGGGAGATTTCTGGAAGACGTTTTTGTCAGGTAGATGCTTTTTCCGGGATTATAGTGTGCGAAGGTTTGTTGAAGAAGTTCACCTTTCAGCCACACGCTACAAATGAGTTGACTGGAATGAGGAGTTGTGAATAAAATTCTTCCTTAACTTACATAACGCCGGCTATCAATACGGAGGACTCGCACACAAACTTCCTGAATTTTTCGGTTCATAAAACGTTTTTCACGAATCACGTAAAATGAGGCAATAAATTACTACAGTAGTTCCATGTACATCTCTCCGTGGATCAAAATGATGAATTCGGAACTTATTCCGGAATGTAAACTTCTTCTTGCACTGCACGCATATCTCGCAATTTCCCTGATATATCCATACCGAAGTTTAAATGGTGAGTATGTGCGGCGTTTTCACGAAAAAATTAGTAAACAGGATCCGGAAATTCATTTTACTTTGTCATGAAGCTCCATTAGACATTTTGTGCATATAGACGAAGACTTGTTAAATAAAGAAGGAAGCTGTACCTGCGGCAGAATACCCGTACTGTACTGTAATAAGCTTATTTTCTGGGACGCATTATCGGCATGAAATATGAATCAAAGGGCAAGCTTTTAGCCCGTGTCAGCGAGAAAACTTCCGCGTGAATGTCTGAAGCCCATTCTATACTTTGTGAGTTGCCCTCAGCACAGCGCCGAGAAACTTCTTCTGTTCGTATGTCGAAACGCGGAAATGCACCTGTAGTCTGTTCGACTGTAGCGGTTGCACAGAAACTCATGAAATTTCTATGAGGTAGAAGTGCAATCTCACTCGAGATGCACCACCTGTGATTCTTGCAGCTTGATGAAGTAATTCCTTCAGTTCTCTACTTGAGACGTCATCAAACATACAGAGATAATTGATGAATTCCGAGATCAATGCTTAACGACCTTTCCAGTATTCATTCTAGTTCAACCTTGCAAGAAGCACGAACGTCGCAAAAGCTCTTCATATTAACTTTGTTTTGCAGATTCAGAATAGCCATCAGTCCCTCGGGGAACGTAATATAGTGAGTGGAAATCGAATGCTGCATCCGATTTTCAAAATTCAACTCCATTTGAGGCACTAATCTTTAATATGATATCGTCCCTCTCCCAGCACTTACACCTCATCTAACATTCCTTAAAACTTATATGCACCCCGACGTCAGCCAAACTTCCTGTCACCATTTTGAGATAACAGGGAATTTCGATTTCGCAGCGGGAATCACGCCCAAAATATCATACATTCATTAAGATGAAAAAAGTATCATCATTAAATGCAACTAATTATCCTGGGCAATACGCCGCGAAATATGCAGGAATCAATTGTTTATATTGAATGCATATTGATCCTTCAAAATTAATTTATTGAAAATATTTATGAAGAATTCATTTATCCGTATATCTCGATTAAATTGACGAAGGCACCCTGTCAGTGGCCAGTGGCCCAGATAAGCGGAATTCAAGAGAATATGTACATCTACTGCAAAATTTTTGAATAGGAAGGATTTACTTGTTGAAGAAAAATATTACGTCACATGATGGAAAAGGAACTATGAAGTCTGTGCACCACAGAAAGATCCATTCAGCTCGTCTTTGTATAGACGATTATAGATTCGTATACCTTTCCTTAGTTTTGCAATAATGTACTTCAGCTATAGCAAGATCCAATGCAGTGCGGATTATCCCATTCCTGCATGTATAGGAGAAATGAGGAAAAGAAGTCGAAAGAAATCTCAATCCTTCCAGGGAATGGTTTTCGAATGACTCAACGCTTCTGGGAATGCCATTGACTCGCTATAATATATTGTACTGCTATAGTGTATATACTGTAATACCCGTCAGCGTAATCCGCGGATGTTGACCCTTTTCTTCTAGGCAGGATGTTGGAACTAGAAATCGTTTGCTTCGATTAGCTGACTTGAAAATATGTACAGAGGAGTACAAGAGCGAGGTCACCCAAAGGACCTCGTCCAAGTCGGTAATCGATCCAGTGAACTGCAGGGTGCGGACCGCATAACCGGCGCGTATGAGGGAGGACGTATTCCATGTCACTCGAAAGAGAAATCATATACTGTATCGTATTTCAACTGTTTTATTTTATCCATTTGCGACTGCATCTAATCTCAAGCTTTCGGGACAACAATATTAAATACTTATAGGGCTTCGATCGTAAACGCGTACTGTATACCACTGGTGGTACATACTCGAAGAAAACATTATGAGGACTTGTATTGGATTTGTCTGCCTCAATTGCAAACTCAAGTTAAACCAACTGAGGAACGGTTCGGGTAACTTGTGTTTCTTGAAAAAAAAGGCATTGCATTTCAATTAGGAATTTAGTTCATACACATATATGAAGGAAGTTAGTTCATACACATACATGAAGGAAGTTAGTTCATGCACATGCATAAAGTTATTTCAGGCACATGAATTACGTTGGTTAATACGCACATAGTTCTCAATTAAAATTTATGAAATTATAGTCCTCAATCAAAGAACATATCCAGAAAAAGGGCTAATTGACCAGTTGGCACGTGGAATTGTCGGTGACAAAATTAAGAATGTTATGAATTGAATTGGAGACGAGTCTTATCGTTATTCCGAAAGCCCACGTAGAGACGGATTGGGTTATGGGCTTATTGAAACAAAATAATCTGTAAAAAAAATAGGTTAGACATAAAGTACCAATAAACGTGCGAGGTAAGGAATCATTGTTCTCAAACCAACATATATGCATTTTTAGCAATGGGATTAATCGAAGACATGTGGCATCATGGATGGTATACCGAAGAAATGGCACAGAACATGAAAATTATTGGGACTCGTCAAAGACTGACTGTACCACATGCCCCTAAAAGGTTGATCTCATTTCGGGATGATGTGGAATCTTATATATGGATATATATGCATGGAAAGGATTGGATGACAGCACGTGGAACTCACCATTGAAGACAAATTCTTTCCCATTACTGGCCAGCGACGTGGTGACCGTCATACTCGAGTTGGGGTACGAAGAAGCCAAGCACTGGTCCGACTCGATCCTCGGCAAGATCACCGAATGCGAGTGGCCTTGCTCGGGACGAATACAAACGTCACCGTCGATCCTGAACCGGTCTGCTGGCAGAACAGACACCAAGTGCACAAACAGTCATAAAACCGCGAATCTACAACACATTCTACTAAATGCTAAATGCCGATACATGTTGTGACTCGAGTGTCTGCGGAAAAGGAAAGAAGGCGCATTAGCGGTCGCAGGGTTCAGCGTGTTCCGGAGCCGCCGGGCTGGTGAATGTCCTGGGTCCCAACTGGGGTCGCTTCGCTCCGGGGAACTGCAAGGCTCTCCAGACAGCGGGACAGAGCTGGAAATTCTTGGGAGGGGCCTGGGTCCTGTCCTCCCTGGTTGCAACTTTGTCCATGCGCCAGCTTCTGTGCTCAACCTCCACATCCTGCCGCGGACGAAAAGCATACCCGCGGCGAAAATCCCGCGAGTTTATCTCCGTTGTGAAAACTCCCCCAAAAAAAACAATGCCGAATGCATGCCCCATGTCCATGCTCTTTGAAAAATCAATCTGGAATATTCCGCTAAACGGCTAGACTTCCGTCATATTCCATTATTGCTGCTTACGCGTATCGCGAGAAAAACACAAACATGCATTTTACCGCGTCTGTAATGCATATTTTCACCGGAAACTCGTAATCCATTCCACGAAAACAAGCTCGAAAAAAATAAGCTGCGTTCCGAGCGTATCAACTGAGGATGAATCTGCGGAGGAAAACATGAGGAAAACATGTGGTATCCGCGTAAGAAAATGTTCTTTTCTCTCTTCATTCATATTTTTCCAGGATATTTGTAAATCTTTCCACGAGCAAATCCAGATAAAAATTACCTTCAATCGATTTTCCAACCGGAAAGCTTACTGAGCATTAGAAGCATAAATGGGGCCCCGACATGCGGACTTTCTTAATTATCATATGCGTCCATATGTCAGAACGTCCGAAAGTCGGATCATATTTTCCCATAGATTTAATGGGAACACTTGAATCACTTTTCCCTGAGGACAAAAGTTTGAAAAACCCTCAAAAATAAAAGGAACCATGCATCTTTCAAATACGCAGAAAATAGCTGTAGATGAGATTAATTACGAAGTATTTGCTGTTATGGCACAAAACGGAGTCCAAAAAACGAATAAGCACAAATTTTGCTACACTGTACGCAGTGTATTGAAAATTTCCTACAAGACGAGAAGCACAAAATTATGCCGTTATTTTGGCAAATAATTTCGAGTCAACTTTTAATGAGTATTTTTCACTTGATGCTCCAATGGCAATGAACTATCAAGATTTTTGAAAATAAAATGCTTCCTTTTACTGGTGATTTTGGTGGAGTGTCTGCAACTCGATACATTTTCCAGATTTCGGGGAAATTTTCAAAGCTCAAACTGTAAGTCGATTCGACGTATCTCTTGATTTCCGTGTTGGCTTCCAGTGTATATTAGATACATGCGACGTCGCGAAAAGCAACGCATTCAATATTTTAAATGGAATCAGATTTCGTCATATGTGTAAGCTTTCATGACAACAATAAGGTAGTGAAAATATCCTTAAATCATAACTTTTTAAAGAGGTTAACTCATGATCCCACTGTGGTTACATATACGTGAGGCACTTGCAAGATGGTTCCCGGGATTGCTGGAGAAAATAAATAGGGGAACCCTTGGGTGGCAAATGTAAACCCATTTATTGATATAAAATGGTTTGGTATAACAAACAGTTTTGTAACAGATCTGCGTCATATCATTTTAAGATGTCTGTAAACCTTTCAAAAAAAAAGTCTGGAGCATTTTATCTCCAAATCAAGGAAGCTCCTGAAAACGTGAACCATATACAGTAGAATTCCATTACAACAAATCTCGTTATAACAAATTTCTCGTTATAACGATTTTTGTGGTCCTGGCAGTTTCCCTTAGGCATAATGTTATAAAAATTTCATTAAAACAAAGTAATTTTAGGCTGTAATCTCATTATAAAAAATTTTGGGCATATGATGCTCTGCATGACCCATATAGAAATTGCTCAATAAATGGCAGAAAATGTATAAAACATTTTTAGATGCAGCATTAAAAATTCACAAAAAAGAAATCTTCATGTATAGAAAACTTGGTGTTAAAAAAAACACAACAGCACATAATTTTGGAAATTCTTCAGCTCAACCATTTTAGAATGCATGCCTTTTTCAAATAAGCAGTATGTAATGTTAGGGACAGGGGAAGAATGTTACTCCATGTTTGAAAGAGCTATGTGTGAATAAGTTGATTGAGAACAAAGTGCAGTATTTTTACCATATTTAATTTTGTTTGATTTTATTTTTGAAGGCAAGCAATACTTTAGTACCAATGTTACTTCTTTTAAAGGAAAGTTCAATTTATATCAAAGGATTTCACTTCATTTCATCAGAAGTACTTGAATTATTTGTTTTAGAAGCATTTTAAAGTATGTATTCCCCATTTCCAATGAAATTCCTGTCTGAAATGAGCTAAAAATCATTAATCTAAATATAATGTATTTTTTGTTAAAATGAATTTTTTCTCAGGTCCCTGGGAGTTTGTTGTTACAAGATTTTACTGTATTTGAAAAGTGGACTTACGCAACCTTGATTGAGTTGTATTCCTTTTGATCCTCTGATTCATACTTTTATTCTTACAAACTGTCTATAAATTGTTGCCAGAAAAAGCACAGAATTTGTTTTACTGTATACGTGAGTATAATTAATGCATATTTTAGACGTCAGCTGCAATTTGGCCTAGACTTGATGAAATGAGATGAACAGAAATTTCCTGACGACAGAATTGTTCCACAGACTCGCAGACCTATACTCATCGTATATTTTATTTGCTCCATCTATCATCCAAAGTAGTGTACTGTACAAATTATGCGAAACTTGAGGGGAAATGTGGGTTTGCAGCATGCCTTCGAAATAAAATGTTCTTTGTTAAAGCTCTGCGTCACTTCCATTGAATTTTGCACAAGATCATTATATGAGTGAGGAAACCGGGGTAAAAATAGGGATTGCAAAAATAGGCACTCATCCCCCAAATAATGCACGGAGGACGTCACGATCGCCCTTAACGAGTGCATTTCTGGATTACACTTGAAGTGACGCAAGTGTTTCTGGGATATTTATTTAAATATGAGTTAACTAGAAAAAATATAATGTATACTAGAATAATCATTAAACCCTTACAGTATCTATTTGTACTGCTAATTATTTCCCGTGATGCGAGTACAAAATGTGACTTGATTAATTTGGACCAAAACCGTACAAGACGTTTGAGTCGCTGCTTCGAGTGACATCTATATACAACAATGAATACATCGTCTGGACTGCATGAGCAAGAAGAGCACAGGTGTAAATGTAACAGAATTTGTTCAAATAACTACATTAATCCATAATTCGTTTTTTTCATATCAAGCCATGAGAAAGCTTTCTCCACCTTCTTCGAAATCACAGTGCTGATGTGTGTCTGCGTCTGCATATAAGTTCTTGGGCATTTTATGTTATTTCAAGTGAAAGACGCACTCGTTTCGTTCCGCTACGACTCACATTTAAAATTCAGATTTCCATTTATTTAAGTTTCTGCTGAGTCCGTTGGACAAGTCAATTTCAAACTTTGCGATTAGGAACTCACAATTATATGCAGAGAACCCCATTTCTGTGCTGGAAAATTTCGTTTACGATCTGACAAGGGTTCGTGTACCATGCAGCACCGACTCATATCCCTGATTTAATTATTGAAGGAGGTCTAAGTCTTTTGCTGTGTTTTTCAAAGAGATCTTGAGCTGAAGTTCTTATGCGGATAGGAAGCAAGGTGGCCTTATCGTATTACGCTGTAGAAAAATTTGACACGAATTTCAGTTTGAAACTGCGCATGCATTTGTCCAACCGTTTCTTATGTACAATAACAGAACACACGCAAAAGCTCTTACGAGGAAGCAAAGCAATTCTTTGTCACCGTGCATCGATCTATATTCAACAACCTGCGAATTACAATCCTACATCTATCTCCCATCGAGGAAAAAAAAAAGTTCAACACCAACACCAACCGGGTGCTTTTTTTGTTCTGTTACAAGCGTCTTCGACGACGAAGCAACCGAAGTCAAATTGAACCAAAGTTTGCGACTGTTTTTCCGTAAGTTTCCGAAACATTTTCTCTGAGCAAAACTGGCATTAGCAGAAGACCCCGACAAGGAGAATCCACGATTTTCATTCTTTCGACGTGGCATAAAACCATAGCAATTTTCTGGAGTAGACACTCATGAGTTCCAATGTAGTTCACTGGGATGCCTATACAAAACGGGATACACTACGCCAACACCAGGAGAAACTTACACGGCACATTCA
This sequence comes from Notodromas monacha, assembly GCA_905338405.1. Taxonomy (NCBI): domain Eukaryota; kingdom Metazoa; phylum Arthropoda; class Ostracoda; order Podocopida; family Cyprididae; genus Notodromas; species Notodromas monacha. Next base: position 311,046 of record CAJPEX010000003.1, on the reverse strand, counting down.
AAGGACATCTCCATTCACCTTCACTTATCACGCTGGATAAAACTGACACAAATTAATTTTAAATGCCTTCCAGATAGTTAAAACGTAATTTCAGCGCACGAAAATTCGCCGATGCTCTCATATTCAGCGAGAAGTTCGAATTCTGTGCTGAACTGCAAAGAATGCAATTATTCGAATGACGACCGCAAACAAAGTGAGAATAGCAAGATTTGGCCAATACACAGCTTCTGTTAGATCCAGTTCTTCCATGAAAACCTCTGGACTTTTAAAGTGACAATAAGGTTGTTCACAGTCCAGGTCGCCACGACCCTTCTGGTAAATAATGGCCATCGTTCCTTCGTACGCATATTTCAAGTAAGTGATGTACGGGATCCACTGCATGTAAGTCGGCATGTTCTTAATGGAAATCAGAAACCCGCAGAAGAGCAGCATGGGCACTGTCAGTATAGGTCCGATAAACACCGCCGTCTGAAGAAGAGAACGAGATCGTCAATCAGACTTTTCCCCCAAAGATAAATGTATTACCTTATTCATGAATACTACGAAAAGCAATCGGAACTAAATATGATATCCGTATACTCAATAAATCAAGCGAACGTAAAATAGTTCAGAAAATTTGTCAATGCCCGGAAATTGCGTTCTTTTGGGACCAACGTTTATGACTCAGAATCCCCCGAGTCACCTTTGAGTTAGAAGCAACTTTTATTCATTGGCTAACAATTTTCTCAATTTTAGCCCTGACTTGGGAAACTTTTTTTATCTCTCATTTTTTCCTTGCGTGAGCAATCTACAAAATGAGTCAGTAACACCCAAGAAAATGCCAACCATTCGAATACCTTTTTTCTAGAATGTGGTTATTAGAATTGTCTGAGAAAAGTTTATTAGTTCAAACTTATTTTCGGAATTAGGTAAAACTCAATATGAGCGCAAATTCAAAAAAGCCAAATTCGACATAAAACCTCATTTCCTGAGTTATTCGGCCCACTTCCAATTTATTCTTTCGATCATATTAACTTGGGTGACCAAAAATTGGAAAATAGATCAGAAAGCAATTGACGCTTCTGAAAATGACATCTACAGTACAGTACATTACAGCGTTGTATTTCCATTTATCAAACGAGACTAAGGCAAATGGAATACAACTTTGACAAAACCTATAATGAAGCAATTAACCCTAACAGTGAAAATGTACCTGAGGATCAATTGATGCTCCAACTGCAACTCCAACACTTTGAGCGGCAATGCTGAGAACGATGGCAAGAAGTGAAACCAGAGCGAAACTCTCGAACACAGGCGGTTGTCCCGTCAGAAAATAGGTGATGCATTGGTAGATGATCGTGAAGAAAACCTGCACGGAAAAAATTTGGAGCTTTATATTCTTTCACCAGCAGATCCTCCATAATTCTGGAACAGAATGTCTGGGAATAATTGTCTCGTGTTGTCCGAAACAGTCACACGAGGAAACGTCTGTGCATTTTCAAAGGTTACTCGTGGCTCGCTTAACTTAACATGGTAAGTGCATCGCGAATTCGCGACTTGTCATGGAAAGACCTGCTTTCCACGTCAACGACAGCCTTACCTGAAAAGGAACGTCGATGAGAGTCTGCGTCAAGAAATACATCTTCACCGAGTACCAGCAATTCATGTGCTCCCTAACGATAACGGGCAGTTCCATCGGAACTAGAGCATCGAAAAAAAATACGGTTAGATGATAAGCAGCGGAAAATGGAGTGTCAATCGGGAGCCTCACTCGTCAATACGGTCGCCATCATGGCTGCAAAAATTAGCACGACGTGGTTGAAGTACAAACACGCGGCATTGTTGTAAGCTCGTTCTGCGTTGTTCCCGATGCCTTGAAACATCAACCCGAGGACAATCCCGATGAACACATGAGCCCCGAGACGCGTCCACAGAAGAATCTGAAAATATTGGCGATCAAGAAAGAAATTAAATAAGCCTCGAAGAATTGTTGACATGTTGCTGGAGTGTCGGTTATTCATTGAAACACGAACTTTGTCACGAATGATGAGCAGGAACGCTCTTCTGGACAAAATCCGAAGCTGCTTGAAATACGACCCGGACCCAGGCTGAAATTCATCCTTCTCCCTGTCGAGCTGCCACGACACATCCTCCCCTGGAAACAGGTCAGATATGTTCATCCACTGAATTTGAAACTCGATTTTTTATGAAAAAAAAATTTACAGGTCAATGACTCCGGAGAACTCGATGTTGAAAGAGACGAAATAAACACTTGGGATTCTCTTGGTGATGGAAATCGACGCATTCAGAATCGAGATTCCTTCGGGGCATTTAAAGTTTCGCACCCACGGATAAATGGAATATTCATGAAGTGGGACATTTAATCAGCATAAAAAATCTTATCATCGAAAACTAATCCTGATAGTTACGTCAGAAGCATGCCATAACTCTTTCATAAAGCATTCCTATTCGAATAATGACAGTGCCTCATTGTCCGGTTTTTGAAGGTTTGAGGAACCCAAGTTGGTGTGCGTGTGTTTAAAGCCCAGAATGGCGCATTTGTGCATCTCAGAGTGCGGCGGAAAGAGCTAGGACAAAGACGTCTATGTAACTTGTGAGCGATTTGTGTTAAATTTCAGTTCGTCTGAATGCGAGAGTTCTCTTTGAAAGTGTAATTAGTAAATTGAAAAGACGACTTCCAAACAAAACAAAAAGACCACGGACGAAAACTTTAAGAACTTGCAATGTGAGACGCGTGAGTTCTCTGTCGCTGATATGAACGGCGTTTGGAAGTTTTCGGATTTGTGGATTAAACGAATAAGCGGACAGAAAAATCGAGCACGGCTTTCATTATGCAATAATTTACTACGTGATATCTAAAAATATTCGATATTGGGGAGAGGATATTCTCTAAAATTATTTTCGTTGATATAATATAGCAACAATTCTCTGATAATTTTGTAGATTTCTCGGCATGGGTAGCTCATCTCCAAAAGTTTAAAACATGAATGGAAAATTTCCAGAGAAACCATCAAATACTATACTTCGTTATTCGGATCCATTCAATGATAAATAATGCTCACCTTTAACCTTAGAATGATTCACTGTGTACGAAATTTTTGATGACTCCCTTTGAGAATTGAAGTCCAAAAGAAACTCGCCGACTCGTAATTTAATCCGCGCATTTTTGAATGCGCAGAAAAACTATTCAAGACAAAAGAAAACCGAAAAATCCCCAGACAAGGGATGCTTAAAAATAAAAAGGGGCGCCAGAAAGAAGCCGAAAATGTAATTTAATCGGCGCATCCCGAGATGCACCAAAACAAACAAGAGATAAGGAAGAAAATCCCCTACAACTGGGGTGACTGCTAAAATTAAGACAAATTGGCGAAACCAACTTGCCAAAGAAAAGAAAAGGACTCCCAAAATTGGGACAAAACAATTGCCGAAAGAAGCACCCCCCTCTTCCACAAGAGGACATACACTCTTCTCAGAACCCAGGGGTCATTCGACCCCTTGAGAATTGCGAAAAAATTGGCCAGCTGTCGGCAGAACGCACCCTAAATCAGTTCGTATTTCTTAAGAAACGATTCATCTTCTAAAGCAAAACGATGTTGCACTGTCAAAATCTTGTGAAAGTCAATCCCCCTTCTGGATATTATTTTTCTGCCAAAAAATCTTGACACTCTACACAACTAAAGACACCCAGTGACGGGAAAACCATTTACAACGATTCGGGAAAAACATGCACTAAACCCTGAAAAGGAGCAGTAAAACTCGAGTTGCAAAAAACATTGACAACAGACGCCACCACCTGGTGTTTTCAAAAGATGTAACCAAGAAAGACCCGCCAAAACTGGCGCAAATTCACATAAAAACCCCTGAATTTTGCGCAAGAAACACAGTCGAATCCTGAGAGTCAACAAGTGATTTTTGTGGACGCAAATTCAGAATTTTCGGACTTATTGAAAACTTTTAAACCTCTTGGACTTTACGAAATTTGGGAACCTTTTGGACTTTGCGAAATTCAGGAACCTTTCGGACTTTGCAAAATTCGGGAATATTTCGGACTTTACAGAATTCGGAAACCCTGTGGACTTTGCAGAAGTCAATATTTATTTTGTGTTGAGTGTACTGCATTAGAAAATTCCAGATCTGGAATACTTTTCTGCTCTGTAAAACGTTTTCTTTGATAAAACTTTGATTGTGAACGTCTTTCTGCATCTCACTTCGTATTTAAGAAGAAGAAGAATCAAGTTTCTGCATTTGAAAACTCTAACAGTCTTAAGAGCAAATACGTGTACAAAATTCTTATCCTGTGAACTTCAATTTTCTCCACCTTTGGAGCCCTCATATCAAACGATCTGTGTACTGAATATTTGAGAATTGAAAACTGTGTTTGTGTGTGTGAAACCCTTTTGTATTGTTACCTTGTTGTGTATAATTTCTCTTGTACTGCTTTTTTACTGGAAAAGAAAGGTCTGCGCTAGTAGGGAGAAATCCCAGTCGGTTCGCGCCCAGCCAATTGCCGTGTTTGATTTATTCTGCTATAATTCAAAATCCTTGAACTTTGAAACTCTGCTAAAAATTGCAATCAAGGTGTAAGGCTTGATTAATCTGATTTTACTTGTAAAACCTTACACACTGGACTCCTTCACATTATTCTGTTTTACAATTCCCACAATAATCTTGTTTTTTGATTAATTAGAACGTTAAGGCGGATTTATCAGTATTCTAAACCATGTTTTTATAATACAAGCCTTTACTCCTCATTAAGATGAATTACGACGAATGAAGTGTGGTTTAGTCGCTAGAATTGACACTCCGCTGCTAGGTGATATTCTATCAGCAGAGAGACTTTTTGAAAGCAAATGACTCGTTCGCATGCACGGGCTTTGACGAGGAAAACTGTTTTTCATTTTTCTTTTACGTCTAATCAATTTCCTGTCGTGTTCTCCATGCAAAGTGTACTTTTTATCTGTTGACGAGCAGAACTCATTTTCCTGTCGCTCTGGCAATTGCTTTCCACCAGTATGACAACTTTCATCTCCGAACGATAAGCACAAAACGTTCCTTTTTCCACGCAACTCGACACGCCCTTTCGAAAAGAGCTTTCATTCAACCAACAAAGCGTACTCCATTTCTGGCATCATTAATCAGATATCTGAGCAGCAAGTTTCAATGCATATTGACTTTAATTGGACAGAAAAAACTGTTCATTTCCGTGGAAACTTTGTTTGGTAACCTATTTCAGAGCTTCATGGAACCCTAAAAAGTCAAATGGATCTCCCCCGAAGAAAGCTTAGATTGATTCTTTGCTGCACTTTCAGTACATCCATAATCATTAAGACGCGTATATTAATATGCTTAAGGACTGTAGTTACTAGAAGGACCATAAAACAAACTCTTCGTCAGCCTCGACAAGGGATATATCCTAATATTCCACAAAATGATACGACGAAGGCGATGCACAATTCTCATTATTCAGGTAGCACTTCTAATGCGTAAATTGTTGAAGTGCCTTTCTCTGTTGCGGGAAACGTTCATCATCAATCGACAAAAAATATCTAATTTTTTTTCTTCGAATGAGAGTATTAAGCATTGAGGAGAGACAATTTTCTGGGCTTGCGCTGAATTGCCTACACAGAGAACTGTTTTTATTATAACTTCCGCTGTTAGTCGATTGATTCTGCGGGTCTCTAGGGAATGAAAAATCCACGTGAGGTTGAAGCCAAGAATCAAGGAATATTTTCCCAGAGAACGTTTTTGCGAATCACGAAAACTAATTCGCTGAAATGCGCCCTCGTGAGGGGAGGAAAGGTCACGGAAACATGTTGCTTCTCAGAAAATGTCGCTGTGGGGAAGAAAGGCGGATGAAAAAATTCTGTCCAGCAGAGCAATTTTCTGGATTGAATGCGTCATTTGGGAAATTCATTTCAGAACCCTGAAAAAAACTCCAAACCAAACCGTCACGCAACTCTTGTAGAATCACAAAGCTATTATAAATCAATCAATGAAGAACATTTAAAAAAATTGCGAGGGAAAAGTGCTCTCTTCCAGTAAACAGATTCTACCTCTGCCCTTGCCTCTCTCTTTCTCTCTGGAGATTTGCAGAGAAGGCCCACGTGTCTGTATCACAAGTTCGAGGTCACGAAGGGAACCATTAGGGGAAGTTGTTTTTTCTTTCTTTCTGAGGATTCCACTTTTTTTCTTGTGCCACGTGGGCAGCTTGTAGGACACACGCGTGAAGCTTTTCCTCCTCATATGACGGTTAAGCACCAGAAACATTACTCTTTCCTGAAGCGCATTCTCATCCGAGGGTTCTGAAGCAATCATGAAATGTGTCAGATGGCCATCAGCATCTTCTGCTGATAATCAAAAAAGCCCCTTATTGCTGCTACCCCGGGTGACAGTGAACCAGAATGTGTTCGCGACAAAAAGAATCCCGTTACCGACATCTTCGCGCTTTGATGCCGACGGCAGGGGATTCGCTGCCTGTGACAGCGTCAGGGAATTGCTTTACCTTGCGGAGTGTCTTGTGTCTTTTCCTCGAAAGAAATTTTGTACGCGCTCTGGCTTTTCTGATTAGCCGTAAAACTCGGTGTCTGAGCCCCTTGAACCAAAACGCTGTCCCATTCCTCTGACTTGCCGTTGTTCACACCCATGACGAGCCGATCCAAGAGTCCTTTGTCCGCACCCAGAAGAGTCTCCATAACTACGGAACATTTTAGAAAAATCGAAGCGTTCACTCATTCTGAGTCGAGGAAAGTCCATCTGCAAGCGCAGTATCCATCAAAGTTTCTAAAAAAAAAAATCTTTTCAGTCGGTATTCCACGAACTATTGTCGTTGTGCAGTATTTCAGCAGATCAGCACCTGCCTGAAGCCGTTGAGAATTGGATTTGGGAACAGGAGGAGGATGAAGATTTTGTTTAGAGAAAATTTGTTTTCCTGGAAGATGTTTAGAAAGTTGACAGTCGTCTAGGTCGCAAGAGAAATTGGAGATGCTTAAAACATAAAAAACCACGTTAATAAACTTTAAAAGAAACTTCCGGTAAAATGCATTTTGAATTCGTTGCTATGCCTCGGAATCAGTACAATCCCGGAAAAATTGAAAAGCCACGTTAGCTTCAAATTTCACTGTAATACGTCATATCACGAGACTGTTCTTTGTAAAGAGGAAAGACCTGTACTTGATTAGACTTCATTGATCTATATTTTCGATTTTTTCAGTAATCTCCATCTTTTGAATTTAATCTTTTTAAAATTAGGAATTGAAGAAAATTGCGTTCGGAAAAGTCATTTGAAATGCGATAGGCTCAGTAGGCTTTCCAACGAGTCCCGGGGAAATATTTTCTCGCCTACGTGGTGACTCATTCCGTTTTATTTTGCATGTGTATTGTGTTGAACGATTTGCGCTTTGGAGAGAAATGCAGTGGACGCACAAAAAAAAAAGCTCGGTGAAGCTGTTCGTGAAGATCTTACTGAAATCCGCTGGATTGTGATAAGGGGGACAACAGAGGCCTTTTTGAGCCATGTAGGAGATCAGCTGTGGAACCCCGCCTCGGTAAATGCATCTTCCATCTGCCAGCACAACCAGGTGCTGGAACAATTCCAAAATTTTCATAGACGGTTGATGAATGGTGCAAATCACGGTCCTGCCCGCTGCTGCAAGTGCCGAGAGCAAGGAAAGCAACTGGAAGCAAGTCTGGCTGTCCAAACCACTGCAAAATTCAGGAGAGAAAAAATCATCAAGTACTTTCAACGTCAGCTCCTCAAGAATTCCACGCGTCGACGGAGAGCCTCGCTTTCGTGACAAGGAAACTCGGCGCGGGAAACGGGAGATATTTTCAGAGGAGAAAAGTTACAGCGCGAAGGAAACCTTCAATAGATCGCAGTAGGGGCATGAAAACTCGGGAAAATCGAATCAGCTCCCGAGAAAGTTTGGTTCATTTTCTATGGAAATTGCCATGCAGCTCTATTTTCACTGGTGAATGTTCTGATTCCTACCCTCTTCAAATACGTAAGGCAGCAGAACTTGATCAGCTTTTCCGAATCGCAACCATGTAACAGGAGACATAAGAGTCTCCTGGTAAGTGCAGAAACTCGATCATGTACCACATGTACTTCGCTAAAGATCTTTCCATGCACGGTTTAACGCACTAGGTGATCAGGAGAACCTGAAGAAGTCTAAACCCAATAATTCTACCCAATAAGAGTTTTCGGGGGGTAATATAAAGGCAAATTTCGAACTCAGACACGTGAGTTTATTGTCTCGACGTCACAGCACAACTCTTAGTTAGGATTAGATTTGCCCGAGTTCTGTACAAGTGAAGAATTCAAACTAGAGCTGGGTGATCCAGTCGTTGATCATTTCTGTGTACTGTAGTGTAGATGGATGCGGCGCAATACAACATCTACGAAAGGAGTGAATTAAGAACTAATTGTGCAAATGAACCCTTGCATCCAAGTTCGGCATCTTTTCAAACCATTCAAGAAACAATTCAAGGCCCAGAGTCGTCCATTAAATTTTCCTGAAATTCTTCTTTCTTCCCCCCCCCCCCCCAAACAAAAATGCTTGTGTCCCTAACTTGGAACCCCTTCTATGCTTGTCGAGCATCGCAATTCATGGTCCATCCCTCACAGGGGTTCGGTTTTCAGGTTCACGTTCGTTTATTAGAGCCCACGCTGCGGGAAACCCCCGGCTACGTCTCAATAATCGTGGCGCAGGGCATCACCGGAAAAAGGATCGTTATTGACGATAACCCGGAAGACAAGGACTCGAAGGATTTATGGACTGCGAGGATTCTCACCTCGTCGGTTCGTCGAAGAAGAGGATCGGCGGGTTGTTGATCAGCTCTACGGCGATGCAGAGTCGCTTCCGTTCTCCTCCAGACAATGAGCTCGCCCGTGTATTCGAGCACGTCGACATGCTCAGAGTATCGATTACGTCGATTACCTGCACAGAAGAAAGAAGTCTTTGAACCTCCGCGAGCGGTACAATGAACTTCGAGCGGACAGAAAAAAAGTAACGTGAGCTACAGATTCTTTCGGATGATGAAAATAAAATTCGACGAAATTGCATTGATGATTTAATGAAGCGCGGAAAAAGTGCAACAATGTACCACAAGAATGTTCTAGACTCTAAGCGATATACTGTCGAACCTTTTCTAGACGAATTTCAAAGGACCAGCCGAAAAATTCGAGGTACAGGGAGGTTTCCGGTTAAAAAGGTTTCGAGTTAAGGAGGTTTCAAGTAGGGGAAGAAATAATTTTTGTCAGGGGGAAAGAAAGAAGAATCACAGGAAATTGTAAATAATAATATTCTGGGCCTTAAATTGCTTCTTAAATTAATTGACAGGAAGCCAAACTTGAAGGCAAGGGTTCATTTGCCTAGTTAGTCTTCCACTTCCTTTCAAAACCCACCGTAACGGTTTTATTGATTTTCTCTGTCCTGCCTCGATAGAATAATGGCCAGAAGGCCTCCAGGAAATTCGACTTATTGAGGTTGGAGAGAGCAAGCCTCCAAGCTAGGGAGGGTTTTATTGCAATGTTTCTAGGGGCATTTCAGACAGGGACTTGTTTTACTCATGGAGTTTCCAGTTACCGAGGTTCAACTGTACTTGGAAATTTTGTCTTTGTCTTTTTCTTCTCTTCCAGCACTTTATCCTATACATTCGCAGATTCAATGCATTCAAGGGAAGCTGTTTCTGCCGCTTTCTTAGTGAAGCTTGAATTTTGTCAAGCTACGCATTTTTGCCCGGTGGTCCACAAATTAGATGGAGGAAAAAATTGCCCTCATCTGTGCGGAAGCTTTTCCAGTAGAACAAATTTGCAGGCAGGAAAACCGTCTGCTGAGTTTGGAAGGTCTTGTGGTTCGAAATTGCAATGCTCTGAACCAAAACATCAGCCTTTATGTCCATGCTGGGAATCAATCTTTATAATGAATTTCCTTGGCGAGACACAATTCGGTTAATTTTCTTCTGCGCCTGTGACGCGTTGTGCACACATAAAACCTTGCTACCTGATCAGAAGGAACGAAAGTCGGATAATTCATCATCAGAAAAAAAGTGAGTCACTAATTTGCTTCAAAACAAGTCATCCTCCACTACGCTGCAAGGAAAGTAGAGAGTTGTGATAAGCAAGGGAGAAAACTTTATTGAAATCAGCACATCTGCAGATTCTACTTCCAAACATAACTGCTACAGAGAAACTTTGAGATTGTGATGGCAAACATTGTGGTAGTTTCCTCAGTACTGCTAGGAATGGATGCAAATTTTCGTGTGAAATTGTCTCGCCATCCACAGGGACTTAAAAACGTTATCATTCACCAAAACTTCGTAATGTCAGGTAAACGTCCTATCAAAACTTGAAAAATGACCGAACCTTACTGAGGTCATTGGTCTAACCTAAGCTATGTTAACGCAAATAGCTATTGAATTATTCTGACAGCTCTGCTTATTTCATAGTCGAATGGCATATGATATTGATTCCCACTGTACATTTGGATTTTTTTAATTCTTCATCCTTCTCGAGAAGATGCTGAAATTCAGTTTTTTTTCGTGTAGTGGTGATTTGAAGTTTACCAGGATATCAATGGAAATGAATGAATCTGTTTATAACGCCTCGAGAATTACTTGAATGTCGACTGTACCCAGCATGAAGGAACATAACGAAGAAATTTTCATTTAATAAAAATTCTCGTTCGAATGAGTAAACGATATAGTTCAGGGGTGCCCAAGATGTGACCCGAAGGCCAGATCCGGCACGTCTTTTCAATTGTGTCTTTTCAATTGGTCCGCAGAGGGCACAGCCGCAGCATGGAAAATCGACACCGAAAATTAAAATCCCCAAACATGAAAATTTCATGACTTTCAACACATCTTCAGTCAGAAATTTTTATGGGGGATTTTATTAGGGCTTATCGGGAAATATTGTGATGTTTACTTCTGACAGGAAAGACCAGTAGAACAATATGCAGTTTTATGTGATTTCAGTGGTTCTGCTTTTCATAGTAAACGTTGGAATCTTGTTATCTTGGAATTTAAATCTCAATCGAGTCAAGCCAGCATTGTCTGTGGTGTTTTTAATTTACTGTAATTGCATCCCTTGATAGAGGAAACCCAGGAAAAGTACTTCAAGAGTAGCTTAACTTTTAAATTGGCATGAACAAACGTATACCATCATGCAAAAATGCAAATGCGAGTTTAACTAGTTCTGCAAGTAACAAAAACTTTATGCAAAATCCTCCATTACTTGAACTTGATGTCAGGCAAAAATCATGGTATTGATTATCCCAGAAAGGTCATGAACATTTTATGAACCGTATTTGGAGGTTGAATTAATGCTTATCTGTGTATTGACCCTTTTTAATTTTTGATGAAACATTCCACATTGCTGTGTAGAAAAATATCAAAAATATTGGTAGCATTTAAATTCCTCAAAATTGTCTGTTTTGTTTGGACTTCGGTTGAATCTTTTTCCTGAAAAATTATGCGGATTAATTTCTAAAATCCTATAAACAAAGATTCAGTTGTGCAAAATGCCGACACAAGTTGAATTACAGCAGTAAAAATGCAATAAGAATTCGTGGATGAAAAAAAGCTGTTCATGGAAAGCCCTGAATTCCTTGAACTTCATTTAAGCCATATATAATGTTTCCAACCATCTTGTAAATGTACTAAGTACGTAATTCATAGTGTTTATTGCGGCATTTTTCGTCATTGTGGCCCGCATATGCTCTAGTGTTTCCATGTGGCCCGGGCCACTTCTGAGTCGGGCACCACTGCTACAGTTCACGTGAAACTGATTCTAACTCAGAATAATGAACCTGACGCAGAACTGTGCCTGCTTGTTGCCTGTGTGATCATCTTTCTTCCTTGCTAATGAGCGAGGACATGAGAAGAATAACTAGTTCTCTACTCCCGAGCCTTTCAGGTCTCTATACCCCGTGCACAAGTATATCATGAATACAATACAATAATAATAATAAATTTTGGGAAAAGTGAGCGAGCGTGAATTCGGGTTGAGAAAATTTTTTTCTATAATTCCTTACATAAATTGAATTTTGCGTCTTATGTAAGAGCTCGTATTGCCTGATTAATTATGTTTCGTGGTACTGTACGGTATTAGTTTTGGCTACAAGAGATATAATTTCTGATCTTTCATCGTCAGTGGAACTTTTGAACTTTTTTTTTCAGAAATTGGAAGTATTGGTTATTGTTGTTCGAATGTATTTAAATTACATTCCCCTGGACTATCCGCGGAGTCGCCTAGAAACTTTAAACAAATTCTTTGGGCGGCGTAAAACAAAAGTTTTGATTCTCGTGAATCGCTCTTCTGCACTTTCAAATCCCTGCTCTTCTAGCATGAAATCTGTTCACGCATCTCTAAGCGTCGTTGTTCATGAAGCTGCATGCAGCTTTTTCCTCCGGTCTTGGAATTTCCTGATGGCGGATGTCGACAGATTCGATATTTTCTTTTGTAATTTTACTCTACTAGTAACTTCGAAAGCTTCCTGCTTTGATCATGACAAGCCTGGCGCTCTTCTCTTTGGCCGGATGAACTCGATAGTGCAAACTTATTGCACGGCGTCGGTTTGACAGGCAGTTGGTAATCATCCTTGAGTATCGATTATCGCACTAGATCTCAGACTTTTTCCAATATGGAGTCTACTGTAGATTGGGCATTGTGTAGTGATCTGTTGGCAACATCTGGATTTTGTTCTGTGCGTGCGGTTGTCTTATTGGACGGAGTGACTCGAAACTTCGAAGGTTTCCCCGCGATTGAAAATTTCTTCTGATATTCGGTTGGAAGATGGAAAAATGAAAGCCGTGCTCTTGTGGGCACATCGCGATAATGTAACCGAGCGTGTGAAGTGTGTTGAAACGTCCTGCGAATCATGGACAAATCGTCCTTTCAGTTGAACGAAACATAAATACCCCTTTCCATCTAATCATTGTTCTCTTATGACAAAAGGATTCCATTTAGCGCAAGACGGAGAAGCAGGGAGAATAATCTGCAGATCGCCCTGGAGATTTTCTGCAAGAAAGTACCCGTGAACTCTCATTTACTGTACTTCCAATTTCTGGGGTTTTCTCAGTCGCAACCAAAACTTTAAAACTTACTCGAATTACAATCGAATCTTGCGACTGTAGGCTGTTATTTCCTTAATGAACGGTACCAATGGATGAAAATTCCGGTGACACATTTTCTCGCTGTTAATGAAGCTGTTGAACACATCAGAGAACTTCATGATCAGCTGCTGAAGCAAAGTCTTTTTTTTATGTACATTCTTAATCGAAAAATCTTTTCTGCATAAAAAGTGAGGAATGAGAGTTACATGAGAAGACATTCCCGATGTTCCATATACCTGCATTTTCCTTGAATAAAGCCCTGATTTCATCTCAACTTCATGTGTTCATAATCTGTTGCATCTTTCATCAAAATGGAGGATACAGCATGTAAAATCTGCCACAATTTGAACCACGTGCAATCAATATTTCTGAATTTTCGGCAGGGCTTTTGTGAAATCCCTAAAATGCTTAATTAAGTGCGACAGGGGTTTTTCATTCCGTATAGCACCTGGAAAAATGTGGGGGAAACATTCGGAGGTGTGTGCTGGCTTGATGCGTCACGGGATTTTAGATATCCTCGACGTTTTAAGGAAAATAAGGCACTTTTATAGGAGTCCGGGGGTGGTTTCATTCAGTGTAGGACCTTGGCAATGCGTGGGGAACATCCGGAGGGCAGGGTAATGGAATGCGGCGAAGGGATGCGCGACTGAGGTAGGAAATTGTCACCCTGCGACCGTCCTCGCCGCGGTCGTCAAAGCGGGATAGCGACACTGATGAGTTTCCCTGCATTGTACGGTTGCGACGAAAGCCGCCCAGGCCCGGATTTCATGAATAATACCAAGGAGCCTGATGGGATGCTCTAGTGGTAATATAACGAAAGCCGTGTTTGCTGTCCTTCAATCCTGGGGATTATCCGGGTCCGGTGATAAAGGCAATCGATTATTCTCTTGTCGAGAAGAAGCATGACAGATCAGAGGCGCTTCAGAGACCCAGCTGAGCACCTCTCTGTTCAAAGATGAGCTCAGTTCCTTCGGAAATTTCGGAATTCACGGGTCAATATTCGGCTCCTACAAGTTCCGAATAACTCTCGAATGCCCGGAGATACCCAGGAATGCAGCGGGCTTCCACGTTCATCGTCCCGGCCCACTATCGAGGGGCATTCTATACCGAGGAAGAGCTTTTCCATCAGTCGTACGCGATGAACTCTCTTAGGAGGCAAAGGAACCATTACAAATTTACGCATAGGCTTTTTAACGGATGGAACGTCAGTTGAAGAACAAATTAGAACTATGGAAGGGAACGAATATAGACGTTGAATGAAATGTGTACCAGTTCGTTGCACGAGTATCATCAAATGGAAAACTATCGTGTCCTTCATTTGTGTTAGATTTGCAGGTTTTGAATGGTACCCTGCAATAAGTAAAACGGAATCCGTATCTTCTCGAAAGCGGGCAGAATAAAATTCGAACTTGTACTTCATCGAAAACGTCCTTGGGGCATTAAAATATTTTGAAAATCTTCACAGGATCAGCTAACAGCTCCGAAAATGGTGCTCCTCAAAACATCGCCGCTTATTTATGTCCCAGAAAGCAAAAAGTTCAAGGAAAGCCTCGCATATTTGGAAAATGATGCAAACGTAGAATAGCACGGATGTAAATAAATAGGTATGAATAAAATAGTGAGAATTGTACTGGCTTGATCGCAATGTTATTATATATCCCTTCAATTTATATACATTCGTCCTGCGTATTTATTCAGAACAGCTTTCATTTCGACCAACCGAACGTTAACCAGCACGCGTTGAATTTTTTCACAAACATTTTGGGCATGGTATTTTAAAAAATCATTTCGGACCCAATGTAATTTTAAGCTTCGCATCTTTGAAACGGTTTCGAAGAAGATCCGCTATTTTTTATTTTTAGTTTTTGACTTTCTCTTGTGTAATCGAAGCGCCCAGAAACTGTCCCAGTAATGCTAAAAATCAATCTCTCAGTCAAATGCATCTGACCACCTTCTTTTGCTAGAAAAAATAAAGCGTCCTTCAATTTTGCTCTCATCAATGAATGTGCTGTACAAGTATTGCTCTGTCGAGGAACAGCATTACTGCTTTGGCGTTGGGGTGGTAAGTTGAGAATTCCAGGAAAAGACGATATTGGGTACTAGCGAGAGAGAAAATAAAATGCGACAGTACGCTTCTACACAGATGCGGATGGCTGACGCGAAACGGCGAACAGTCAATTTATTTTTACCCCTCTTCCCGAAATGAAAATTTGCTCCGAGTCACTCAGCGACACATTTCCTCGCTGACGACAAGCGGGGGAAAAGGAAGTGACGACCATAGAAAGGGTCCATTTTCGTTGCTTTAACGCACTTGCTCCAGGAATTGAAGATAAAATTTACTTGGAAACGTTTTATTTGTTGACGTGAATAGGTCGACAAGGCTCACGGAAATTCAATTCAAAGCAGCTCAAGGAAATTTTTTTTTTAGAATGTGCGAAAGCCGCTCGACGCCAACACGCAGTAGTGCTCCAACTCAATAAAATAAAAGTACTCTTTCTCTTTATCACGATTCCTCTCTAAATGCCTCTCCACGCAGCGAATTTTTCTGGTATAGGGAGGATTTTCTATTATGGCATAAACCCATGAGCATTTCCTTCGCGTTGATTGTACCTACATCTGTATACGGCATTATTTATCTGCTGTTTCCTGGATGCATATCCATTGTACTGTAGAAATAAATCATGCATTTCTGATAACGTATATAACGTTTTCGGATAGAAATAGGCGACAAATGAAAAGTACAAGAATTACCGCATGCATCTCATGGTTTCGTGAACAGAACTGATATAATTCAATAATTATATAATTCAATAATTTCGGCCCTGAACTTGAGCGATGCGATAAATTATCTAAATCCCTTCCAAGTTATTGCATAATTATACATATAAACACGCATTAAACTATGAAGTGTCCATTCATAATCATATACGGTACTCGTGAGTGTAAGCACCATTTAAATCATTGAATCATGAAATAAGCAGAAAAATGGCTTTACGACGAACTTCTACGCACTCAATAAACTCGTTATAATGACAAAATGCCTATCTCATGGTATTAAAAATTCGCTTCATCGAAATTTTCAATAAACGTATGAAAATTTTTCTAACAAAATTTTACAACGGAATTCATACGATGGATTTTTTTGCAGTTGGAACGTTGACAAAGTTTATGGTAATGAAACCATAATATATTTTCAGTGATGTTTATCGTTTTTATTCTAAATTTTCACGACAGTCGCCCGATTCTTAATCTCAATTACCAGTATTCATATTTTGAACGAAATCATATGCCCATCATCACGGTCGAAGGGATTTTAGTCAATCAACCCTTGACTTCAAGAGGTAGAAATTCGTCGTGCTTCCGCCTCCCGAAAGGCAATGGCACATCATTACCTGCAGACAAATAGCCAGAGCAGACATATGTCACAAAAGCATGAGTCCCAGACTTCCAAGCGTAGACAAAAGGGAGGTACTTTACGGCAAATAGGCGCCTTCAAAGCAGGACTGTATCCTCGGCTGGCAAGTACATGGGGTATTGGTACAAAAAACGCACTTCAACGGTAAAAAAAAAAAACCTCGCCTTCGACCTTCGATCAAGTGCTTTTCATCGTACTCCGCACTGAAGCAGCACTTATAAACGTGTAATCTTCGTCTTGAGAAAAATTTATGACCGCGCACACGCCAATTGAAATGCAGCAGAAACTTTTCCACAATTTCAGGATCGGAAAGTACTGTGGTTCACCAGAAGTATCGAAGGCGTGCTAATATATTTACGAATCAACAGTCTGGAATGGAATCAATCTTGAAAATACTGTGGCAGAGAAACTTCCGAGTTATTCATACTGCCCAGCATCAAATTGAAAGTTCGGAACACGTTCCCGCAAGGATAATTCCGGAAGGAGCTATCTGATTTTTCCCAGCTTCAATTTGGGATTCCAAAAAAAGCAGCAAAAAAAAAAAAAGACGGCACTTCGTCAAATGGGACTAAATTTCAGAAATTCATGTAAATCCGTTTTGTTCAAGTGACATACTGGTTTCCTGAAAATTCAGTATTTGATTCTGCTTCTAGGAGTCCGCAAGCAAATAACATTGACTTGGTTTTCCGTCGCATGACCAGAAATATTGATTAAACAAATTGAGATACTGTTCACCCTATGTTACGCTCATCTACTATAGAAGCGCAATAATTTAGATACTTGAAGAATTTATGATAATTTTATAAAATAAATTGAGTCGAAGGTTAATCTGGAAAGAAAAGATTGAAATCCTTTTAAAGAAAATATTGAAATGATTGTAGGCATTGTGTACGATGCCTACAATCGCAACTTTTCAGTTTCTACGAGAGAGAAAGGAAAATTGTTTTCCCTCTCTGGACTGTAAATCGGGACAGACGCCTTTAAAAAAATAGGCGATTCCCAGCATTTTCGGGACAATAATTATTTTGAAGCAAGAAAAATGAAGTTGAAATTTGTGAAAATGGCGCAAAGAATTCTGGTATTCACGTATAATGCCCGAATCGTTCCTCTCGTGAAGGGAAAATTATAATGATTTCTTTAGGCCTGGATGCTCTATAACAGCACATTAAGAAAAAATGCTCATAGATTGTCATTTAGTATTTTTGAATTATCAGAATTATTCACTCTAATATTTACGGTATTCTAAAATGATAAAAAATCCCAATTTTTTATCCCTGAGGCCGAATACTAGCTGCTAGCCTAATAATATCGGGATGATTTCCACTTTTTTTTTCTCCGTTTCGCCTTCCTTCGAGGCACATTTCAACGTATTTTTTCATAACTCCTAAAATGTCCACGTTTTCATACATATAGTACTGTAGTTAGGGGTACAGTATATACAGCAGTAGTAGTTATTGATACCCCTCTTAGGCATCATCTGGTCATCAGGAGCATTTCATCTCTCCTTTGTGCGATTCGTGGTGGAAAATCCAGGGGATCGAGAATGCAACGATAGAAGACCATCGATTTTCCACGGTCACCGAATGCCGAGGACATGAACACTTGGAGAGTGAAAAGGGGAGCAGGGTCAGATTTTCTCGCCCTCTGTAGCGGCAATCTTGGCAAAGGGAACCCGCTCTATCCCAGGGGTTTCTTTATATTCCCCTCGGTGAAAGGCAGCTGCGGAGAAGTCTGTCTAATTGCGAGGTCCGGGCCTTATTCCCGAGAGTTGCTTTCTTTTTCAAGCGTGTCTGCCAGCGGGGGTTGGGGGGTAAGCGGCAAGCTACTCGGCTACCCCTTGATAAATCATCGGATTAAACAAAACACGTCGGCTTAAGAGACGGTACGCTTCTTGAGTATATTTACCCCCGCTATAGTAGCAGGACATGACGACATACGAGTTGAGTTCTTCATAAGCTAGAGTTCACCCGTTAATTTTTCAAGACCAGAAGAACTAAGAGAAGATTCTGACTAAGAAATCTCGTGTAAAAGATGAAATGTTTTTGCATCAAGGTCGCGCAGAACTTCAACACGGAAGCTGCTTACTGCTATCACCAGAAGCATTTTCAAAGTTCTTGCCAGCCTGGAACCGAAGTTATGGATATATTTTAAATACAATTCTTAGACATACTTTGACGGAATTCCCGAAGATTAGCGTTGCCTACAGGTGGCAGTTCTCAAACCATTTAAAGGTGGTTGAAACAACGACAATTCTCTTAGGAGTCTCTTTGAATCCGTCCAAGAAAACATGTGGCGTTTTTTCAATGCATATTTTTGTACGTCAATGATACGTCCGTGCCTGGTCACACGGAACTTGATGAATTTTACATTATCACTTGACAGGAGGGAATAAACCGAAATTCGCGATTTTTCCACTCAATAACTGAACATTTTCGCAGATATTGGTTTATCATTTATCTGTTTTGGTCTCAGACATCTTCGGCACGTCTCGGAAAAAGGCTGGATGACTAAAAAATAGTATGTGTCCTAATTCAGCCATAAAAATTTCCTGTAACAAAAAGGCTAACTTTTTAAAAACCTGAAGTCGTACCATAGAAAAGGCGACATTTTTCAAATAAGCAAACATCGTTGTTGATCAATTTTTAATGAATGCTTGTTGTTTTTTTTTGCAAAGCGATAGAGAGGTGACTGGATTCAAAAGGAAAACACCAAGTTATTTCCGCTTTTGATTTCCGGTATTGAAACTCATGAGTCATGACCAATAGAATCTCGAAGTAATTTTCTCTCACGAGAACACAAAATTGTTAAATCAATGATTTCAGGTTTTATTCGTGATGGTTAAAGGGGTTCCTTTTTCAATTGATGCACCTGTTTTCCATCTGAACGAAATCTGAACCAGCAGCGGAAATGAACGCTGTTCAAGATTTCCTCTTGGAGATCCTGTGCATCTGCGAGAACTCCCAAGAATCCATATTTAATGCTACTTCAAGGAGTATAACGTGGATAATTCACCAAGTCTTTTTCCCTGCATGATTCCAAATAAAGATCGGATAGAAAATATCAGGTAAAAAAAAATATGCTGGAAATGGTACCCAACCAGATCCCCTGAATGAATTTAAACGCATTTTGCGTCAGGTTTTACGCAAAAAATATCAAGGTAAAATTCTGGCTTTCTGTCAAAAAAAAAACGTTTTGAAACCACATGGGAATAAATTTATTTGCAGAGCTAGCTTAGACCACGTTCTGTATCAAGAAAAAGCCGTTTTCTGTTCAACAGTGAACAATATTTTCATATGCATCATGGANCGGTCACCGAATGCCGAGGACATGAACACTTGGAGAGTGAAAAGGGGAGCAGGGTCAGATTTTCTCGCCCTCTGTAGCGGCAATCTTGGCAAAGGGAACCCGCTCTATCCCAGGGGTTTCTTTATATTCCCCTCGGTGAAAGGCAGCTGCGGAGAAGTCTGTCTAATTGCGAGGTCCGGGCCTTATTCCCGAGAGTTGCTTTCTTTTTCAAGCGTGTCTGCCAGCGGGGGTTGGGGGGTAAGCGGCAAGCTACTCGGCTACCCCTTGATAAATCATCGGATTAAACAAAACACGTCGGCTTATCTCTGCCATGCGAAGAACTCATATAAATGGGGGCGATATCATCGTCCTGTACTGCTGTATGCTCAACTCAAGAAGTATTCGATCTCAAGTGGGCAATTAAAAAGTTCTGGTCTTCTTGATTCTCTTAATTCTGACTAAGAAATCTCGTGTATAAGATGAAATGTTTTTGCATCAAGGTCGCGCAGAACTTCAACACGGACGCTGCTTTCTGCTATCACCAGAAGCATTTTCTATGTTCTTGCCAGCCTGGAGCCGAAGTTATGGATATATTTTAAATACAATTCTTAGGCATACTTTGACGAAATTCCCGAAGATTAGCGTTGGCTACTGGTGGCAGTTCTCAAACCATTTAAAGGTGGTTGAAACAACGACATTTCTCTTAGGAGTCTGTTTGAATCCGTCAAAGAAAACATGTGGCACTTTTACAATGCATATTTTTGTATGTCAATGATACGTCCGTGCCTGGTCACACGGAACTTGATGAATTTTACATTATCATTCGACAGGAGGGAATAAACCGAAATTCGTGATTTTTCCACTCAATAAATGAACATTTTCGCAGATATTGGTTTATCATTCATCTGTTTTGGTCTCAGACATCTTCAGCACGTCTCGAAAAAAGGCTGGATGACTAAAAAATAGTATGTGTCCTAATTCAGCCATAAAAATTTCCTGTAACAAATAGGTTAACTTTTTAAAAACCTGAAGTCGTACCATAGAAAAGGCGACATTTTTCAAATAAGCAAACATCATTGTTGATCAATTTTTAATGAATGCTTGTTGTTTTTTTTTTGCAAAGCGATACAGAGGTGACTGGATTCAAAAGGAAAACACCGAGTTTCCGCTTTTGATTTCCGGTATTGAAATTCATGAGTCATGACCAATAGAATCTCGAAGTACATAATTTTCTCTCACGAGAACACAAAATTGTTCAATCAATGATTTCAGGTTTTATTCGTGATGGTTAAAGGGGTTCCTTTTTCAATTGATGCACCTGTTTTCCATCTGAACGAAATCTGAACCAGCAGCGGAAATGAACGTTGTTCAAGATTTCCTCTTGGAGATCCTGTGCATCTGCGAGAACTCCCAAGAATCCATATTTAATGCTACTTCAAGGAGTATAACGTGGATAATTCACCAAGTCTTTTTTCCCCGCATGATTCCAAATAAAGATCGGATAGAAAATATCAGGTAAAAAAAAAATGCTGGAAATGGTACCCAACCAGATCCCCTGAATGAATTTAAACGCATTTTGCGTCAGGTTTTACGCAAAAAATATCAAGGTAAAATTCTGGCTTTCTGTAAAAAAAAAAAACGTTTTGAAACCACATGGGAATAAATTTATTTGCAGAGCTAGCTTAGACCACGTTCTGTATCAAGAAAAAGCCGTTTTCTGTTCAACAGTGAACAATATTTTCATATGCATCATGGACATTATTAAAACAAAGATACCAACGTCAACTTTTCCTTTTTAACGCGTGGTAATCCTTCCGATCCAAACAGCAAAATATATCCGGATATGCCAGAGAAATGCACTTTTTTGGGTAACCACTGTGGTGCTTGACAAATGCCCAAGTAGAACCAGCAAGATTTGGTTTAATAAGTCAGGGGCGGGAAACAGCACCGGAGGCCCGGGTATACATTCAATTATTTATAGTATAGCGCGAAATACTCCAAGTGAGTCTTCATATCAACCCAGCTTCTCTCGGAATTCTTTGCAGAGGAGAAAACTCAAGAACGCTTGTGAATGACGAAAACTGTGACAAGCTTTCTTTTCAAAATACTGTACCGGCCATTCAAAATTATTAATGGAAACTGACCTACATACAGTTGAACCATGATATAGCAAGCCTCCCAAGTCAAATACCTCCCAAAGCCAAATTTTTTTCAAGCCCCTGTCTGAATTCCCTTAGAAAATCATGCATCAAAAGCCTCTCTAACTCAAAGGCTTTTCCTCTCAAACCCCAGAACTCGAATTTTCTGAGGCCTTTTTGCTATTGTTTTCTCAACACAGGAAAGATAAAAGCAATAAAAAGTAACGATGTGTTTTTGAAGGAACTGAAAGGCTAATTGGTCAAATCAACCCTTGCCTCCAAGTTTGGCTTCCTGTCACTTAATTTAAGGAGCAATTTAAGGCCCAGATTATCACCAAAAACAATTTCCTGCAATTCTTCTCTTTCCCTGAACAAAAATGCCTGTTTCCCGCCTAATTCAAAAACACTCCAACTCGAATTTTTTGCTTGTCCCTTGAAATTCGACTTGAAGAGGTTCGATTGTACCTGCGTTTGTTTTTATTCATTAAAGGAAATGAATGCAACAATTCGGACGGTTTCAAACTTTTTGTTATGTTTTTGGGGATAGATTTGTGGGTATATTTTCTGTCTTCCTTCACTCATACTGGTCTAAGGCAGGTTATTATACCTGCGGTTGGATGGTTTCTAAGCGTGATTCAAGCCCAGGGATTTCGCGTATCTCTATTTTTGAGGACCAAGCAGCCATTTTGAGAAACAATTTTCCACGGATAGGAGCACAGAGCTCAGCATTTGACTGAAAATTTCTGGAACTTACCAGATCCCTTCGCTCCTCGGGTGAAGAACGGGAACCGCATTTGAGCTCCGCAGCAAATTGCAGCGTCTCAAGCACAGTCAAGTTCCCGAGAACATAGTCGTCTTGCATGATGTACGACGACTGCTTGCGGAATGTGTTTAAATCTCGAACATTCCCGTTCACGAGAACTTCTCCCTTGACGTTTGCGGTTCTGGCGGAATATGAAGAGACACGATCAGTTACAGAGCTGAACTATCTTCACTCAAGCATCCCAGTACATGCGGACACATGAAGCACTCGGAAATGGTTCGGCTCCCCGGACACGTTTCTACTGATATAGAGCCCATTTATCTCTGACCTGACCACTTCCACGTGAAACATTTCTCATGTTCGGGTATTCGGGCCACCACCCTTCAGCACCCGCACCCACTAAGATTGGATCCAGCACATGGCAGGGAGCAACCGTTTTGCATATGGATTTTACGAAGAAAAGCTGCCCTAGTCCAAAGTTCTAGAGAAAAACGAATCACTCGACCATCTACTGCTGGTAGTCGTATCTCGGAAAGCGGGGAAAAATACGGCAGAAATAATTTCATTGTAAAAGAGTTGCATACACAGAACTTACCTTTTCTCTCGCAGTTACTCTCATCGTTCAAAAGCAATTTTTTAAAGGAAATTCTGCAGTACTGGGTTTATTGGACTAATTAATTTGATAAATTGCGGATGAAATCTGGTATATGCAGTTTGGTCAAAATTTTAAGGGCGAGTGGAACTGCGAGAGGAATGCTATAATTTATGTTGCCATCGAAATCTTTTATTTTCTCTCCGCTACCATGTCCAAATATGCTCAGCGTTTCTTAAATTCTCAAACAGCCCTAAAATACGAGCAGTCCCACTAAGAATGACGAATTTTGCGAATTAGAAAATTGTTCGTAAGTCATTCTATACCACGTCCTGTAAGTGGGCCGAGCTTTTAACTATCGCCTTTGACATTTTCCCGAAAGTTTTATTCATAGAAACATGGTAAAACCAATGCGATTACCGCCGTTGAATTGAATACTGCTGCACGATTCTTCAGAATTAGATAAGCTTCAATTCACAGTTTAAAATCTGATAGCTCAAATCATTCAGAAGCTGTTGGAAAATTTATTTCCTTTTGTCCCATCTACTTCGTATGTTGATGCCATGAATTTACTTGTACAGAAGAAATCCTTCCAACGAAAATCTGTTTTGGAAATCCACCAGCACGCAGTGTTCGCGCAAATTCATCCAAACTCCATATATATGCTGCACTCTAGCTTATTGTTGTGTGAATTTTCCAGAAATGATGTTTCGATGGATTTAAGAGGAAAGTTCGCAGCCGAAATTTTGTCGAATTTTTTCAAAAGTTGGTTTGTTTTCGAAAGAATGAGTTCTCTAGATCAGCTTTTTGATAGACCCCGTCAAGAGAATCTCAGTTGATGGTGAATGCAAATTCCGAGGAAAACACTCTTCCACCAGAATATAAAAAATAATAAAGACGCCTCGAGCTGAGAACATATCAGCTCAATACGGCTTCGTCAAATGCTCGGATCGCATCGATCACGGCAGTCTCCGATACCCCATTTATCCCGGGTTTTTCTCAAACCTCAGCTCTGTTGCCAAGTGAAAATAAGAAGAATGAACTCCTCGTACCCGGGCCACGAACACTCCCGCATCGACACTGGGTGCCCCGTTGGTTCCGGAAGAAATGAGGGGTGAAAAAAATTGATGCTCGTGCTTACTTGTATCCCGCAAGGACGTTCAGAAGAGCTGTTTTCCCGGCACCGGATGGTCCAATTATCGCAGAAAGCGTCCCAGGGCGGAACCGGCCATAGATATCGTGGAGGATCTTCTTGGTTCCTGTTTGGAGAGAGGCATTGCATGAGTCGTTTCCGGTGATCAGAATCGTACGCGTTCCGTTGATGAAATTTGGCCGTCATAAAATTCTCTTCCTCAGAACTGGTAAGAAAATGCGCAGCTATGCCAGGAATTTGTCCTGAGATCAAGTTGAGGATCTACTTCGATAGCTGTCGATTCCAACTGTCCGCTCCAAAGAAAATCTTATAAAAAATTATATTTGTAACTGTCGCACACTCTCTAGCCTACCAATGTGTTTCAAGCTCTTTCTAGATATTGAATTGCTCCAGGGGAATGCGGTAAATGAATTATTCTTGCCTTGAGAAGCAAATTTTTCTATTCATCATTTCTATTTCCGCGCAAGATTTTCAAATTTGCCCTGAAACGGTTTCTGGAAGAAACAATTTGTTTTTCTTCTTTATCACTCAATGAATACAGTGAGCCTACGATAAGCATTATTATCCGGGAGTCGATGAACCATGAGTCGATGAACCATACCCAACCTTTGAATGAAGCAGAAAAACACTAAGATATGCCCTTTCATCTTTGATCGACTTCAATTCTATGCAGAAATCCCACAGAATCTAGATTACTTAGGTAGAAAACGTCAGAAGGCTGAGAATGTGGTACATGATTCGATTATTCACATATTACGCAAAGAGCTATACCTGATGCCCTTGTACATTTCGGACCAATTAAAAAAATCAAAACCTGTGAATCAATGCGCGAGGATAAATGAGCTTTCAATTCCATAGTTTTCAGAGATTATATCTACTTACACTGTTGCATGTCCGTCTTTCATTCAACGTTTGCAATAACCTCTTGCATCAGGAAACATGTGCCCAGTAAGTATCCGAAGTTTGGAAATTATTCTTCCGAAAATTAATATCTCAAGCCCTATGGCTGCTGCATGACTTAATTTGAACTCAAAGAAATTGAGACTTCCTATGCAGTAGCTGAAAATGATGGTCAGTTTTTCCATGGCACACGTTATCTTAATAGCACTGGATAGCATGCAAGATAACGTAAGATTTATTCAATTTCCCTGCTATAGAGAAAAAAGAAATGAAATTCTCTCGATCATGTTCATGTTACACGTGGTAAATTAAAGAAACGAATTGTTATACAATATAGTTTAAAGCACCGATCATCAGCTCGGATATTCCAGGTTTGCGTATACAGAACAACGGTAACTGATGCTAATGAAAATTGATTTAATGCCTTAGTGAATTTTCCGAATGAATGAAATAGAAATGGATTTGTTGGAATCGAGAAAGAAGAAAACACCAGCAATTTTTGAAACCACTTCGATAAAAAATCTCCGTCGACGTGGCTATCACCAACAAGGCGTCTGGAATGATGGCATTGAACTACGGCGCCCGTCGGGCCTCGTCAGAACACGAGGCGTCAACTCCGCGATTTGAGTCTTACCTTTCTTCCGGTCGAGAGCCACAGAATGCGACAGAGAGCGGAACTCAAGGTCCAACATCCGGTCTTCTGGCAGCGACGACAGCATGTTCCCGACTCCAACACGGCTTTCGAATCTCACGTACAGTTTACGACGACATTCGTCCCCAGCGAATTTGGACGAAGGACTAAAGCGAAACCCCGAGGGAGCAAAAAAAAAAAAGGGGGGGAATCCCCATTATCAATCCATATACGGTAGTTGCATGTGATGAAATTTTCTGCATCGCTTCGCAAAATTCTATTCCAAACGGGGTTTCCGTTGGTTTAGGGAAGAAACTAATGCATCCCTTGAGATAACTTCCCCCACTATCAATCGTCCCGTATCAAATTATATTCGCATAGACGCGTTGAAGTCGTTTGGGCACAAAATCTGATGAGCTTCCGCGGAAAATTCCCCGCGCTGCGATTAATTATGTATATTCCATGCTAGACGCCACTTTGCTGTTGCATTCCATCGCTCTTATCGCGTGAATAATTATGAGTGGGTGGTCTCATACAGCAAACATCTCTTCGTATGCGCAGAGAAGCGCGTGAATGTGACGATGAGATTTTTTGACATTTGACATCTGCTAGACGCTCTTTCATTTCCGGTAGAGCGGATATTTCCTCGGCGATCCCCGGATTTAGAGAGTGTAAAAAATTCAATATCCGGTTCCAGGTAATGAAATACATATCCTTGCTGAAAGGACGAATTTCTGCAGCGGATATTCCAACCGTGAGGATAAAATCATGCGGGATTTTGCGAATCGTGTGGGGAAGGAACTCTCAGTAGAATCTTCCAATGGGACTCTGTGACACTTGGGTTGAACCAGGGATAAATTATCTGTTGAAAAAAAAGAGATCTAAGTGAAGGTATTCTCAGAAGGAAAACAAATTTAAATTTACTCTACTGCAAATTTAAAAGGGCAATCTCATGGATCGACCTCCGATATTGGTTGGCCTCCTCTGCGTGCCTTCCGCCGCTGGGCAAACGCCTGATCGAACAAAATCGAACACCCTTTTGCCTCAGGGTCGATCTTCGTCGATTTCGAAAATTCTTTCCGCTTTGGCTGCAAAAATATACTTTGGATACTGAAGAAAATCTACTGAATGTGAATTTTTTTATAAATTTGATTTCAGCAAGCGTCTCTGGTGTCAAATGGAGCGGAAAGAAAATATTTTCAGTACTCATTGAGCAGAAGAAGGATTGGTTGAGATCAAACAGAATCCCTCCTTTGATATGGAAGAGAAGTAGCAGGTATTCTTCTCAGCAGAAAATAAAGGAACCACCGCCAAAGCAAAGGTACTTTGGTATGAGATAACTTGTCCTCCGAAATAGCAAAGGCAGTCTGCACTCAGCACCAAATCGCTCAATTCCAGTTCACCTGAACTCGACCCGCGACCCATTTTTCTGCATTAACTGCAAAGCTGTTCCCTTGCTTCAGGTAATACCATTTTTCCCCACGGTATCTACGATGAGACTGAATTGTTCCAGTGATCCTAACAGAAAGCCAATCTAAATTAATGAGATTCCATGATTCCAGAAACGCTTCTCTTCGGGACTGCGCGAGGAAATATCAACATGGGAAAACATTGAAGTTAGGAACCTTCATGAAAAAAGACAGAGGAAATATCAACATGGGAAAACATTGAAGTTAGGAACCTTCATAAATCAATGACGATCCTCTTTTCGTGAGACTTTGCATTGTTTGAAGCTAACGCCAGTTTTTTTTTTAAACAAGGAATGTATCGTGAGAAAATTCTCATCTCACTCTTCGCCACTACCTTGATATACTTCCTTATCAAGCTCAACTCGAATCAAGATAAAATGAAGTTCGTCTAGTTCTCTGAGCCCTCTCGCCTTCTTTCTTAGCCACCGATTATTCAAACGATAAATTTTGTAGCATATATCAGAAATGATAAGCATCTGATGTCGACCTCGCGAATGCATTTTCACAAGTTTCCTTCCAATTTGGGTAGAATACCGAGCTCGTTTCTCAAGTTACTCAGCGAGTAGCCTAGGTTTTTCGAAGCTTTTGCTCATAAAACGACTGGGCTACCTTGAAAAAAGACAAGTCGTTGCTGGGTAATGGATTTTGGGATGGTCTTACTCATGTGACCTAGCTTATGAGAAATTGCTTTCCGGGCAAGGATCGTGTTTCATGGCAGCATCGACTTCCATTCCCCGCATTACAATACTGTCATTGAAAGAGCGAGAGTATACAGAAGCGTCCTGCGAAGCAAAATGCACATGCTTTGCCGCACACAATAGTTGACGACGAAGTACCAGAACCAGAGCGAATCACAATGAGTCACTGATAACTAAGACAAGAATGTACCAACCAAACGCCCACCATGATGCTCCACTAATTGCCCTGAAGTTCACCTGATTCTCTTTCTTCTACCGATTCGGAAAAAAACATACGAACAGTATTATCTGTTGGTGGGAGCAATCAGTTGGTCAAGAAATACATAGTTATTTTATCATTCAAATTTCATTCCTGGAATCTTTTTCCTGAGTCATCAGGATTCCCATTTCGAACGTGCCTCTTTCGTCCGACCGAGTTGAATCTGAAGAAAATAATATGGAAAATACTGTACTTCAGAAATGATTGCATTCAGCAAAGCTAGAACAAGGAAATTCGTTGTAATTGTATTGCATACGAGTATGCTTCCTTGATTGTTCCCATGATAATTTCATTTCATTGTTATTTCAACCGATGCGTGGGAACATAAAAAGCTATTGGCTTCAAACAAGAACAGTAAGATTTTAAAGGCACAAGAGAATTCTTACGATTCAGCATTTCCGGATATTATTCTTGGCGAGTCAACAAGAGGATCAATAGAAAATTCACCAGCTTCGACGGACTTGGACTTTCAGAAAAATTTGAAGCATTTCGAAATTCAGATTATCTCTACAACATTCTTGTCTACGTTTTCCAACTCCTTGAAACGAAGCCTTTTCTGTAGTCAGCAAGTAGCACGGATACATTATAATGACACTTATCTGAAACAATATTATCTATAAAATGTAACTGTTTTTGCTTGCAGAAAAAATAGAAGCGAGCTCCAATAATCCTTAAGAAAGCAGTGTATCTGGGATGAGATTCCACTTGTCAGAAAATGAAAATGAACGCCGTTTGACCTCAACTGGAAAGCTGTGTTAGCGTCGAAGACAAGGAAATTCTGGACCGGACAAATTAGCTTTCATTGTGTTTTCCGAGGAACAACGTGCGTGTCACTGGTAAAACGCGGTGGTCCTCGGGGATCGAAGGCAGACCCTAGACTGAGGCTCCAAGTCAGAATGCAGGGGTTCGCGAAGGGGTCGGCACCAGGAGCCCGAAGCCCGCAGGGGTTGCAGCCGCGGGGTAGCCGTCCTGGGCCACACCGCACAGCAACACTCCAGAATTTCAATCACCTAACTGATTCCCGTGTGGAATTTCATCCCACGCCTTACTTCAAACGAACCCAGGAGTGTAATGAGCTTAAACAAGTCAGACGGAAAAGCTCAAGGCTTTTCACTTCCCGTCTATGTGGATTGCGAATCATGCGAAATTTTATGCAAGAATTCGTTACTTCTGCTACAGATGAGGATAAAGTTTGCTTAAAATACGGCACACCGACAGCGGTAATCAGAGCGAATTAAAACAGGCCGCATTAGCGGGATTTGAGAGAATAAACTTAAAAGGGATTTTACTTCTATGCTGTCACTATAACGTCCATCTTCATCTATAAGACATTAGTGTGTCACGCGGATATAAGCCTCCAATTTTAGAAAAAAATTCCAAGAAAAAATTGTGTGCGGCGCAAAAGTGTGCAAATTTTAAAGGAAACAGCGGCCTATATGCTGAAAAGAAGACTTACATCTCAGAAAACATTCAACTTCAGGATTACATGTAATCGTTCATGCCTGATTTTTGCTTTGTCACGGCAAGACAACTTTTTCGTTTGATCCTGTGTTGCAGCCTGAATCAAATACATTGACCCATAGTTATTCAGCTTATTGGTCGAAGGATGAGTGCGATCTACACGTATAAAAACCATAACTTCAGAACACCGCTCAAACATATGTTCCAGAAAGTTGGGAGCGGCAAGAAAATCACAGGCGTCGTAAAAATTCATTCATCAAGTACTGCTCAGTATAAATTTTACGGATACACTATATATATATATATATATATATATATATATAATTTATTACGAATACTGTACATTTGAATTTTTCCACGAACGTATCCGAATGAAATGGCCTTTCAGCATTTTACATCAGCCCGCATCCGGACTGGACCTTTACGAAGTACGTTGCATCCCAATAATGTGTCGCATAAGAAGGAACTGCTCAATTCTATTTGGTACTTTTTCTGATGGCATACGTACTGAGCATGAATGCTTGCTAAATTTCCACGGTCACGTTTTTCGTGCTGACCATGAAGTTAAAATTCCTCCTGAAGCAACGCATCTCGAGGCCGTTAATATCTGAGCATTCCGCCTCATAAAATAGGATGCGCCACTTATACTCGCTGAAGTTCAAAAGCGAAATCGGCGACATTAACTTGATGGTTCAAAGAATATGCCTCATTTGCAAATAACCATCGTTGAGACGCACCTTTATCTTGCGGGCCATTCATCTTGGAAATATTTTTCCAAGAAATGTGAGATATGCTGTCACATGCTTCACAATAAATCTCACGAAACTCTGTGGTTTAGGGCGGAAGAAAAATTATATGATATTTCACTCTGCAGACATCTTTAGGCGCGATAGATTTAAATGCAAGATGAATTTAGTATGATTTTAACTAGCAGATAGCAGCTCACTCAAATTATCTTTCAAGGGAAGGTAACGTACTGCATGGTAGCCATTTCACATGAAGCAAATCAAGCAGTACTGCATAAAATTATATCTTTCCCCCGCATAGTTTGCATCTTTATTTTTCAGTACAGCAATTTTTCAGTGAGAAATTTGCGTCGAAATTGTTCCAATAGCTCTTCCACGAGTGAATGAGATTTTAATATTTCCTTTGGGGCATGTTTGTTAAACCAACTTACGCACGATTCCCTTCCTCCTATAACAAAACACTGATTCAAATCTTTGATTTTCGAGATTGAATGAAATCTAAGTAAATTTATAAGTTAACGAAGTCCGACATTTTCTCGAAAGTTGCTTGATATCAAACACGATCTTTTTTTACACCGGTAATTTTAAACAAGGAAGGGCCACGAAAAGCATGGAGAAATTCAAAATACGGATTTTTAAAGAATGCTATCTTCATATCCAAGGTAAAAACAATCCGGTCTTCGTGAAGTAATCTCTTTGATACCTGAGTATAACGCTTGAGAACGACGCGTGACAGTCGTGACGGTCTTCCTATGGCGCGTCGCTGAATGTTTTCGTTATTTTTTCACTCTTGACCTCCAGATAGTTGAGGGGGAGTGCTTTACAATGACCATGAATAGAAACGGATCGGTCGACACAGTTTAAAATAGGAAAAAGTTGTTTACCCAGACCTTCATCACTCATGAGCAATGGTCACCATTTCGAGATCGTCGCGTGCCGTAGAGCAGCCCCGTCGAATCTACAGCTCGTGAACTAACCCTATGGTAGTACAGTATATGATCTAACTTAACTCTTAGGCGAGCCGGGATCAATTTTTGCATCAACAGCAATAGAATCCGAAGAGGAATAATTTGAAAATAAGTGAAACTGGTTAGATGTTCGTCGCAGAAGTAAATTCAGAAATATGTTTTTATTCTTTATAGAGAAAGAATGTTTGAAGGGTTGTTGCTGCTGTTGTATTTTCCCTAATTTAGATGGAACCTTCTTCTAGGAAATGAATTGTTGAAATTTCCATGACCTTTACAAGCCAATCTTGTACCGTGGCTTTCCATCATAGAGAGATACAGATCTTGAAGCGCAAGTGTTTTGCTATTTTTTGAAGCGTTTAGGGCTTCCCAAAAAAAGGACCAATTTAGACAGGGAACGTTTATTTAAGGTGCAACATGGGCTTTTAATTATTTCTGCTGATTTTCAGTAGATGTTTTCCACATGATGCTGAGCTTCAATTTTATGGCCAAAGTCCAATAATCTTTGCATAATCCGAGCAAGAAAGATGTGAAAAATGCGACATTCCCTGGACATATCCAGTTGATTCCATGGCTGAAGGTTGGCAAAACTAAACCTTTAGAGAATTTTCGGCTTGGTTAACTGTTATCGCAGGGAAAAAAGAGACACATCTGAAGTATTTCCCTGTTTTCCTATATTCATCTTGAAAAAGAAAATTTTGCCTATGGACAATGAATGTTTTCAAAAATATCCCATTTCCTCGGCGGAAATGGAAATGAAGATGGAATCGGTGCAATTTCTCTCACCACCTGCATTTGACTATCCTGTCTTCTGCGTCATGTTCTCCTCGCGCCGACGTTTTCTCCTGACCCCCGCATCACCCTCCACCATCCGAGGGATAAACCATAATAATGCTAAATAATAAACTTACTCGTTGCTGCGTTGATCGGAAGCGGAAGAAGACGATTCATTTGCTGAAAGTTCCCCGGAGCCGTCGGAAACTTTCGGTGACAGCGGTGCGTGCTCGTTCTCGATCCCGCTGTCCGCCCCGATGCCCTCCGTGTCGCTGCTGGAACTCGCACGTGATCCCGACTGACTGGATCCTGCTCTCCAACCCGGGTTCCCGACCCAAACGTCTTCCCCTGAACTCGCGATCGCGGAATACACCACCGAGTTGCTGGCCATCTTACTCATGAGGAACACTGATACGACTCCCACTTGTAGCAAGACCAAGACCCAGAGTCAATGACTGTCGCGCGAGAGTACAGTATCTCGTGCTTCTTGATACGGAGGTTGTCCTACAAGGAATGCGGGCGCATCAGAAGCAATAAGCAACCAATGAAGTCCCTGGAGACATCGCAACGCATCTCTGCTTTCGCACGTCAGAAAGCTCTATATTGAATGACACATGAAGATAGGCCACAGCATTCTTCCGCGTACACGACTGCGGGTATCGCCGACATTCATGAAGCTTGAACAATGTATAGACCATACAACAAGTTCGAAGATGTTCGTCGATGACGACCGACCTCGGCCTTCCATTTTTATATAATGGTCACTCGGACACGCTGCAGTAGTTCGTTACTACGTGGATTAGTTAAGGTGAGACAAAGGCTCAAGTATCGTCACTCAGTGCCAGTGGTACTTATTTCTAGAATAAAAAAGTTACTCAAGTCTTGTTCAAGAATGAACCTTGTTTAATTCTCCGCAATTAAAAAATTGAGGGGCAATATCGCTTTTGCATGTTCGTAGGTCTATGCGGATTAGGTCAGGAAAGACAAAGGCTCAAGTGTCGTCACTCAGTGCCAGTGGTACTTACCGGTATTTCTCCAAATAAAGAAGTTACTCAAGTCTTGTTCAAGAATGAACCTTGTTTAATTCTCTGCAATTAAAAAATTGAGGGGCAATATCGCTTTTGCGTGTTCATGGGTCTACGCGGATTAGGTCAGGAAAGACAAGGCTCAAGTATCGTGACTCAGTGCCAGTGGGAGTTATTTTTTGAATTAAAAGTTACTCAAGCCATGTTTGAGAATTAACCTTGTTTGATTCTCTGCAATTAAAAAAAAAATTGAGGGACAATACCGCTTTTGCGTCTTCATAGGTCGTACTCTAGTTTTGGACAGTCACTTATTAATGAGAAAAACTTCGCTAGTTCAAACTCTTGGAGTAAAAATGCAACGAATACGAATATAAAACACTTTTCAGCACTTGAACCTGGTCTACGAAATTTCATAGAAATTTAAAATGAATAATGATGCCATGTTTGGGGAAAATTTTATAATATACTGCATGGTACTTGCGCTGAGAAAAACCGATTAGAACACACACAGTTATTGGTTAAAAATCATGCGAGCTGTTTCTTTATCAATATTTTCGAAACAGCAGCTTTCCTTCGAATATCTATCTTGGGTTTAGGCTCAAACATAGTTCAGCTCTCTTTTATAAGAACTGCGGAATATAACGTTCAAAGACGGAAGTTCATTGAAGTTACTTCAGCGCTGAAGTTCTGCGAAAACGGAGCTTTTAATGATTGCTGAAGGCGTTATAACTTCTCAATTAATTTTAGAATTCCGAACCTATCAGCAAGAGAAGCTATGTTAGTATAACACGAAAACATCCCAGAACTAGACAAACATGGAACTGGTGAACGACAAAATGCTAGTCATCGCATTTCAGTAAAAAAAAATTCGCGACATTGGCACACACGACGAAATATGATTAATCAGCAGTTTCCACTCATTTCACCATCGCTTAGAAAACAGCTGATCTCTGGTATTTTTCGGATAAAGCGGAAATGTGGGCTTTGACCAAACAGCAAGTCACGAAAGGAAACCAAAAACTGCGTTCAAAATGAGAATTCGTGCTTTTCACGATGCTCAAGATTTTCACTCGGTTGGACTCATTTTTCGCGTGTTACACTCGAAGAGCCGCGCGTAGGCGTTCACCAGAACATTCTTCACATGCCTGCACCCTTGGATACGCAGTGAACACGCCTTTATCTGGCCTGAGCGAAGCAATATTTTTAAGGGCTCTCGAACCTAGTCCATTCGCGGAAGCAGGTACAGTAGTTCGGAAAAATCAATCAGCACAAAGAGGTCAGGTTGTCGGCTGTCGATGCAGGTTATGCAGCGTGATTGACATGCTACTTTACCGGGAACTCCGTCAATATTTCGAGGAGTAAATTATATGAGGAAATTTGGGTCAAGGGAGAATATGGCTTCATGTGAAAGGAGGGGAAAAAGCCTGACATTGTAAGATGATGAACAAGTGTTTTTGGCGCCTCGCACAAAAAACAAAAAAAAATCTCGAAAATGAAATCAGTGTTTCCTTGTGGAAAAATATACTGCAAATTATTCGCATTATTATCTTCTGAAGTGGAAGAGGTCGAGAGGGGTTGTGGCATTCTCAAAAAATACGGTTACTTTCCCTTTTCGGATGATAGATTAGTACTGAAAATGCTGAAAAGTGTGTTCTATCATTTCTTAGGCGCTGAATCCACCTTCTGTTGGGATGTTGCCCAGGTTACACATCTTTTCATTCCTGTCCCATATCCTCGTATGGGCACGATTTTATATTAAACAGCGAGTACCGCGAACCTTTCCTCGAGGAAAAAAGGAACCCCTTATGTACCAAATGCTGTATTGCATACTAAGTTCCGCTTGAATCGTTTCGATTCCAAATACAACCACAGTATGACAGTAGTTCACACCTATTCCTCACTAAACTTTTACACACCAAACCGCACTCAACATCACATACAACTTGACTGGGTTATTTGGTTCTCTCGATTTCACATCAGTTTCCCCAACGTCATTATTATTGTTCCATTCATATTTCCATACAATTTAGTTTTATACTTGTCAACTTGAATGTATCGCGCGTATCGTAGTACTCATTGAAAATTACCTTGGACTGCAGGAGCAATCTATCAATGTTCCACTATGTACCAAAGTACCACCATTAAGCTCAAGGACTGTTGATCACCCCACACAAAAAGTTGGTTTAGGGATTCAAAAAGTAAAGCATAGATTCAACCAGCATGGGGATTGGCTTTGAATTTCTGGTAAACGTTTCGTGGAAATTCCGAACTATCAAAAGTGAGAAATGGGATTTGCTCTATTTTACAGAATTGTCAGAATAAATCACCATTTTTAAAACTAACACTTGCTCGTCGGCTCATTATAAACCCTCTAGCCAACATGCCGTGACACTAAAAAGTTAGCCATATTTCTGTTCAAATGTCGATGAATCAAAATTAGAAGGAAACTAAGTGAGACATTTAATTTTTTCCTTTCACCACGCAATAAATCCACAGAATAAATCAATAATTCAACACTCACTCGCGCACGTCAACTCTCAGCATATACGCTTGCCCGTGACACCAAAATGTTATTGCATTTTCATCAATATTTTCATTTTTTAGCACATTTTGAATTCACGAATGTGATGGGCTGTCCTCGCACGAGAGCTTGGTTTTAATGCATGATGTCATATGAAACACGTTGCTTGAGTTAATGCGTTTAATATTGTTGAATAAGGTAAATTTACTCATGACAGTTTGTTGTTATTGTTTTTATTATGTGTTAAGTGATTTTAAAAATTTGCTGTTTTTTTCGCCACAAGGATCACAAGTTGAAAGGCTCTGAAACCGACTGAAAAAAAACGGGTGACGGAATCATACTCGGCGGTTAAAGACCGTTCGCTCGTCGTCACTCGGTGAAGGCCTGCGAGCACTGACAGCGCTTCTGGTAAACGCTTGGTTACTTGTCCACGGAAGGAAAGAAGACCTTGCGAAGGATGGCTGTGGCCTAGGGGAGCATTATCAGTGCCGGACTCCGACTCGCATGGGGAAACAGTGCCTTTGCCCCGGAGATTTCCATTTCTAGATAATTCAACGAATTCTCTGGAAATTCTGGGAGCGAATACGGTAATCTTCTCGAAGCAACCTGAGTGCGAGCACACGTGGTTGGGGTCCTGGGGTAATAAAAAGTAGCCCGGATCTGTCGACGTAAACTTTTTCAGCTGGGTTCTGTTTCTCTTCTGGAGGAGCCTGAAATCCATCTACTGATGAACAGTTTTCGCCTCAGGGTGAACCCATGCCATCAAAGAGTTTTAGGGAAAGCACTGGGGGAATTTCCGGTTTTAAATTTGTGCTGATGAGTGTACGAAAAAGTATCCCACTTCTGACGATAATATGTCAACATTATTGGTCAAATGAGGGGTTTCCCTTCACTCGTATACAGGTGAAAGATACTGAAAGTGTTGGTCCTTCGGGCACTCTTCATCTGCTTTGACACCTAGATAGGTGAATAAAATATAACAGTGTCGTATCCACGCCAGAGGCGAGCTTTATATCCGAAGTCCACTTTCCAGGATTATACAGCGGCATTCGTTCAAATTTAGCGACTCTTCGCAACTCTCCATGACAGGATTTTTCAACCGCGTTCTACGTTTTACTGCTGTTGAAATATTCAAGGATTTTCTTTATCCATGCCTGAGCACGAAGTGTGACACGCAACTTCGACTAGTTTCAAAAACAAGGCATACTTTCATCCCGGAGTGATGGGCTCTGTAACCAACTTCATTCGTTTCATGGAGTGATGAATTGTTTCGGACAATCAGCTTCTTGAATTTGACGAACAAAGGGAGTAATTCAAATTTTAACACATGCGGCGGTTGGCAGCGTTGACAAGAATTATAATTTTTGACTTTAAAATTCGAGACGTCATGTTTTTTGACAAATTCTTTATCTGTGGCTTCAGCGTTTCACATCTATTCAACAAAGGTGACGAGAATAAAACTGCGCAGCTTGAAGAGTCCACGTCGGCAAAAAGTAAATTCTTTCATTACCCTCGGGAAACTGCTGCTGCCTTCGCTATGCCACGGGCCGTGAGCACTGCGCAATATGAGACAATGGGCCAATCAGCAAAATACGCGGAAAAGTACAAAGAAAACGAGCTTGATTCATAAATGGTGTGGTTCTTTCTCTGTAGCAAAAAGATTCTATATTTGCTATAGACGGGAAAATGCGCGTTTTCCGCGAACGCGGCCTATCCCATGTTGTTGCATTCTCGGGATTTTCCTTTAGTGTATATTTTCATTCACGACGTGTATAGCGCGATTCAAGAGCTGTCCGTAACGAAAAAAGTGAATATTTCCAGAGTCATGAACATATAAAAAAATGGATGTGTCCCAAGAAAGACGGTATCACGTAAAACAAAGAGAGGCGGGGCCCTATAAAGTATAAACGGTCAATCGAAAAAGCGGAAGTGCCAAGAGCGCCTATATGGGAGCGGGGAAAGAAAAGGTTCATTGCCGTTTTCTGGAACCCCTGGTTCGCACCTTGTGGATGTAAGGTAATCAATACGCCATTATCGTCTGCTAAAATTGTAGAGATGATGAAGAGGAACATTTTGGTATCAAGGAAGCGATTCTTGCCTCTGTATTTTCCCTTAACGTGGATAATTTTGAATGCATTTGATTGGGAGGTAGTGTCACACTTCTTAATGGGATGGTGTCAGAATTTCGCGCTCTCTTTTCACGTGGGTTGAAATTATTTTTGACATCATTTTCATAACTATGCAAGTAGCTCCCGGGAATACGAGGGATCTCCTACAGCATGGGCGCGATCTTGGTTATTTCTGGAGCACTCATAACTGTAAAAAAAAAATTATAATAGAGTCCATGAGGTTGTAAGTTTCTGGGATTTTTTCGGATGTTTAAAAGAAATTTTGAATTTTCTGCATAATGATAAGTGAAAATTTTCCCCATTACGGCCAGAGTTCGCCTCCCACGTGTGTTACAGGAAGCTAAAAAAAATGTTTAGGCCAGCTAAAATATTTACATTTTTTATTTTTAACCATTATCTTTTCTGCATTTTAGATAATGGGTAAAATGAATTTCAATTTCAGCTGGCCGGAACAATTGTCACACCCTGTGATATGGGAGAAGAAGAGCTATGGTCGTATAAGTACTGTACTCGTAACTGAACTTCTCACCATGAAGAACGTTTGAAATTTTTGTTGAAAATCCGGAAAAAATCCCAGAACCTTAAGACGTAATGAGCTATATCATAATTTGTTTTCAAACACACCTAATCCAGAAATAACCAAGATCGCGCCCAAGTGGGACAACCTACGAGGTTTTTTCGGGGCTATAGTATCACTTGCATCGCCCTTCAGATACCGGTCACCTGACGCCTGGTTGCTCTACGCCAAGTCGAGTTCACCGAGGTCACATTCACAATAATAGCTACACTCCGTCCAGATCTTCCTATAGAGCCGAAAATACCGCTATATGGCGACCCATGATGGAACACAGACCAACGGGTAACGGTGCACTTCGTTCATCAAGATCGGGAAGACAACTCGTCTCGGGACCGGTCTCATGCCTGAGGCGGAAACTAGACGAAAAATTCCTCCTAATGGGATTCGGCTCCGGCTGCTGGTGTCTAATGAGAATTGGATTGAGAGCTTGCGAAGAAGACTCCGGAGTGCTCCGAGGGTCGGGGCCGAGGAAACGAATTTTCCTCCGATCGAGGGAATTTCGCCATTGTGACACCCGATGCAGGGCAAGGTATGTTCCTCTACACTGAATACGTGTCCTCAGCAGAATTGAAAGCAAACACGTTCTTAGATCTACTGGAACAAGACTTAAGTCTTGAGCGTAGCCGTGAACTTTTTCATACCATTGGATCCGCGAACATACAGTATTTACTCGTGTACCAATCGCCCTTGGATATGAGATGCGCGCAATGATGTTTGTAAAGAAAATTAGGGAAATTCCCCCTTGAAACTCAATAAGTTCGTGCTCGAGTATGAAGCTGATTC
This sequence comes from Notodromas monacha, assembly GCA_905338405.1. Classification (NCBI taxonomy): domain Eukaryota; kingdom Metazoa; phylum Arthropoda; class Ostracoda; order Podocopida; family Cyprididae; genus Notodromas; species Notodromas monacha. The sequence goes on along the minus strand of CAJPEX010000003.1, from coordinate 271,649 downwards.
GTTTTTTTTTTAATTTTTTTTTTTAAGATTCGGTTCATGAGATACTGAAATAAGTCGCAAAAAAAATTTACACGCGATTGTCCTCGAAAAAATTACTGATGATAATGAAGTCAATTTTTTAAATGAATCGAACAACTTCTGTCGAGAATACGCGTCCCAGGTTCAGCATTTTATGGGATTGAAATTTTTTTACATAGCCAGGAAGCTTTCCAGTGTCAAACTTCTGCCCTTTTCATTTGAATATTTCCATTTTCAAGAAGGTGATTCTTCGACGAATTAAATAAATTGCTGAGAAATACTTGGTATAAAAATCAGATATTTCATATTTTCCCCGGAACGATTGATGAAGATTATCACGGTGAATATTTTTTAATTTGAAGCGTTTTGAATTGACAACGAAGAGCATCAATCGACACCAAAAAGAACTGAAATAAAAAGACCGGTCAGAATACAAAACCGGTTCAAGTAAATTCTTAGGACATTTCTTACAGAAAGAAATGTCATATACAGTACACCACAGCAGCATGCGAATAGCAAAAGGAAAAAAAAACCTAGAAATAAACTTTAGTTAGAATACATTGTCCCATTATGATACAAAAAATGAAGTAGTTCGTGCATTTTGATCACTTATTCGCTGCAATGAAGATGCACATTCGATGGCGATTTAAATTAAATTAAGATAAACATTGAGTTGATCCTCAGCCATCAAAGTCACTGAAAAGTTTTCTCATAAATCTGATGTGAGTAATCATGAAATGCGATTTTGAAAATTCCTTCGGAATATTCTACAAAATGAACTCATTCCCAGTGGGATCTGTAATTTTACAGTACTGGGGAATCATAAAAAGTTCGACATACTGTACTATTTTAAAGCTTCGTACAAGATGCAAGAGAGCATCGTACCCTTTCTACCCGACATCCTCGAGTACTTCCGCCATCGATTTTGATCCCGATGTTCCACAGCACCTCGTCAACAACAAAAAATTCTCTGTCGAAGTGGATTCAACAGACGATGACAGTAGTTACAATGCGGATTACTGCGGAGTGCTCTCGGAATGAAAACCTTTATGAGTCGAAAGCTTCCATCAGGGATCTTCTGCTTCAGCAACCGGATTGTCATCCTGTGAATTTCTAGAATATGTCTGTTTTAAGTTGGGACGTGAATGCTCTCATTTCTTTTTCAAAATCTTCCGGAACTTCAAAAATTTGAAAAATTGTTTTCTCAAACGTCCGAGCTCCAGGTATGCTTGAATCAGGCATTTTCTATGATCATCAAATGTATACGGGTTTTCATCACTTTAGCTTCTAGAAAGTGCTACATCCAGAAAGCCATTGGGTTTCCCTCACATTCAGTATTGGAGCAGCTTTATCTAAACTCTAAAGCATCCTATTCTTTTGTAACACTAAAGTGACTAAACGACCATCAAACACTGCAGTTAATCATTTCCAGAAAGTGAAGCAGTAAAAATAAGACTGCCTTACTTTGTGGCAATCTTGCGTCCGATCTATTCCCAGTTCCATTTCAGTGATTGTTCGCTAGGGAAATCTTCAGCCATCGCAATTACATAGAAGCAAAATCTTTATACTATAGCAAGGTCATCAGGTTGTTGTTGAGCTAGCTGGGTGGTATGATGAATGTTGCTTGCTCAATTAAACCAAGACATGAAAAGCTTATATCTAAATGCAAGAGCTTGATAGAAAAATTTGGAAAATCTGTGAGGGAAAACAAGACTAGGAGCTGACGAGAATGTTGAGTAAACAAACCAAGGATTCCCTAAACGGTGCATCCATACTCCTACAGCTCCGACTTGACGTCATGTTTATGCAATGCGATTGGATTACGTGATGAGATTGAGTTCGGATCATTCATGTAAGGAACGGTGTCTTTATAGCGTATGTGTGTAAGAATGGGCACAGGAACTAATATCATGAGAAAGTTATGATGCTTCGCATTTCTCCTCGCCGAAGTCAGGCCGATATTGGCATGCGACGCAGAATGAGTTTTCTTCTCTCGCTCTTTCTACTCAACTTAGCTACTCAAACATCGCAGCGCTAAAAGATTACGTGTAATCAACGTCTGTCGCTACTTCCGAGGTTGCATTTGCCTGATACATATATTCTAGCTCCTTTACCGTGCAGGGTTCAAAAGCAGCTGCACCCGTGATGTTTATTTCTCATCACTTCTCCCGACTACACCTAGAACACTAGGAGGGGCTCCTCGGTCATTAAAAACACCTAGACAGGAATAGCATTAGAAATGCTACAAAGCTTCAGGAACGAAGGCCTGTCTCTTCGCGTTTGATCATCAATTACTATGCCTTCTCGTTCCCGGGGGGTGCTGTAGAATTCCCTATGAGCGTGTGTGGGTTCGAAGGGTTTATAGTACCTTCTAGGTAGAAAGCTGCGTTAGAATATTATCTGTCCGGGCATTGTGAACGAACACATTCTGTAGTCAGCATTCTCAAGGCCATTTATCTTGACCCCGGGTGGCACGCATCCGACGTCAGGTGTGGCATGGTATCCGTCCACCGTGGCAACAGTGAGATTAAGATTAAAAAAAAGCATATATATACAGTATGCTGTATATATACCCTATATACACATTATATACAGTATAAATACTGTATACGGAAGTCAGTGGACTCCGTGGTATGAATGTGGCTTTTTTTTCATCAATGTCATTTCCCCCGTCTCCTACGTAGTACAACGTATTCAATCATAGATTTTTTCACGCAAAATGTCAAAAACACGCGTTGGGCTGAATGTTGCTTCCGTGAGCCATGGGAATGATCGCAAACTTTTGAATATTCATCCAAGTCCCTGGATTTTGAAAGGCAAATGTGAAGGATGGTAGCATATATGTTCTAAGATGAGCTTCATAAATTAGAGGACGCAGGTTCATGTATTTTGTGCCTCAAAAATGAAAGCAATCCGTTCTTAGTAAGTAGGACGCACTTCCAGCACATAAATATTGTTAAGAATATCCTGGAAATTTTCAAACTGAAATCAAGATACAGTACCATTTTTCATGAGAACTTAAATTGTTGTAAATTATACTTATTTTTTATTAATCTTAGATTTATTTTCCATTCAAAACACCACTTTTTGGAAGGCAAAAAAAATAAAGACCTGCTGTCTGCTAATTCAAGGCACCATAAAATGTAACGCGTCATCGAAATTAAATTTCGTCCTCCATTCGATCAAATACGATACTGTATATCAACCCGTAAGAACTCTTGATCTTACTCATATTTGGAAAGATTGTGTTATAAACCCAGTGTTAACTATCATACAATTTAATATTCAGTATTCGGTGCGCGAATATCGACCGCTCGCTATACAGGAGTTCGGGGTAGTTTTCACAAAGATTTCAGGAAACGATCAGTGGGATAAAAAAGAATTGATAAAAATTTCATTTTTGGAGGGGAAATGCCCACTATCCCAAAAAACTGTATAATTTTCCTTGAAGAAAGCAAGTACGGTATCGTATTTCAAGACTATTTTTGTAGCTGAGGCTTATGATAAGAACGATGAAGGACAGTCGAGAGACCTCCGGGGGGATTTTATGAGGATTTTATTTCCTCAAACCAGACTTGAGTGATCTTTAATTGAATTTTATAATAATCCTGATCATAGTCTACGACAAGTAGGAAACTGCAGTGTAGCGTGCACTCGAATATTCTCAAATTTTGGCAACATCCGGAGTCTCCTCTTCGGATGAAGCTCAGTGCATCATCACATAAAAACCCCTTCGACCTGGACACAGTCAACTCTAAAAAATTGTTTCGCCCCCTAAGAGCATTTATTTTCGTTTTTTCCTTTTTGATTCATGGGCGTGTGTATCGATATACTGTGCATCAGCCCTCTCTTGATGAAGGAAGCTTTTTGTCTTCAAACCGGTCGGAGGGTTCATTGTAACAGGAGAGCTCGTTAATATCATGGAATGTCTTCGGGTGTAGCATCCTATGATATTTACGGATGGCCTTCGAAACTGGTCTTGAATCATCTTCTATAATGAAAACTTATAGATATGCTGTTTCACGAAACGGAACACGTACGACGATGTTACGGAGAGGATTTATTCGTAAAAAAGCGTTGATATGACTAAACCCCGACAGTCAATTCCTGGAAATCTATTTTATTTAGAGTTTACGAATTTATGCTTCAATGCCTGATTGAATTATGAGGAGCATCAACATTGATAAATTGATTGGAGGAAACATTGCAGTTCGGTATTCTCGCGGATCAGGTCATCGAAGCAGGGATACAACATTGAATATGGTTGAAAAAGGCGATGTGAGAGGACGCATGACTAACTCGAACGAACGCAGGTGCAAAGCAACTGCGCAGACGAAAAGGTGCAGGTCGGATCTTCGTGAGTGGATTGAAAAGTTACGAGAATATTCATGACGAGAACATGATCAAAGCTAATGTCGGAACGCTGTCATGAATAAGCATTCTGTTGGAAAAGCACCCAGCAAAAGTTGCCATTACAAAACTACCCTTCACAAAAAGGACCCAGATCCCAATGGAATACTGTTCAATGGAAAACAATGGACGTATTTTTGGCGCAGAATATCATAATCTTTGAAAGTGCGCTTCTGTACTGAAGATTAAAGCAAACCTTCCACGTGCCGAGGGGATCGATCTGTACAGTATATTACGGTGTTAATGAATAATAAATCGAAGTATATAAAAATGTACAGAAAACCTTACGCTCAAAAGCTACCCATAAAAAATACAAAAGCATGAATTAAAAACTGCTGCAGCATTGAACTCATACTATTAATAATGCATTCAGCGAAGGAAAACAAATTACCGATGAAGCGCGGTTAAATCGTGAAGCTGAAAATTTGCTTTGATCTTCTCCGACTCCGTCTACAGAGAAAAAGATGCATAGAATGAAACAAAAATCTTGAACTCATTAAATGAGGTCTTCCTGGTTGATTTTTGTTACAATTTCACTTTCTCGGTGTCCTTTTTCTAAAGGGATTTTCTTCTCGGTGCTTTTCGTACTGGATGCTCTTCTCTTGCATCCATCGGAGCAAGAAACCCTCGCTGTGCGTTGGATAATGAGTACATTTCAGACACAGTAGGCCTAAAATATTATTCAATAGTCGTTGGAATGCACAGGCCTTGTCCGACTCGCAAGTCATGAAAATCGCCTGAGGTGGTGCGCATCGCATAGCCCACATGATAACACCTCGTAGGTTGAAAGTTGTACTGTATCATCATTCTTGGTTGGTTGCGCCCTTTGAACTTCAAGCCGAAGAATCAGCCAGGCGCAAAGGAAGTATAAAGGTCGGCGAAGAGATGCTCTTCCAACAAATCCGGATATGTACGACGAAGAATTTCTCAATGACCTACGTTTCTACACACTTCAAGTCCCACGCTGACCTCTTCTTTCCTTCCGAAATGGGATTTTTCCTGTCCATCCAAGCAAGCGGCATCCGCTTAGAAAACTCTGGATTCATGCACGCACTTCCGACATAAATCATACGAAAAAAGAAACGAGGGAGACTCCAAGGTCGGAGTCGACGACCTCTCGACATGGTCTCAGTCTCCGTCAGCTCAAGCACGTAAATGACCTGGTTTCCGCAGTCGTCGTTGCAGTGAACTGCACCATTACCAGGTCGTCTTGCTTCTTGGCCATGAACTTCGTAGAAAGTTGCACGGTGAACTGGTTACGACATCGCTGACGGTCTCAGTCGACGTTCGTTAACGAGAATGGGAGGTACTTCGAAGAATGGCGAGGACGTGACTTCCGAGACCGGTTTATTTACTAATAAGGCTGTAATTATTTTGGTTCAGAGACTCGATAAGAAAGCAGGACGAGTTACAGTACTATGTCCAGGTCGTAGAGCAATCATTGCCCAGGCTTCGATTTCCCGTGACGAATCCGAATAACCGAGCCCAAATTAATGCCCGATCAAAGAACAGCCAATATTTTTCTCATTTAATTCGTTCGTTCGATTTCGTGAGAAGCAGAAATAAGCACAAGTAAACATTGCGGAATGCTTGCATTTGTTTTCATGAGACCATTTCTGAATTGAATCACTCTGATATTCGTGGAAATGACGAATCCTCCTCACATTATTTTTGCATTTTATTATTACATTGATGAAACTTTTGCCGCGAAAAATCGTCGTTAGCAAAGCTTAAATACCATCAAGACGCGATATGAAGAAACTTCAATTACAATAATCAGATGAAGCAAGTACTGCAAGTGTTTCTGCAGTGTGAAAAATTGAAGGAGCTGACGGCTAATTAATCCTGTAGAACAAGTTTCTCGAAAAGTGCCAGAAGCAATCCTGTACGATCTTTTACCATGCGAGTATCTTCAATTGCCGTACTACTTGACCCAAAAGCTTGTGCGAAATGTACTCGGAAAATGGAAAAGTTCAACTAAAAAATGCAGTTATGTTCTCCACCTTGAAAAATATGCGTGGTTTTCACCTGAAAACTTTGCACATGTGAAATTTGCGGAGCTTTTCTTCATTTCATGGGTTATTGATATATTAAAAAGCACTGGTCCATCGTTCGACATGCGACAAGTCTGTCGATTGAGTAAGTCACAACAAAAATGAATGGATGGTCTATTCCAAAAAAATCATTCCAGTACTAAGAGATGTGGATCGAGCTAATAAAATGGCAAATCTGTTTCAAATATTCGTGAAAAATTCCTTGTTGATCGACACTGATACATGCAGAATTTTTTCTTTGTTTCTGACGTTTAGCTCTCGCATTTCAAAAATGGACCAACTTCATGGCATTTCGTCTCCGACCTTACGCTCTTTGGTATACCTCAGAATAAATTCAAGGCAAATCGTTCAGTCATTCCGAAAAATCATCTAAGAGATTTGAACCATTTTCAGGGCTATAAGGATTCGCTTTTTGTACTTCGGAATGAGTCTGGATCGAAGCATATCCTCAGATGTCACCTAATTACTATATTGATTTAAATGGCTTTTTTCCCCGATGAAGCATTGAAGAAAAAACATTGGAAACAGGGCGAAAAATATTCAAAGACAACATCAAGCAAGCTTGTAACCCCTTTTTGAAATACTCAAGAGGAGCAAAGAACTCAGAAACCAGGATGACAATATTCAAAGCCAACATCAAACAAACTGTAACCCATTTGGGAATCATGCTGGCAGCCATATCTGCCTGATCAACTTTCATTTCTCTTTGAGGATGATCATTTGTCTCGCTAGTCGTCATTAAAATCTGGGTCTTTAATTTAATGGCAGAATCAGTAGCAGCATGAGTCAATAATACAAAATACCAACATACTGGGCATCCAATTATTGGGGTAACGTTGTGATGTAAATATTAAATGAGCTTCACTGCATCAGATAATTCTGCAGCAGCCCAAAATTTCGATGAGACTTTGAAAGAAAATGGGAGCCCCGCTTAATTAGAATTCTCGAGTCAACTTGTTAGCCGTTTTTGTACCTTTTTTTCTTGAAAGCAATACTGTACTATATTTTAGTGTGCAGCTAACTTTTTGGAAAGCATTGATGTAAGCATTGACGCTTGTTGATGAGGCGCTTGATGTAAACGATTGCTAAATTTCTAAAATTGCTTTGCCTTGAATGACGATAAGTACAAGCAAGGGTAAAATTTTCGGAGGACGAGAAGCAATACATAATTATTTTCCGGAAATTTAAACGTTGAATCATGTTATTCAATTTTTCTTAGCGGAACAGCGACATCTATGTAAAATTTTCTAGAAACCAGGACATTTCACGTTTTTTCGTGTTGACGATGTCGACAATGGAGCTCTAATGCGGTCTGGTGTAAGCGGCAGGTCACATACTGCTGCTCAGCATGAACCGTCTACAGCAATTCTCTGTTCAACAGTACCGTCTTACTTTTATCGATTGTTTGCAATTAACAATGTCTACCCATTAATACCTATTCATTACTGTTTACAAGTTCAAAAAGGGTTTCATATGTATTCAAAATGATATACGGTCGATTAAGGGAGGATGACGCATATTTACATGCAGCAGTACAATATACTGTACGTAGCGCGCCCGATGCATGAAAATGTGTGATGCTGCAGCCTGAATGCTGTACGTATATGGAACTTGTCTCCAAAAAAATTTTCAGCCGAATTCAGCAATCAGATCGTCTGCAGAATGAAACTCCGCTAAAAGTTGTGAATAGGGATGAAAATTTCTTGCACGATGAAAGTCTTACAGCAGCAATGTGAAATTGTTCCGCCGATGGACAGAATCCCAGCATTTGTCAATAGCCCCGTAAAATCGTCGAAACGTCAACGTGTTCGTGCTTCACATGAGAAAATGTCATTTGAGGCGTTCTATTGCGTCAGAAATGGTTCATTTTCTTCAAAAGGCGCTTGTTATTGAAAAAAGCAGAAAAATGTTTTCTCGGATTGGATGAATTGAGAAACCCCATTCAAAAATACACCAATGATTTCAAGTGTTTTCATTGCCATGAGTACAAGTCAGACGTTTTACGAGTATAACGCAGTACAGTATTGTGTATCTAAACAGGCCTGAGGAACAATGATTTAAATTACATATTTCCATCGCAAAATATGAAAAACGATATTCTGAATATCAGATGATTCGAAAAATGAACATCCATATTGGGATAATTATGCGAAGTACCACGAAAATTGGTGCATTCATCAACTCCCATCCCCCTGAGCGCTGATCACAGCACTTGACGCGAAGATGAGCAGCAGGTTCTTCATCATGTCAAGAACCTGCGGTCAGCAAACAAAAGTGAAAAGATACACTGTACACGTATCGTGAATTTATGCAGTAAGTACTCCACCAGAGGTCCATGCTCATCACGTTTCTCCTCACGCTGTTTTCCATTGAATTCTAGAGGGGGAAAAAACGACGTTCGCATAAAAATGCGAGCTTCCAGAAGGGAAAATTACTTGTGTATTATAACCTCCCCTTCGCGTCGACTCCGTTGCATTACGCGCATTTTCAATGGTGTCAAGCAGTTGTTCCGAGTCCATTCTCCGGCCCGCATGAAATCGAGGAATGCCTTCGTGTTCGTATATAGAGTCATGTTGGTAAGGCTTTCGGGTCTTGAAACATGGCGCAAGAACGAGAAGAAGTGTAATTTATTCAGTTTCAAACCGCAGGGCGAGGCCTGTAATAGCACAGCGGCCGAGTTCACGAAAAACGCGGACTGAACAACCGCAACATGACGGGCTTCCGGTAGGGAGTGGCACAGCTGATGCATCGGAAATTCAGCCCTCGTTCCTCCCTTTAAACTCCTCCAAATGGCCTCCTCCCCCTCGGGCCTCAGTACAATATTCCCTTTCCTACGGAAGGAAAAAAACCCCGGCATTGCGCTCATCATTCCCGGTCAGGTCCACGAGGAATCCAAGCCAGAACGCAATGCAGGAATCTCGTCTTGTTGCGTCACCTTGCGTTTTCATGCATCCAAATCCTCGCGTGGTTCAGTGACCATCCAGCCGGAGAGAGGAAAAGAAGTGGGGCGCACGGAGCAAGCTGTTCCGAGACAAAGGATTTCGGAGGTGCCTGTACAGAGGGGAGTAAAAGTTGGATAGACTTTTACGACACGCGGCAGGTTCTCCGCCCTTCCAGGCCCTTATTGACACAGGCACAAGGCTGGAAGGGCGACAGACTTGGGGGGGGGGGGGGGGGCCCATAGCCCCCCAACCCCCTGGGGGTGGGGGGGGGGGGGTGGGGGGGGGGGGGGGGGGGGGGGTATAGCCCATCGACTTCCAACGAAATGCTGTTAATGCAGCTGACTTCCCCCACTGAATGCTCAGCAGGGTACCTCTAGAACCACAGCTACACTTTAGTATTCTATCTGACGTACCGCATTCATGTCGGATATTCCGGTTAGAGCCAGATACTGTATCTTGAATTATACTGATGGTACCTGACAATTTGACTCCCAGCAATTCAATGGTCAAATTTGCTGGGAGATCAACTTGCAATTCAACCTAGGCCCACAAGTTGACCCACAGAGATGGGGGGAAATGTCAAATAGGAAAACATCGCATTTGACATTGCTTTTCAATTCAACTGCTCAGCAAGTTGGCCCTAGTCTAGCAACAGATTAGGGTCAAATTGCAGGGCACCACCTGTACTACACCAAATATATGTTTGTATACTCTGGATACATGACAACTGTCAGTTTTCTTTGCAGGATGATGTTCATAAGTCAGAATGTTTCAAAACTGAATTGGAAGAATTCAATTCCCTTATCAATTTGGGGAAATGTTAATTTGTTGCCCCAAAAATGCTTGCAAGTCTGATCCCTGTTTGTTTGCCAATGCAGGTAAATAAGTCAGAAGGTACGGTAGCAGGGGCATTCAGTAGCCAAGACCTCATTGTACACATACATAGTTTTAAAATGCTGCTTATTCAAGAATTAATGAAGGGCATTTCCAAGACATCTGGAATGGAACTAACAGTTTCATGATTAAGCTTCACGTAACAGTTATGTGTTGAGTAGGAGTCTTGGTGGAGGGAACTGGGGAAAAAGTGGGTATTCTTCTATACAGTAGTACTAGGGTTTAAATATCCAGGTAATTTGCTTTTTACTTTTTAAACCATCAAATTCCCTCAGGAATGGCAGGAATGGTTCAAGTCTATTAAGGCAGGCATAATCAAATTTAAGACATTTCAGTACTTTACTTCTTGTGCCTCGAAAAAAAAAACAATTCGGTAGTTAAAAAAGGCAATAATTCTGATTATGCTTTTCATATAAATTTTAGCAGAAAAACAATATTCCGTTTATGATTACCTAAACTTCATTAAAGTTAAATTTTGATTTTATATCTTCAAATATAGTATGGAGCCAAAAACGAGGAATTGGATTACTTCGTGACACCATTTTCAGACTTTGCGTTATAAATTTCCAGGTGTTGCTCATGCATGTTAATATCCAAAAGTAATTGCAATGGGGAATACAAGTACATCTAAATCGTTTTTGAATTGTGTTTAAATCATGGGACTTATCTTTCTTGAGGAAGGGTTGCTGACTTCCAGCTTAATTCCTGGAATGCTTCGAACATTATTTTATAAAAGAAACCCTTCATCGAAAATTGTTGCAATATGCGTTAACTAAAAACGTACTGCTTAAATGCATTTTTGGCCATCATTATTTATAGTAGGGGTGATCAAAACTCGAAAGCAATCACTTTACACGCAATTCTGACATGTCATCACATATTAAACGTTCCGTGATTTCACGGCCGATTTCAGCAAAAAGGTAGATCCTACATGATATGGAGCTTCAGTCGGTGTGGACCTGCGGCTAGACCAGAAAGTGTCTGGCTATGCGTCATCGTTTTTTGTCATTAAATTAAACGTTGTCTGGAAAGAATGGACCGAAAATGCCATCATACTTGCTGAGTCAAGTTTGGTTGGGTCCTATGAGTCAACGACGATCTTTGAGTCAAAAGAAAATCTTCTCAAGGTGTCCTCTTGCGGTTCCAGCAATTTCTGTGCACAGGTGTGACTGTCTTCAGCGATGTGGCTGTTTGCTTACCTTCCAGTCTGTTTCATGTATTGGACAGAATTATTGTGTTCAATCTTTTCAATCGATTTCAGAATTCATGTTTGTTTTGCATTTTTCACAAAGCAAGAAAAAATACTAGGACTAAAAAATATACATTCATAAACGAATTGCTACAATTTTTGCAAGCAATCGAACAATGAAAAAGCAATTCAAATTCGTGAAGATGAATTCGGTAAAGGTAATCCAAGAAAGGCAATCCTATAGCGCAAAATATTTTGGGTGTCATATAAGATCCTGTACGTGGATTATCTGAAATAAACAAAAGCCACATCGCATGTTCCATGGACGAAAATGTGCTGACAATCGTTTTCATTTTTATTTTTGTCGAGAGTAGGAAGACCAATTTCTGATGAATATGCTTGGGCGGCGCGAACGTCCCCACATTTATTTGTCCTACAATTGTTGAAAGCGTAATTTCAGCACTAAAGTTCAAGTCTACTAGTTATGTGGCTTGAAATATATTTGTACTGGAATTGTGCGCGAAAGTGAAGAGAATAAAAAACGCTTAGGAACCCTGAATTTAGTCAACCAAATTTTTTTACAAATTCAGACTGCTTTTCGCTGTCGCCTCTTCAGCGAGATTAATTTCGTGACATGATCGCTAGATGTCGCTTGTAGGATCGGTCTTTCCCTTGCAGTTCCCTCCCTCTGGCCCCGTAGGTCCAAGTGGGCGCCAGCAGCACTTTTGTGAAGGGAGGGGATTCGCGCCGGAATCAGTTGCCCGGCGTGCGGGATGTGGAACGGCTGTTGGGGAAGTCGCCGAAGGAAGGGCATGAGAAGGGGAAATGACTCCCCCTTTTCCGCTTCCTGTGATCGAGATGTGAACGTTGGCCGTCGGTTGGCCTCTGATGTGTAATGCTGTTTCATTGATTTAATCCTGCGAAACCCCGAGTGGTCGGTGCATTGTCTCCGGGAAAGACATAGTGAAAAAAAGCTGGACTGCTGAAAGCGTCGATGGAACTTTACGTGACTTAGTGGATGAGTGTCGTTTCGTGGTGTTCATCCGTGCGACGCTAAGCCACCATGGTTGACGTTTTTGAGAAAGGTTCGTTTCCTCTCTGGTCCTCGAAAATTTCGTCATCCTAGAATTTCAGCGCTTTGTATCACAATGCGTGCGCTGGACCTGGCTCAAATTTTGTGAATACGATGAGAACAGGTCGAGTTATTTTTCCTTCAGGCTTCCGTCGGGGAAGATTTTCATTGTCGAGTTACCTTTTCATGCCTTCGCTTTTTTAATTCCCGGATCTCTAGAGAGAAATACATTTCTTGCTTCATGCTGTGGAGCTTCGTTTAATGTTATTCAGGTGGCTCATTTTCCTCCGGGATTCATGTGGAGTAGATCTGTCACAAAAAAATCCTAACTTTTTGCATAACCTTGATGATCGCATAGTATTATAGTAATCTCTGCAAAGGACTAATGAAACGGTGCACAGAGAAAGTAAACTCCTGTACAGTACAATATTGTTGACTGTTATGTTGATGGTACTCGTTGATGGTCATAATCGAAAAAAAATTGAGTTGTAGTACTTTTGTTGAAAACCCCCAATTTAAGTTCATGCGATCCTTGTTTGAGTGACGTGCGATTTTCAAGTTTTCCATTCCACTGAAAAGACCAGCACTCGCACTTGACATAAAGCCAAGACAACATCACAAAATTGCACTCTTTTCAACTTAGCAGCTTTTTTCCTTTTCCAAAGGTGTTCCAATATTGTACAGTACCTGTACTGTACTTGCGCACTCTTTCAATTGGCTTACCAGCAGTTATCCGGGCAACGCATTTCCTGTGTTTACGCCGATATTCCAGGGTTGTGTGACATTTCTTCTTCATTTTTTCAACAGTCATATTGAGGCGAAGGAAAGTTTTATTATTCAGGCGGTCATAGAATTCAGCTTCTCTTTCGCAATCCAGCTCGACCCCGGGTCGAAAAACGTAAGAACCGTGATAGCCTCAGGAAATGTCGCAGCTTGAATATGGGTCTTATTTTCCTGGGCTAGTCTTCTGCAGAATAAATTCATCAAATCGTTTTCCACGTTTTCGTGAGTGGAATTCTAACAAAGCAAAATACGAAGAAGCCTATTTGGTGTCTCTTTAAAAATAAACAATGCCGGTTTCTTTGTCAGCGTTTCGCGGTATGTACAGTAACTTTGCTGTTCGACATCTGAATCGAGATAACCGTGAATTTTCACAGGTAGTAGCGTGCGTTCGACGTAAAAGACTATATTTTGAAGCCGGAAATGGCTCACATCAGTGGAAGTGATACTCTTTGCCTATATCCATTGCCGCCTTTTGAAATTGAGGTTCCCCGGCGTCTCATCGTCGTAATTGCATAGTGTGCTCAGATTAGGTGTCCTGCCAGCTAGTACAGTATAGCGGGGAAAAAGAGCTGAGGGTTGTCACCGATATCATGTTACACCTGATCTATCGCTGTGCACTCGATGAAATGCTTTGCTGGGAAGATCGTCATGCAACCCGGATCCTATTCCTTGCGGTTAATGACGATTGGTGTCCTTCATTTTTTTTTTTCAGAGTCGGGGTTTACCCCAGAATTGGGCGTGGATGACATGACGATCATCACGGATATCGACGAGAGCGGAATCAATAGAAATCTGCAGGTCCGCTATCACCGAGACCAGATTTATGTATCCTTTTCCACGAACAAAAAAATACTACAGTATATTGTGATGTCGTATTCAGGTACGGATTTTTCTTTTCCGGATGACCGTTTAAGCCAGCCTGATGGAAACACTGCTAATTTACGATGTTAAAAGCAGTTCCTGTTCCTCCTTCGTACTTTAAGCTGGCCTCACTACCTTGCAAAATTATCTGCGTTCAAACAAAGAAATTACATAAAAAAAATTGTTTCCCCCCTGTAAAAGTGGGGCAAAATTCGACACAGTACTCTCTACGGGTGCGTTATGATGACTTGCGTGCGGATTATTTGACAGAAAACTCCGAATGTACCGTTTTCTCATATTTATGGGCCGAACCTTGAAGCCGAACAACGGTGTGATGCGAACAAAAACTGAATTCCTTAAAAATTCAAATCTTTGCAGAAAAATGCTGTCTTTGCGCTGCCAGAACCGTTTAGTTATTCTGAAAGAATCTACAGTACACCTATAATGCTAAAGAGTAGAGAAAACATTTTTGTTGGGGGGGGGGGGGGGGGCCTGATGTGAACATGGTATTATTGATAGACCTGGAGGCTTGCAAATTTTATTTTAGACTTGTAGACACTTCTGATTAACATTTGAAAAAATTTTCAGATTATGCTTAAAATACTGTAGTAGCCGGGCCCGTGCTCCGATATAATATTTCGAGTTTCGGCTGAACCCAAGTTTTTGGGCCCGTTTTGTGATGGAAAAAAATCTTTGCCTACGATCGCGTGAACTGATTACTAAATATTACATCGTAGAAAATAAATTGACGTCATCAATAATTGCGTACTAGACTCACGAATAACGCAACAATTTGCTGAAAGTGTCCTATTTTTCCAACAACTTATCTGTTAGAAGATCGGTGGCGTCGGCGAACTTGATGGGATGATGATAGGCTTGAAATTAAAAAATTTTCAACGACGGTTTTGTTGGGCAGTGATTCTTCAGCGCTAGTGTGTTGCGGGAAACTTTTGCGCGGATACGGACGCGTCGGTGGTAAGGTGGGTTGATGAGGTCGTTCCGAGGCGAAACGCCGAATTTCGATCGTTTTTCATGTTCCTTCGCCTTCTGGAAGAAATCTGGAAAGCTTGATTGACTTCTACAGTTTTACGAGCACTTATCTGAGAGCCAAGGAAATTTTATGCCGCAGAAAACTCAGTGGTAACTGACTGAGCATCCCTTTAGGCGTTGTCGATAATTTCATTAGGATAACAGGGATTTCTCTGATCTCTCTAAATTTCGTAATTTCACACATGTTAGTCTAAGTCATGTACTTGATGATCTTTTGTGCCAGTGTCAGGAATCAATTGGCTTGCCGATTTTTTTCATCTTTAAAAAAGAGTCAAATCATGGATTACCATGGCTCAAATGGGGTGGCGCTCACTTGCCCGTGCACCCTGCGGTTTGCGGAGACCGAAGAACGTTTGTCCTGGCGCAACTTGGGTCTAGCGACTGCTTGAGAAACAATTTAACTTTGAAGCGAAACTAACGAAGCCACGAACGAACTTATGAAATATTTTCAGAGAGAGAAGCTTCGAGAGGGTTTTTTCCTGTCTAGTTCAAAGCGAATGCCTTGTTCTCGAGTTTCTTTCGGGTCTCGTCGCTCTGGCTCGGCGAGAACTTCGTTGATCTGGATCTCTTGTCCAGGAAGCACGTTTGGTTGACCGAGGGATAAACAATGGGTATATTTTCCTGGCCCGCGGCAATTTTCAGTTCAGGCTATCTGGTCGCCGCAGGCCATTTGACGCTTTCTGTGGCCGAACACGAAATCCAAAGAAAATACCGCCACCGGACTATCTGACGATGAACGTGATGATTCGGATTGTTTCAATTCTCTGGATTTCGTTATCCGTGTTGAGAGGGCGATGTGTATTATATAAAACGTTGCTGTAGCGAAGCGCATTGTAACTACCTCATTAAAAGGAAGGCCGATCTCATTTCGACCCAAAATTGGACCAGAGTTTTTTATCTGGCAGTTTTATGCAGCGAACGCGAAAACAAATTAAGAGTTTTTGAAAATTGTGTGTAGAATGTTTTAAGCGTTGAAGTGAATCTTCAAAAAGTTTAAAGCTTCCGATGCAGTGTAATCAAGAATTATTGAAGTAGAAAGATAGGATTTGAGAGATTTTTGTGAAACAAACGGGTCTACTGCGGATAATGACTTAATTTTGGACAAGGTTCATTTGAAGTTTTGAACAGCACGAATGATATTCCAATTTTTGTCTGAAAATAATCCCAGCGCTTATTCGATGATTTGGTCTTGTTTTAAGAGGAGTTTACATGTAGTTATCATAGCATTCGTGTTTCAGATGATTTTTGCATATGCAATTTTTTTTTTTCGTAGAAAAATCTGTACATTTTCAGGAAATGCTTTCAGATTCGCCAGCATGCATCCTGTGAACTCATACTGTTGGAGCCGTTCAAGAAGTTTCCTATATATAAAGTAGTCTTGGGCGTAATTGAAATTTTCAGTCATCTGTACTGAATTTGATTTTATTTTTATAGTCATTTTTATTTTATTTTTCAAACAGCGGACTAACTTATTGGACATCCACTATATCCAATTTGTATGGCTTCAAAATGTTAAGAAACAGATGCACGCCCAATGCATGCAGTTTTTTTGAAGTACGACATACAGTAATTTTGTCTTTCATCATTTGCCGTTGAGATATTGCGTATTTGAGAATAGTTCGGAGTTCTGGTGATTTTAGGTTTTTCTAAGGCGTCTAAGCCGCTGCGAAGTTAGAAAGTTCTCCTTGGCGAATTAACGAAGCAGCAGGAGTCCTGAACAACACTTCTGATTTGAATAACAATTCGGTTGAAAGGGTTCAGCTGGTGCACCGTGGCACCCGCCTTCCCCGCATCGGATATTCACTCGAACCCTGGTTACGATTCCGCGTCAGTTTCCCTGCCCATTGTCTGCCACATCAGGTTTTATTTGTCTGGAGGGAGGAAGCCTTAAAACGACCGTGTTGCACGATGTTTAACATCAGGCAGGTGTTTTAATACATGGTTATATGACGTGAACCCGCGGACACCTAATGTGCAATTTACGTATGATTACTGAACCCACTTTTCTTCCCAAAATGAACCCTTATTTCTTCGTGAAAACTAGATTATCCTATCAAAATGCGAATTACTTGACCAGCTGGTGATCGGCCTCAAAAGAGCTCAGGTAGTAAGCTGTCATCCTCTTTTATATTGCATGTTAATAATAATCTCCGGGCCTTCCTCTGAATGTGACGTTGAATCAAGATTGAGCGAGTGGCAAACGCTTGAAGCGACGAATTATTCCGGAAATTTGTTCACGTCAGATGAAAGAATATGATGTGTTTCCCGAAAGGTCGTGAAAGAGAAGTTTTGACA
Source organism: Notodromas monacha (assembly GCA_905338405.1). Taxonomy (NCBI): domain Eukaryota; kingdom Metazoa; phylum Arthropoda; class Ostracoda; order Podocopida; family Cyprididae; genus Notodromas; species Notodromas monacha. The sequence continues at coordinate 254,081 of CAJPEX010000003.1, read as the reverse complement.
AAAATATACCGCTAATATACGATGTAATAAGAGTTTCATTCCTGTAAAAAGTAATGAAAATAAATTGCAAAATGAATTTGTATTAAGTTAGCATACATGCGTATCTCAACCAAGAGTAATGCCGAATTACTAATTTATGCAGTATTTTCATTTTTAATTCTGTAGAATTAAATGTTACAATTATCTATCATCCAGATGTAGGCACCTGGTCGTTCGTATCGGCTATTTAATTTTTTAGCAACACAAAATAACCCGATTTCGATTGAGCTTATTTTTCCGTGATGAGATAATCCCGACGAAGATTTGATAACTTACGATTATAATCACGAGGTTTTTTTCGGAAAGAAGTGCTGTATCCTTGTGCTGCGTAATTGAAGCGTACTTTCGGATTTTCATTTGAAACACCCTTCAACGAAAATACCAACGCGTCGCGCATCGTGTGTTGCATGACGGAGGCGAACATCGGCCTTGCCATCTCGAAACTGAATTGTGACGCGGGTTAAACAGGAAATTGAGACCTTCGTGGTTCGCTTTAGAAGGAAGTACCGCTCAACGGGTAACTTGAAATGGCTGACGTCAGCGATACGAACCAGATCCCCCGAGTCAGCTGGCATTGCTCTCTGATGCCGGCGCCGAAGTCGTTAAGCAACATGTATAGCTTACCACCGAAAATACTTGGATATTTATTGGAAAACGAGCGAGAATAGTTTTTGATGAAGCAATTTTTCTTGCGATCGACTATGAATCAGTTGTGTTCGATGAATTTTTGTTTCGAGATAATGAGTTGAAATAAATAATTTTATTTAACATTGGAAAAGTTTTCCGTCACAATACCTGCGTATTCAGAAGCATGCCACTGCTGTTAATGATAATTTATTACAATTTCCATTTTTCGATGCTTTCAAATTTATTTCCAGACCTTTTCTTGCATAAACTTCAGCATTTGACTGGCAGTGCTCTGTTTCTCGCTACTTTTTCAAACTGAGTGGACGGAAGTTAGTTTCGTCAAGAATGGGTTGGTGAATAATCACGAAAAAATTGCGATCATCATCGGTGCCAAGTGCGGAAGTCCCAGAATTTATGGACCATCCAAGGAAACAATGCCTACCAGTTTATAATTTTTTTTCACTCCGATTGAGGACGGATGATGCATTTATTGATGCGTTTTGGAATCAGTTCGTTGGATAGGATTCGTTGAATAACACGAGCTGAGCGTTCAATTGCATTCCAAACAGTCGTTGTAACGAGCACATTTGACGATCATCGAGTCGTGATGACGCGGTCGATTTGTTGGTCTCAGGCGCTCACCAAGTCGGATGGCTCAGCGTTTGATCAGTCGCAAAAAATATGTTTTTCACGTACACGTGTTTGCGATTATTCGGCGAATCGGACGATGGATGTTTCGAAAGGACTTCATCTGGAATCGCAAGTTGGATCCGGATACATGCGAGTGGGTCCGCTGTAGGAGGGTATGCCATCTATCGGCCGATCGCTGCTATGAGCTCACACAGAGAAGAAAATGGTCTCAACTCGTAGATGCGGAATTGCTTCTTCAGGGATAATCTCATGGGTTCCCATAGATCCTAAGGTTTCTTGCCTCTCTGTGCTAAGCTTTTACGAGCGTCATGACTCATCTCTCTAGGACTCGAGCAAAAACGGATCTTAAAGGCATGCGTGAAGGAAAATGTCACACTTTTTTAAGGGATAGATTTTCTGGGAATTGAAAGACTTCATAGCAGCTCAAAAGGGTAACACCGTCGTCCGGATTAGTTCTCACTCAACCCTACTGCTTTCATTTAGAAATTCGAAGAACCCGAAAAACTAGGGATAAAACTCAGATCCGCAATTCTGAACTCAAAGGAATCTTAGTTATCCAGGCTAACCTCCGGATGTCTTCTTCTGAATCACCTCGAATAACCGAAAATGAAGAGAAATTCAAACTGCCCCTCATAATGTTAGCTGTATTTATTTGAAACTCGAGAATCGAAACGTTGGACGTATTCGGAATGCCCGCATTACCAGAAAATAAAATATTCAAAACTCCAATATGTTGATTCCTTATAATTCAGGTAACTCGAGCTAATGTGATATCTTTGGGTCACGAAATTTGAAAGATTGTTCAAATTAAATGTTAATTGAGGCTTCTATGATGAAGTTCATCATTTAAATTCTATTGGAGACACAAGAAATGACTCATGTTCCCTCTCATAACAATGTTTTTCAGAATTAAGTTTGAGCTGGAAAATTCAAATTTTACTACTGTATCAAACTAAACCCAACCGCCCCCCCCCCCTCCCGAAAATCCACGAAGATGCGAAGTACAGTATATTTGAAGGCAAAGTGCAGTACATATAACCTACGCGCTGTGTGAACAAAATTCTGAAAATTTGGTGGCTTTTTGTCAAAGGAGTGTGATTAAACATTTAATAGTTGAATCCATATTTACAAAATGCCAGTTCGGATGCATTCAGCACACGTCGTATTTAATGCTGAGAGAACCGACGCGTCCTGGAAAGCTATATCGAGATTATCATAGTTTTCCTTTGAATCGATTTCCAGCATACCAGTATTCATAGTTCTCTCGACCCTAAATTTATAATATAGAAAAATGCTACTTTTATTTATTCAGTGCAGTTTTGTGGTGTATCTGGAATGATCCTAACTTAACGTCTCTTTGCAAACAATGGTGTACGTAATGAGAAAGCATGAGGCATGAGTAAATGCGGTACGTTTCTTTTGATTCACATTAATTTGCGAGTCATTGAGAGAACCCTCGCGCTAAGCAGCGATCCATATTGCACGATGTAGGCGAGATGGTGCGAGGAAATTATGGAAAAAAATTATGTCTAATGGTAAAAGGAATCATGAAGTTGTCGAAGATGTAGCTTGAATCGATGGATATAATTCGAGTTTTGCCGGGGATGCCCAAAGGATGAACCAGAGGGGAGGGAACTGTGAGGTTGCGTTCGAGTTCCTAGGAAGTTATGAAACCTCCTTGAGACCGCGTAGAGATCGGATTCGAGTGTCGTCACCAGCACTTTCTTGAGGCGAAGCCCCCGAGGCGCTTAGTGAGCGCCACTTCCCGGACTTCCGTGTCCATTCGCTTTTTTTTTTCCTCGCCTGCTTCATGCGTCGTAGACAAACGAGGCGACATTTTCAGCGCTTCCAAATCTCAAGGATTTTCGTCCTCGAAATTGACCCTCGAACGGTCTTTTGATGTTGAGAAAGCATCCTGCGCGTCAAGGAATAAGTTCAGGACAGTTTTTTTTCTCGAATGGCCTAACGAAGGCATGAAGCAGGTTTGTTGGTATCATGCATTAGTTTCGGGCTGTTCTTTGATTTCTGTCTAAATTTCTTGAGGAGCGGGACTAAGTCCCGGTCCCACGATTCTCATCTAATGTCAAGAAAAGCCAGTGCCTGCACTTCTTCTTGGAAGATTATACCATTTGGCGGGATCTAACGGGGTTTCGCTGAACTATGCTTCTGTTTGAGTTGCGAAATATATTTTGGCTCAGTCGGTGTGCTGCTACCTGCAGATTTTTCTCTGTTTTTCGTCAGTTCGTAATAACTATCCCAAACCGCGTTTAGGCGGATACTTTCTATTCTCAACATAGAAACAGAAAATTTAAATTTTTTTGAATGCGCATGGTCATTTGAATTATGTGGTAATGGTTCAACATAATACCGTACCGTCATGTATGTTCATGTCCGGCAACCATCAAGCGCACATGCCCTTCAGGCTTTTTTCTTCCAGTATGTAGAATTTTATATGTATGACTTATGGACGAGGTCGTTTTAACTTTTAAGGGATTCCATTTGATGGACCGTACAGTATATTCTGCAATTGTAATTCTGGTATTTTCATTTAGGATCTGCATTTTGAACATCTGTTCATGGAAGAACACGCTATATTTTAGCACATTACTTTACTGCACTTTTATCTGCGGCTTCGATCAAGCGAGAAATGTCTTCCAAATGGTCCCTCTGGTCTCTAATTTTCAGCCATGCTCTTCATCGAGAAGCGCCTTTAAATAGTTAAAGTTGAACCTACCGTTTTTCATCTACTCAGGACATTTATTGTACTGCACTGAAGATTGTAATTTGAATGGGGCCGTTGTTAGTCGAGCCAATTCCGCTAGGAAGATGAAATATATCGGAATTGAACGAGAAGGCTCGAGAGGGCATGTTGATGATCCCGAGGGCAACAGGCAATCAGAAATGATGCTGAGATAGCTCTGAGCCACTATTTCATGCGTCGATTTTTCCCTCCCTTCCGCTTAAGTGAAAGTAGCCCGCTTTGCCGCTCACCTCACGTACAAGTATTTCGCTTCGTGAGCTGAGGACGAAGCGCGTCTTTTTTGTTCCCACCGCTCTTTTCAATCCTGGTTTTAATTGGCAGAGAAACGTTGGTGTTGTTAATGGGCTACCGAGGAAGTCGTGTCGACTTTTCCTTAAGGCCAGCATTCGGGTGTTTTTTATTTTTATTTTTTGCGTACCCGTGAGGCAAATGGCCCGAAACGGCTTCAACAGACTCTCACAGGTCTCTGTCGTTGAGAAAAAAGACTTCCTTCGATGTTGGGGTTTTCTTTGACGCACATAGAACGAATTCGCGAGATTATGGCTTCCGGTTTCGTGTTGCTGCGTTGTAGCCATGATTTCTTAACTTATTCTGGACTCACTGTGATTTAACCGGTTCAATATTAAGACTGCGCAATATAAAACGGGATAGACAGAAAAAGTAAGATTTTTAAGTACAGTATAAAATAAATATTCTTAAGCTGGGTTCTTCAGTCAGTCGCAGTTGTGCAATTGGTGGTACGCCAGATTTTTCTGCAGGTAGGGTTTTTTGGCAGTGTAAAATTGTTGAAGAAATTGGATTACGCAGAATTGTAGATAGTGAACATATGTATTGACGATCAGGCGAAGGGAGGCAACATAAAGCAGATTAAATAGTTTGGGAAATTGAAGAACGTACGAAGTTACCAAATCTAAACTATAAATACGAAAATGTATGTCGTGGGAAATTTGAAATAATTACGAATATGTCCATTTTGTAAGTTGAAAACGTATTTCTTACTTCGCACTTTTGAATTTGCATGCAAAGCCTACCATGTTTTGTAAGTGTTAAAATTAAGAAAACGTTCATAATACCTGTTCTCGACGGCTAAAAAGTTGAGCTAGGAATTTTCCAGGCAGACCAGGCTGATGAGAGGCCTGTCTTCAATTATATAATTGAAGAAAATTCAGCAGTAAAATTATTCAACAAATTTAAAAACAATCACGACCTAAACAGATACTGTAGGGGGAGCGAAATCCTGTGAATCCGCAATTACGATACTTCAGTCTGCATTGTCCATCAAGTCAGTTAATCAAATTACTGTAAATAAAATTGCTCAAATCAAAATACGGGTCGCTTTGCTTTTTCTCAATGTATCGAAATTTGGAATTGAGCGATGCTCGGTTATCCTAATAAGCCTGGATAATCCGGAGTTATGCTGCACTTTTCACCAGCAAATAATGAAACAAGTGTTGTTTCAATTATCTGTATCATGCTTTTAACTTTTGAGCCTGCTCGCACGGGCATGATCATCATGGCCATTGAAAGAGCATACACTGCATATCCTTGAATGACTTTTCCAGATTATTTTTTTACCGAATTTTAATTCGATCAGTAAATTCAGTTACCGTTTTAAGCTAGCTTTTGATAGTAGAAAACATGCTCAAGCTGTCTTGCGCTTTTGTTTACAGCGGTTCGCAGTCATTTCGTCATTGTAAAATGGGACAGGAAATGGAGGATTGAGTAACCTCATTAGGCATAATTAAAAATATGATGGAATCTAGTTTTTTTAAAAATCTTAAGAAGTCAAATCCAAACGCATAGGATGTGCAGCTGTTACCGTAATCGTCTTTTTCTGATCCTCTCTGTTTTTTTTTCCTTTTACATCAGATGGGCTTTTTGTTTTATGCACTCGAAATCACTCTGAGCTGATGAAATCTCACCCGAAATTCGCTGCGGTTCGCAGATGTTCTTCTATATTGATGTATTCATTTGAAGGCTTTTTGGAGCATCGCTGAAGCTTTATGGAAATTAAAGCGTAACTTACGATACATAACGTACTTCTCGTGTGCTATATATTCGAGCTATGTCGTTTATTTTATTATATTAAAATCTTGAACCACTCTTAATAGAGTACTGTAATTATTTCGTTATGTAAAATCTTCGCACTCCTGGGCATCAATAATTGACAAATGTTCGTTTCAAAATCTGTGTTAAACTGGGGATGGTCGGTCTTTTTTTGCGGATCACAAAGACGATGGCGGAGAGGTGGTTTGTGGCGTATGATTTCTTTGGTTCATGGAAGTCTAGGAAATCGTGATTTCCCTAGAGGGCTCCGTTTTTAGGACGCTCCACCTGCGGGTGGAATGGGCGTGTGCTGAAGGGCTAAAATTCTATCCCATCGGCTCCTCGCCTGTGTTTTCATGCAACTGCATTGATGGGAATCAGTCAGGGGGTCCCGAAAAAGAAACCCCGACGTTGATTTCTATCGAGGGGAAGGCTCGAACTGTGGGCGCCCCTGTCGGATGGCGCTGTGAGAAGACTTCGGCGTCGTGAGGGTGTCGGAGCGCTGACAGCAGAACAAAAATAACTGTCTGGTTCCCCTTCGGTTTGTCGCCCTCGCTGGGACCAGAAAGCAATCCGCGTTTAGTAAGCTAGCTGCAACGGCAAGCTGTAGAAATTCTCGAAAATTGTGCGGGTTCTTTCAAAAGCTATTCATAGCATTCACGTAATTATAGGCCGCGCCCGGGGTTTGAGCAATAATTCGTTGGGAAATCTGCGCAGGCCGCAAAAAATGCAAAATCGAGTGCAGTACGCTTTGCATTTTTATAACAAAAGTATCCGGGAAAAACGAGATGATTTTCTTTAGGAAATGTTAGCAGAAAATAATAATGGTTCATTTTCTAGTTCAGGCCTCATGAGTTCAACGGACAGTTGTACGAGCTTCAACAAATTGAAAGTTATTTGTCGAGTAAAGTTCTTATTTGCTTGAGTTATTTTCCATGGTTCCTTCAAGCCGCAATTATCAGCTAACCTCCAACATTGTACACGCCACACCCATTCGACTGCAGTGTGGCCTATGTCCAAATAATGCATCTCAATTAAAAACCGCACCCGAATTTTGCAATTTCCATTAAAATAAAACAAACTGATGTCTTTTTCACGCTGTGTACGATATTCTTCCGAAAAGATTGCATGTCCAAACACACGATATCGTCTGTTTTCTCTGGTGTTTCCTTTGTTCAAACCTCCCCCCCCCCCCCCCCCTTCCCCGTCGTTGTGTACTCGTAAGTTTACTCAACCAAATTCGATTTATTACCGTGCGGGCGATTGTCCCGTCGCCGAGACTCAATCGTACGTGGAACTAATGCATTGGATGGCGAAGAGCACATAAACTGAGCAAACAGAAACCTGGCTAGGCCATGATGATATTTCATCATTTATTTCTAATGGGATTGTCTTTCTACAAACTTTTCGTCATGAAGACTTTCTGAGAGACAACTTCCCTCTTATATCTTATTGATGGCAGTATCCTCGTTCGAAGCCTCGTGGCAAATAAATATGTGCTTGGATGTGCAGTACTGAAAGAATCATATCCTGTGAAGATAGCCTGAGTGGGAAAATTTTTGTACTTTTTGATATGTACAGTATTTCGATATGTAATGCCTCGCTTTTTGTCTGTTTTCTGAAATTCCATAGATCCTTGATTGACCAATTGTGTCCGAGGAGGATTTTATTTGCCACAAAACCGATAAATTTGCCTCCTGCATCACCAAGTGGAATTTCCATCGATTCTGATTTTTTCTGATACAGTACCTTTCTCACACTTTTTTTGCTTTTCATTTTTAACTTATCCTATCCTGTTATGTAGTTTTTATATAAGTCGGAAATATTGATTTTTTTCATTTTCGAAGCGCAAAAAGCATCCGATCATTATCCCTGATATTCGAGGTTCTCCTGGATTTATTTCCTCAGCTCATGTTGCAAAATCACGCATTTGAAGTTAACCACCTGCAGACGGGAATGAAAAATACTGCAAATGAAAAATACTTGTGGATTCCTACAAGTATTATTACCGTTCACGTTCTGGACACCAATTACCGATGTAGTCTGTTGGTTCAGACGTCTCTCGCTTCGGATTTCCAGTTGATTTTCTACAAATTTTCTTAGCCAAACTAGATGTTATGTGACACATCCTTTCGAAGTTTTTACTCTGCTGTGATAACTGCAAAATCCCCACCATTTCTTTCTGATAATTTTGACAATACCGGAATCTATACATTCAGCGTGTGTGAGTGTTTGTATGCTCACGTTTGCGAAATAAATTTTCTAGAAAAAGGCAGGCAATCAATGAATTACGTACTGCTTGTAAACGTAGAAACTTCACTAATAATATTATACCTCTGTTGAAAAGGGTCGTTTCCCTGGAAAGAGGTGTCCCCCTCTTGATTTTTTTTTTCATGGGATTGTTTTTAATGCTGAATTAGTTCTGCCGATTTGAAATCCCGTGTCAAGGGTCATAATGAATAAAGAAATTCATTTTGGTGATGACGTGTCCCCTTGAAAAAAATAAGTTTCATTCATAGAACGTGATCACTCCATTGAAGAGGGTAATTTCTCGGGTAGGGAGTGCCTCGAATTTTGATTTGGTTATGTTTTCAATGTCGTAATCGAAGTACAAGATTTATTTTCACGTGCTCATGTTCCCGGAAGTCATTTGCTGGAAGAAACAAATTTAGACCGTGGCAATGGATGAATGAATGAATGGCGTGCCCCCTTCGCAACGTTGAAGCTTCGCTCAGTGATCGCTCCATTGAAGAGGACCATTTCCCGGGAAAAGGGTGCTCACTCGCTACCTTGGCTCACGTTTCCATGCTGATAAGATTCCGCGCTTTGCGGCAACGAAAGGTCTCTTGTGGTCGCTGTCAACGGGATTGTAGCGGCTGAGCTCAAGAATCGTATGATCGTGTCGAAGATCAGGGAGTACGCGCGTGGGGCCCGATGATCCCGGGAAAGGAAAAGCCGGAAACAATATAAGGGGAACGGGTAGTCGGCGAGGGAGGCAGGGGGGACGAGTTGGCAGGCAGGGGTAGGCAGGTTTGCCTGGCCCTAGGGATGCTGTGTGGGTGAGGGGAACGAGATGCAAGCCGTATTGATCCGAGGAGGGAGAACCCACCCTAGTTTCCAGCCCCTGGCCGTGGCCCGCGCGCCAGGGTTGCCACTGTTTACCTCCTTTCCGCCAAACCCCTACGCTGCTGACCCGCGTGACAAATAGACGCCGGGAACTACGAGTCACTGCTGTTGATCAACTAATGTGTCGCATAATTTTTAGACTTTCCCGTCCGGGAAAAACACCCAATGCTCAGCATAATCAGTAACCAACTTTTCAGAAAATATGGAAGAGGAATCGACGCATCCGTGAATACCGAGGGTTGCCTTACAATTTACCCTTTTCAAAACCGTTTTATTATGCTCGCTGTGCGGTATACAGTGAAATGACAAAAATGCCATTCAAAGAACATTCCGTAAATGTGATGGATCTGTTTTTGGATGAATCAAAGATTTTTCGACCAGAAAAAAAAATCTTTACGCGGAGAATATCGTTATTGACTAAACCTTGGTACTGTATAATGCATAATATACAGATAAATCATCTCGGATCAGCTCAATGCAGTTGTAACAATATTGATAGCTTCATTTTATATATTTTAGGTGCTAAGATTTAATGTTGGTTTCTTCATCGCTAGGTCTTCTGTTCATTTCCATAATCATATTTCTATTTGAAGCATCCGTATTGTACCGTCTCGAAAAAAGCATTCATCATCATGCTGGAAGCCAACGCACTTCTTATTTTGAAATTCATGTGTGCTAAAGGTTCTTATACTGTCGTGTTTATTTTTCGCCCTGTATAATTGTGCTTTTGAACCAATTTTTATTCAAGAAAATTAACGCTGTGGTCGAAATGATGAATGTGTTCTTGAACAGTTTGTTCCTGCTAGAATCAAAACAGTGCTACCCAAAACGCGGAAGGGTACTTGCATAAATCATCATTTGCTCCTCATCATGCTTCAAGCAAGATACTGATTTATGATGAACGCTGTTTTCCTCCGACATTAAAGTAATATTGATTGCTCGAATTTTAGAGACGCTGATGTTGAACTAGCATTGCTACGCCAATGAACATCTGTCCAAACGTGTCGAGAGGATCTCGAAAGCTTGAATGATTTTCGCAACTAGGAGTTAAACTTTATTATAATATGAGCATACTGTATATCTATCGCCGTTATTGAATTCAAGTTGTGATCTGAGTAGAATACAGAAAACGAACATTGCAAATCGCGATTACGATTAATCATCCTAAAAAATTTTCCGCGCTGTGAAAATTTTGTTTTTACTACGGCTAAGGAATTTAATAGTGCAGGGTGGATCAAATCGTGCGGATTCAAAAAAAAGGATACTTCATAATACGATCACCGCTTTCTGTCGAAGGAAAAAAATCAGCGGGACTTGAACGTGAAATCCACGCCCTGTGGAGTACAGTATTAGTTCAGGCAGCGTCGAACCTGATCATTTATCCGACTGCTCTTCGGCTTATGATTTTGAAAACCCCGGAGTGGCTCATCTCAAGTAACGATCTACCATGTGGTATCCCTCGGTTTCCCTCGAAGGGCGGCGGCCCTGAAATCCACGCCACACATGGCCAGATGCGACTGATTTAGGGGACACCCAGCTGCCGTCGTCTCCGCATGGAAAATTAAACCCCCCTCCCTCCCCCCGAAAAAAAACCTACGTGCATGGGAAATATTTTTCTGCGTCAAAAAGCCGATGTCTGCTTTCCTCCCTGACATTTCGACTGCTTCTCGCATGAACCCTCGTGGCCAGCGACCTGTGTCTGGTAGAGTGACGAGCGGCATTTTGACTTGATGTGGGAAAGTTGACGCGAAAATGTTGGCGACGAGAGAAACGTCGTGCTCTGGTCGTCTATTGTTACCGACAGGTCGACAGGATTCACTCTCCGCTGTTTTACTCCTGAACAGTGCGTTGCATTTTCGCATTGTTTTTTCACTTCACGAGGCTTATGAAATGTGCACGGAAATTCATTCGTTGCGTTGTTCTTCTTATTGGGAGCTCTAGCATGAACCCTGTGACCTGAGCTGACACCAGGATTGGGCAACCGGGTGAATCGATCTTTTGTACGAGTCGTCTGGATGCCGCAAAACGCGATAAATCCGTCTCTATACCTAAGATTATTCCGAATAAGATTTTTCTTTCCACTGTGATTGTTGCTTAAAATTTACCTGTGTTCTTTCTGCGGCTGATAATAAGCCGATTGGTTTTATGCAGTAGATTATGAGGTTTGCATATTCAAAATATTCACCCTAAACCTCGTACAGTTCACCTCCATTTACGCGAATGTAAGACGACATAGGTTCAATTCTACCCGTGGTTTGTCAGACCCGTCGAACTTGAAAAAAGTTAATTAACGAATCTGAAGTCAATGCCACTTGGTTAACAATTTTCAACGGAAATGCGTATGCTGTACGTATCTAGTAGGCTGAAAATGCCCCGATATATGAGATGAATCGCGTTTCTGTCTTTCGGAATGTATTAATCGCAATCTTGGGCCACATTTTAATTGTCTTTCAGGTAAAATAAAGCTTGCGAGCGATATTATGAATTAAGCACAGCTCTATTTATGTAAAAGCGTCCTTTTACTTACACTGAGGGAAAACTGCTCAAATTCTTTCTCGCATTTTCACTTGGCGTTGTGTGGTTTCTGTACGGTATTTATTTTACAGAGAACTCGTTGAATTCATGCACAGCGATGTTTCATGAGTTATAAGGGAATTTATATTTTGACGCATGCTTGGACCACCCAGCAGTGACCGGAGATTTTCCAAGTGAATTCGAGACCAACTATTTTTGTTGGTATGAATTGAAAAATGTCATTGTACTGGAGTGAATGTGGCATGTCAATGAACGTTGCGTTCATTCTTTCGGGAAGTGATGAATCGTGGGCATTTCCCGGGCGTTTACTGCGTGCGCTGCAGGGTATTGATTATAAAAATCGTTTATGGCGGCGGAACTGCATTTTAATTCTGGTAGCTGTCTCAGGAGACGTGGTGAATAATTTTAACGTTCCCGTGATGCTACTTCAATTTACTTCAATCTGGGAATAGCAGAATCTCTGGATTGTTCACGGAATTGCTCAATGCTCTTCACGGAAGGAAATAACGCAACAGTCTTCCTCCCGGATTGCGCTTCGAATGATGTGCCAATACCGAGCCCTGGGGACTCCCGCGACTTCCCTGCTTCGGAAGCTGGCTTCATTGAGGATGTTTATTTGATTAAACGCCTCTGTGCGCCCCAGGGGTCGAGATTAGTGCCCAAGAGCTACAATGAACAGGATAGCTGGCATTTTCATCCCGACCGAGATGAGGCTTCCGCGCTTTGTTCCTTCGTCCGGAGTCTTTCATCATGCGCTGATTTCGTCTCTTTTCCGCGTTCGGCGCGTATGCGAAACGTCCTAATGAGCTTCGCAATAATTACGCGATATTTTATTCGTCGGATAGTCCTCTTGGTTTTAACGTCTGCTACTCTTTTTTTCCTCTGTCAATAGACCAGCGATGTGCGGAAAAATCCCGCTGATGCTTTTCTTTGAAAATAAAACGTTACTTACGCATCATCATACTTTCCCAGAATATTACTACGGCTCATTTCGAGGGTGTCTACCTAACGCTGATGAAAATAACGCGAAAAAATGAAGGTTTGAAGCGGGAATAATTTTGTAATATTGGGATATATCAAAGACTGAGACGAATGAAGATTAGGTTCAAAAAAATCCGAAAAGTGTGTGGCTTGAAAACTAAAAACAAATATTAAAATATTAATGGTGACTGATTTTTTGTATGCTTGCTGGTCAGATGTGGCAAGCAATTTTTTGATGGTTCAGTTGCAAAATGTGTGTTCGATTAAGACTGGAGTTATTTTTAGTGCGGCTTTATCGTAGTAAGGCTTATATGTATTTACCTAGTGTCCAAACATAATTCTAGGGCTTATTCAATGAATAGCAACATTCTCCGTATTTTCGAGGATATACGCCGATGAAACTAATGATTGCCTTATTCTTTGATGACGCATTTTCGAAGGCAGTATGTGCATGACCGCATTCCGCGTGATGCTTTCATGTGAGAGTTGCTGCGTGCGGAGTTTTTTTTTATGCTTACATGCTGCGTATCTTTGCTTTTTTTATTCATCATGGCAGATGCTTTCCATATAAATTGAGCTACATGGTCTTCAGTAGTCTCGGAGAGAAACACATACTGTAACTATTTTATTCGGAACGAGAAAATGCGTCATAATTTTCAATTTCCTGCCACCGAAAAGGGAGCGTTTAAGAGGAACTTGAAAGCAGATCGAAGTACAGTATGTATCTATAAACTTCAGCTGCTTGAGTCCATGCGCTAAATTTTGTAGTGGAACGAAGCAATGAAGTGCTCAACGTTAATGTGGCACTTAGCGCCACGAAAAAAGAATTCACTGGAAACTGAAACACGTCTCGTGTTCGTGATCATGATCAGGACTTGGCAGAAAGTTTTTACTGAAGAGCTTGTTGAACTGCGTTTGGACTGATGCCTCTCATGAAAGATTCAAGTCAACTTTCCAGTTCAATTTTTTGAAAAGGCGAATTCAACTGGAGAAAGGAAGATCGTCATGTGAGCATACAATAATAATATTTGCATGGTTTGTGGTTTCACTAAATTTACCATATCTACCGGAATACTGCACCGTATAAACCTAACTTTTTCAAAAAAATCTGTACTCGAAAATTGTTATACGGCCTATATTTTTGTTGGATCGTCGTGATTAAGCAGATGCGGCGTAAAATCGAAATGATTTTTGCTTTAGCTGAGGATTTCTCCGGTTTAAAAATGTAAGTCCTTCAAGTTTAAGGAAATAAATAGTTGTTCTCTTCGCGAATTGCTGCTCTGGCCGAAGAGAATCCGGTCCGAGTGAGAAAACCTGCAACCGAATTTAATGCAATCTTTTTTTTTACAGCAGCATTTATTCATTTAAATAATTTCTTGTTTTTGCGACTAATACTAAAAAATATTTATGACCTGGTATCTCTGCATGAAATCAGGGTGCGGCCTACGTCAACAGTGTAGAGTCCGGTTCCCTCGATTCTTCCTGACCTTGCTTAGTCGATTTGTTCGCCTGTGGCAAGGCTGAGGAAATCATTACATCGAACTTCATATTTGCCCATCCTTAATTGCCATTATATCCCCGGACGACGGGTGAATCGGTGCTCATCCATGCGATTTCCGATAAGACCGGTCATTTGTCTGCATCGCATTTCGACTTGATCGGATTCAGATCATTGATCCGACCCAGAGCGGGTTAATACCTTTCGAGGGGCTCAAATGAGCACCGATCTGACTCGTTTCAGCCAATGGGAGCAGATTTTCGGGAATTTGCCTCGGTTTCCGGACTAGGAACCCGATTCGTTGTTCAGCGCCGAAATAGGAATTGTGATGATTGAGAACTGCCGGTGTTTTCGCTCAGCCGGATCTTTTTGGCAGTGCCTGGAGATTTCGGCCCGGGAAAACGACCCGGCGATGTTTTGTACGTCATCTTCAGGTCGTTAAGCCTAGAGAAGCTTACCTATGCGTGTTTTTGTGAACACTGATCGATCACCTTACGGGCCCAGGATTCCCGGATTCATATTCTTCCCCCGAAAATGTTAGGGACCCGTGTTTCATTTTCCTTTCCATACGTGAATGTTTTCCTTGACTGTGCCATGAACACCATCACTGGAACAGACTTACACCGGGACGATTCTTGTCGCTGTGAACCCCTACAAGATGTTGGACATCTATTCTCCTGTAAGTACGCTTTTTAATATTTATTCAGGATATCCTTAAACCTGAAGGTTTTAACTGCCAATAACTCATGCCTAGTTTCTGAGACATTTTCTAACGAGTTCCATGGGACACGGAGACGAAAGACTTTGCCTCAGTGGACATGGTTTCCTGCTTTCAGCATATTTTAAAAAGGGGAAACCGTCACTATCCCCGCGCGACGAAAGCCCGGGACACGAAAGCCCCGCGCGACAATAGCCCTGACATGAAATCCCCGCGCTACCCGCGCACAGCTGTAACGAAAGCCCCGCCCGAACTTTTTTTCAGGACTGGTAGTCTTTGGTAGTCAGTTTGGTAGTCGCCGCTGGTTTAACTTCATTACTTTGCTACTAATTGAGGGAAGTACAGAGCTCTTAAAGAAAAACTATGTTTTTTTTTTCAACAACAAAAATTGAAACAAAACAAATAACAAAAGATTACAAAAAAATCAGAAAAAAAGAAAAAACGGGAAAAGTTTTTATTTACAAAAAATTTTGAAAAATCCCACCTTTTGGTTACTCATTTGCTACCTGAAGCAAGACGCTGCATCAGTTGCTACAACGCTGAAGAAATTTGACAAAGATGGTGTGATTCCACATAGACAAGTGTTTACTTCTGAGAGAGATCGCCAGAAAAAACTGCGTCAATTGTGCAAAGATTATCAAAGCCGACTTATTGAACGTTCAGATTTCTTGGAAAATATTTCAAAGACTCTTTTAAAAAACATTTATTTTTGAAAAGGGCAAAAAAGAAAAAAAGACTAAAAAAACATTAGAAAACAATAAACAAAACAAAGTTAAAAACAACAACTTTTTTTTTTGTATCAAAAAGAAATTCTCGAGGTGTACTTCCCTCAATTAGTAGCAAAGTAATGAAGTTAAACCAGCGGCGACTACCAAACTGACTACCGAAGACTACCAGTCCTGAAAAAAAGTTCGGGCGGGGCTTTCGTTACAGCTGTGCGCGGGTAGCGCGGGGATTTCGTGTCAGGGCTATTGTCGTGCGGGGCTTTCGTGTCCCGGGCTTTCGTCGCGCGGGGACCCCGTTACAAACCCTTTAAAAAGAGTGCATGCATAATACATATGGATGGTGCAGAAGTTTTTCAGGCACTGTTTTTTTTTTTAAATCAAGTCCACTTGGGATTACAGGTTTCTGGTACTGTGGGCTCTCAACCAAGATTCGGGAAAAGCCTTCGTCAATTTACTAGAGATTTTCTTCGATTTTAGCCTTTGAATTGAAAACATGTTGTTCACCAATCGAAAAGTTAGCGGTAACATTAACTTTCAGCAATACGAAGGATACCAGAATTGGATGATTGTCTTACTTCAGTATTGTTTTCAAATGCAGAATATTCTTGCTAAAATTCTTGCTTGCTGCATGCAAATTTTATTGTAAAATCCTTTGTAGGAACTACACAGATCTGAACGGTAATTGGGTATCTTTTCAAATCTACTTTTTTACTCAGTAGTTCGTTCCAACCTTGACGAGAAAGACATGAAAAGGCGGTCAGTGATTGATGCAATTTCATTCCTTGAAAATTGTTTTTATGTAAATCCATCCATCCAAAACTACAGGGAGGGAAACTGGAGACTTACATAGCTTATGAACCAACTCTTGTTTTTAATGCGACTTGCTCAAGTTCCTAATCCGGAAAGAGGGTGACTCGTCGACAGTGAAGTTACTTGTTGAGTCTTATAAAGGTTTATGTTCAAGTGATGAAGGAATAGAAATAATGACGAAGCTATAACTGAAACTTCTGCTCTGCGCACAGCGACACGTTCTCGAGTACAATGGGCGGAAGATCGGGCAAAAGACGCCTCACGTCTTCGCCATCGTGGAAGCTGCTTACGCCGCTATGAAGGAGGGCGCCGTGAGTGACGATGGCACCGTTGGCATTTCGAATCAATCCTGCGTAATTTCTGGAGAAAGTGGCGCCGGAAAAACGGAGACGACCAAGTTTATTCTTCAGTACCTTTGTTCGGTCACGAGCAACGTGTCCACGTGGGTCGAGCAACAGATCCTGGAGGCCAACACGATTCTCGAGGCTTTCGGTGAGCGTCTCTCAGATTTGTTTCGCGTCTGCAGTCTCGCCTAGTTTTTCTCTCAAACATCCTCGAATTTTCGCGCGAGATGCGCGAAAAAATTCGAGACTGCATTAGCTTTGCCGCTCACGATCCAGCGGTTTAGTTGAAGGAAGAAAGTACCGTGCACAATTCTTGGTCCTTTCTTTTTATTTTTCAAGAGTTGGTAAACCAGAAATTGCATGCAGTATTATTTAAAGTGCGTGGTTTGGTAAAACGAAAGAAAAGAGTCGAAGCGCGTGCACATCTTCATGATACGTAGAAGACCAATGGGAAACCCATTATTGGAAGAATGCAAGAATATCGTTATAGAAAAACTGCGTCGGATGACCTACAAATATAATGGATCGATTTTTGAACCACAATGCCGTATTTCAAATATTTTCCTTGATCCTAGTCTCTTCGAATGGGGAAAGCGTTGAAATCCCAGTTTCCAATTTTTAAAACGCCACGATAACTTCGTATCAAATATATAACATTTCCCTTGAATGGAAAGTTCCTATTAGTAGAATTTCGGCATTGTACCCTTCAAAGCATCCGAGATGTTCTAGTTGAAACAAATTTTCAAGTGCGCTAGCATTTTTTCCAGCGTTAGCTTTTTCACCTCTATAAAACATTACATTATTAATGAGAAGATATACTACAGTATATATTTTTTTTTACCGTTTTGAAGGAACTAAATTCAAGTTTTAATTTCACCTTGAATTCAGCTCTACAGATTATTCTCGAAGTACTGTATATATGGGGATATCTCGGGAATAATGATACTGTACAGTATTACCATTGCTACCCGGCATTCCAAAAATATGCTCGTATTTTTTGTTGTTGCAGGGAACGCCAAAACTGTGAGAAACGACAATTCCAGTCGTTTTGGAAAGTTTATGCAAGTTTGTTTCGATCGGAAATGGATGATCAAAGGATGCATTGTGCAGGATTACTTGCTTGAACAGTCTAGGATTACCTTTCAGTCCGCCAGAGAGAGGAATTATCATGTGCTTTACCAGCTTGTCGCCGGTGCCCAGGTGAGAAATTTCAGGCTATTTATTGTTGAACCTAATTTATGCGGGTTTCAATTTGACGCGTATTTTATAAACAGCCCCAAATTGCTCGTCTATCAGAGTGAGCGACGTGGCGTTCATATAGTGCAGTGCAGCAATTAATTTTAATTCATTTCGCTTAGATTGGCTTGAATTTTATGCGGACAATGAGCGAAAATCACGAAAAGCAAGGATAAATGAAACAAAATGCACCACACCAAATATGTCGAGAACATGTCTTTTGAAATTCGTGATGCTTTGCGATTTTTGTTGGTAATATCACGTGACGTCATTGTTAAATAAATTTATTGTGATCCTTCAGCGAAAGTTGTTCTGTATTGATTATCAACCCAAAGGTATCTGAACATTAGTCTTTATCGTTTATTTTCTACATCCTGTGAAGAGGTGCCCCGTGAAATGAGCGCCATATGCCATGAGAGTGTCATACAAAGAGCGTGTATTTTCTTGAAAAGAAAAATATATTAATCATCGCCTTCCACGAAACGAACCTCCAGGTTTCAAGCGTACGCCTGCTTTTGTCGAGGGAAATTTGATAATTTCTGTCACACTGCTCTCAATTTTATGAAGTGTTTTTTTTTGCGTGGCGATTTATTGAAGACATGTGATGGATACTGATGTGCTGTTATTTTAACATAAACTCGCTGAAACAGAGATGAATGACGACTTGTTTTGTGCGTTTTAAAATGTTGAATATTTATATATTCCTTGTATATATACTGTATATATATATATATATATAAATTATATATATATAAATATATATATATACGGTATGTACTGTATATGTATATTGAGTTGCGAGGGATACATTTTTGCCTATGCATATGCAGGTGAAAACGTGTCCCGTAAAACAAACCTGTATGCGAACAATGCACCGCTTATTGGTATAGATTGAGTTCCTTGTATATGAGTCATAAATTCACATAGAGTGCATCATGGCATTAACATAAGTTAAAAATTCCTCATTTTTTAAATCATGGGACTGCCCGACGATAACAGTTGATTCACGTCGACGAGCAAATGGCGGGACTCAAGGTTTTCATCACTTGGTTGTTGATGAGTGCGATATCATCAATTGCTTCCACGCGCGAATGGGAGAAATCAACGTGATCAATGACGCCCTGAAAAGAGACAGATTCTCGGATATGGACTTCTTGATGTATTTTTCGTGTTGATTTAAAATCCTGTGATGGTGCCATGGGTGTCGTGCTCCCGGCTTTGTATTATACATCTATAACGTTCTGAGATGTCGACGCCCCGCAAAGGCACACGGGCCTGAGCCATTGTTCCCGCTTGAATAACGGGAACTGGAATCAATAGCACGGATCGGAGCCAAAGTTGACGAATCCCTCTGTGATGGCTTCTGATTTATTCCGTAGAGGAATAAGGAGTTGGCGGAGGAGTTCATGTTGTTGCCGGCGGAGAAGTACCAGTACTTGTGTCAATCCGGCTGCACCAAGATCGACGGAGTTTCGGATGGCGAGAAGTTCGAGGCGCTTCGACTCGCCTTCTCGGTTCTCAAAATCCCTCCCAATATGTGCAAGGGGATTTACGGCGTACTTTCCGCAATCCTGTGGCTCGGAAATCTCATGTTCAAGGTGAACTTTTTGGCTGTCCTTCGTTTTTCTCGAGCATTTGCGCGTTTCGACTCCTTCCGCAGCCCGTTCCAATCCCTGGCTTCCGGCTCCCATTTTTTCGACTTCCTCTGATGCAGCTTTCGAAAATAATTTTAAGCGTTTTGTTTCACGCTTGAAGCAGTCAACAGTTTCAAGAGTTCTTTTTTCTTCTTCTGTAAATCACCACACGGAAGAAAAGCGCCTTATACAATTGGAAAAGTACTGCTGAAAAGTTTTTTCCGTCGGTCTGAGGTCATTATGGACTCTTCCCTCTGAAGCTCGTGCTTTTGGAATGCTTGGGGAAACAAGCCGCGTTTATTTTTACCAGCATTTGTTCTCTGTGCAGGACATCGATGGTGAAAAATGTGAATTGCATCCTGAGGACCAGGACGTTATAGACAAAGTTGCAGTTTTGCTTGGGTTGCAAATGGAGGAGTTGAGCCAAGTTTGCTTGCGTCGTCAAATCAACGTTCGTGGGGCTGTCACGGAAATTCCACTGAGGTTGCAAGAAGTAAGTCTACATGCGGTTGTACCTTGATTTTTTTTTATTTCTGTAATGATTTACTGACTCCGGGAGAATTTCCCACTCGTGGCTCGCTGCGAGAACCAATTTATCACGAGGCTCTCCACGCTTTGCAACAGCTTTTCATGCTTATTCGATATGCTAGAAGTTCTTAGAAAGAATAGAGAGAGAGCGTGCCGAAGATTAAGCACTGTAATCTATTCCTGTCGCTTTCAAGCTTTAGAATTGTTCTTCGCACAGAAGCTGAAAGTTTCTCTCACAAATCCGAGAGGATTTTGTGGAGATCATTATACAAAGGATTATGTTGGGACACATTTAATGCGCACTCCTGTCCTGTCATACTGGGTTTACCCAACAACACCGCTTTTTCTTATTTTCTGATTAATAGACTTTGTATCAGGGCGGGCTTGGAAAAAGAGCAAGGAAATCTGCTTAGTAAATGTTGGAACTTGTGTTTAATCATTTGAAGGGGCGGAAAATTGATTTTCAAGTCGGACCAGTTCCAAAAGTACTGAATACAGTACAAGTACTTCGGGGTATATGATTAGGGGAAAGATACATTTTATTTGGCAGCTATTCTTGTTCCTATTTGAGAAGAGGTATCTTTTCTCGACATGACATACGAAGTAAGTGGTCAGGGCTTTTTTTTCGGACTACAAGTACGTTCTGAGTTGGCCTGTTTTTGTACAATATTTGAAAATTTTGCCGAGGATTATTCTGTGAGTTGATCTTATTTTCGAGGAAACGGGGCCATTATCGAAATATGTTTAATATCTACCTTCGGAAGTTCCTGAGCACAGGGGCAAAAATACCTGCGCAGTACTTCGTTGTGAATGCATATTGGGGTTTTCGTGCCATCGTGAAATAATTTCCTTTTTACCTATAGTTAGAGTATTACAGTGCCAACATTTTTTTTAGAAACGTTCGATATTAGCCTTCATCTCAATTTAAAAGGAAGCCGTTACCTGTCCAGTACCCAAAAATTCCAACTGCGCTGTGAGTTGAACTGCAGGTTAGAACACAGGCGGCTAACGCAAGAAAACAAAGTTTGGCGGTGGTACACGTAACACACTCAATGATTTGAACGCCTGAGAGCTTTCGTAAACGGTTTCTGACTCGAGGAGATTAGGTATGAAGAGCTCTGTTCGCAATTTGTTTTTAAGGCAATTGAAAACAGGCACGCAATGGCGAAGGCATTGTATTCTCGGACGTTCGCTTGGCTGGTGAACCACATCAACAAATGCACGAACCCCGGCAGCGACTCCTCTGTGTTCCTCGGAGTTCTCGACATCTTCGGCTTCGAGAACTTCGCAGTGAACTCATTCGAGCAGTTGTGCATCAACTACACCAACGAGAAACTGCACAGGTTCTTCAACCAATACGTCTTTGCTCTTGAGCAGGAGATCGTGAGTTCAAGCCGGCTGTAAAATAAGGAGGAAGCATCTCTTAATCTCGCTGTCACTTTTCCATCGCAGTACAAGAAAGAGAACATACAATATTCTCACATACAGTACAAAGACAACACCGAGTGCTTGGAGCTCATCGAAAAGCCTCCGAAATGCATCCTCAAACTCCTGACGGAAGAATGCCGGATGCCAAAGGTTAGTGGTCTTGTGAGGAGAAAAAAAAAATCGTCACAATAATCCCGTGACTGCGGTTTTAAACAGCTGCAACCCGACTCCCGCGGTTTTCTTTTCTACATCACAGTCCTAACCTAACACGGCGATGTGACGCGTCACGCTGACTTTTTCAGCTGTGGGATTGAAAACTAAATGAGATCATTACATCACGCGCGTGACGTGGCCGCTATTACTTTCTGGTTTGTTTTTTCTGGCTTGTAACCGACGCGTCGGGGCTCAAATGTTCTCTGGACTCGTGTGCTTTCCACGTTTCGGCCCGAGAAACAGCATGTTTTGATTGACAATTCATTCAGCTCGTAGCGACATTACTAATCTCTCCAAGCACGAGTTATGATGGTCGGTCAATTTTTCATTGTTCTTGAAGTCCGGTGGTAGTTCCAGGTGTTCACCGCCGCGAAACGCTGGATCTAGATGCAAAATAAAAGCGAGGATTACAGCTAATTTCAAACACCGATGTCGTTTAAAAACTATGTGTGGTCCCCAGCGGCTTTTCGGAGGCACGAAGTAAGAAACGGCAACTTTTATTGAAAAACTTAGTAAAAAATTCAACAGTATTTCCAATTGGTAGATGAATGAGTTTCTTCATGAGCCATTGACTCCATGACCCCCAGACGAGAAGGATTCAAGAATTAAAATGTCATGGCATCAAGAAAAATATTCGAATTTTGAAATGAGACATCTCTGGGGAAATACCCGGAACAGTCTCATTCTACCTCCTTATATTTTATAGAAATTCCTTCTTTTGTACCATAATTAATTCAGGCTCGTTTTACTTGACCG
This sequence comes from Notodromas monacha, assembly GCA_905338405.1. Lineage (NCBI taxonomy): Eukaryota > Metazoa > Arthropoda > Ostracoda > Podocopida > Cyprididae > Notodromas > Notodromas monacha. The sequence goes on along the minus strand of CAJPEX010000003.1, from coordinate 231,425 downwards.
TCTAGCGTTGAATTTCTGCTATTTTAGAAGTCTGTTTTCATTCATGAAGTGTAGTGAATGATTGACTTTCATTCTCAAAATTCAATATTAAGCCCCTGATTGATGGCCAATTATCGAACTGATGATAAGTTTAAATGGAAAACCGGCGATAATTTCAGGAAAGCGGTACCAATTATTTTTACATAAATGACAGCGTTTGGCTGATCACGATCAAGGGTTCATAAATGTTTTCCTTGATGAGACCAGGCTTAAAGAAAGTTTATGGCAATTATTTTTATGGGCGTTAGACCGGTACGCGGTAAAATTTATGAACTTCGGTAAAAGAATCTGGAATATTTAAGGGTGTGCCTGCTCTTCTTTCAATCTATCTTTCTCCATTTTTTTCCTCTTCAAATGTACTCATTAAAATAGTTTCTAAAATAAAAACAGTGAAAAAACTGTAAAAATTCGCAGCCATGCACTTCGAGGGGGATTCAATACGTCGTAAATTCGATTTCAACGATGTCTCCATTAAAAAAAAAAAAAATTTCGGGAATGTTGAGGTGCTGCTGACGCAATAATTGTTGAGGAAATCCAGGATTGATTTCGTTCACCGTGTCATTGCTTCGCAGCTTTTCTTCGAAGTGCAGAGGTTTTTTGCTTAATGATTTCCTGCCATGAGTCGAATCGGAGCGAAAAAGGCGGCTTTCAAGAAACCGCTGCATGCAATGAAAACGCGGCGATGGATCGACTTGAAATCGTGCGCCGCCGCGGCGTTTTCACGCGAGTAACCACTGCAGCAAGGGAATGGCCGATGAACCCGTGGGAATAAAGGCGAATTCGTTCGTGTGTTAGTCATGGTCAAAAAGTAATTCCTGACTCGGTTTTTTCTCGAAAGTGATAAATTTTGTCCCCCCGTTTTTTCGGCCCGCACAGGTTCGGAATAAATACTTCAAAGAAGCGTCGCTTACGTTGCAACTGTAGGTATTCTGGGAAAATATCAGGGTCGTCCAAATTTGACGCTGTATTTTGGAGCAACGTTTTTGTTTTGTTTTCTCATGCTGTACTCACGTTCGAGGTGCGACACAGTTGATAACAAGCAGTACTGTATATGTCGGTGTGCAAAATAAGAAAAAAAAAACTCGAATTCATCAAGCGTTTCCAAGTTCAGCTACAATCAATATTTTTTTCATCCACTGATGTTACGGTTCGTGAAAACGGAAGCTGGAATATTCCCGACTCAAGATGATCACAGTGGGAAGTTAGTTAACGAACTTTTTGAGGAAAAAAACTCGTACTTCATTTTTGAAGGTGCTGTGAAAGCGTTGGGGGCTGAATGTTATTCCATTGTTGACGCCGTGATGAGGCGTGAGGTTATTCGCATCGCTGGTTACTTTTACACGTACACTATTATCGCAAAGGCGAGTTTGGAGTTCAGATTTTCGAGATTATCGTAGCGGAAAGCATTGCCCCGACGTGACTATGCAGCGGGAGTTTTTTTTGCGGTTTTTTATAGCCAGAATTATAACGGGATTTAAACTTTAAATGCATGAAAATATGCGGACGGAATGAGAGAGAAATAATGTGCGTGAGCTCTCTCTACGACGGCTTAAACTCATTTCAAGGAAATTCTCGGGGTACTGATATTTTTTCTTTTTGTTCCGGCAGACCTTTTATTAATATTTCGTAATATCGTTATACTGTAGATCTATATTCTGTTATTAATGGATAATTTTTATGACAAAATTTCACCTGAGTAGTCTGCGGGCATTCCGGGGGAATTATTGTCAATCGTAAATTTTTGAACACATCTCCCCCCCCCAAAAAAAAACGAATGCGTGTGTCTTACTTGATGGCGCATGGTTCTCAAGTAAATACTGTATCATGTACGAGTGCTGCATATTCATCCACTTTTGTGTCAAAAGAAATGTGACGTGAACGTATTATTTTCTTTTGATGATCGATCATCATTCGCAAAAAGTTGTTGCACAATGGTCGCTATATTCTTCATCATTTATAATCGCAAAGCGGTTCTATTCTCTTGAAACAGCCCTTGGCATTCATCGTCGGTGACATAGAAATTTCCAATTTCACATGATAACACGAGTTCTGATTTTCGTGGGCACAAAGCACATTTATAATTTCAGACTTTAATTTAGATTTCAATAATTGAGAATCACCGTGTTTGTCAAAGGTTTTGAAATTTGCGGTGCATTTGGAATCTCGTTATAAAGAAGGGGTTGATACCTTTAAAAAGCTTCGTTATTAAAAAAAATCGTTGGAACAAAATTTAAAACCTTTGTGGCTATCAGAAACAGACGAAAAAATTTCTATACTAGCATTTATTCGTTATACTGTAATGAGATTCGTTGTGACTATATTCTATTAATGGATTTTATGGGTTTTCAAGATTTAATTTTCAACATACATATATTCCTCACAACTTACGGTTTTGAGGAAACCTGGATTTGACCCATAAAGAAATGTTACGAAGATTTGCCATTATTTCCATTAATTCTTGAATTTAAGCTCTAGGCGTCTAGGCTATCAACATTATTTTTGGCAATGCGAGTCATTATGCCCTTGACGCTCCACCACAAGTCTAACTGACTCAAAAGGTGCTATTTTTCCCTACAAATGGTTGGCAGCAGTTTGAGCAAATTTGAAAAGGGTTTGAGAATGACAGACACATCAGCACTCCGAGCTGTTCACCGAAGTCGACCTGAAGCTGAATTTATCCTTGTTATATGGCCTTAAACCTCGGGTGCGATATGTTGCATGAATCGCGAACTGCACGATTCCTGCAGTCCACAGTACCGCCAGGAACTTAAAACGTACCTTTGCTGAGTTCATTTAGCGGTGCCGACGCGCCTGCCAGTCGCGTTTTCAAGCAGTGAATTTTGCCGGAGGTGGCATTCATGGCGCCTACCTGTCGGTGATTCCCTCTGCTGGTGTGTTCAGTCTTCCGTACCGCTTAATCTCTTATCATTCTTTTTCTTTTTTTTCTTCGTACGGAAACCGACCTTCAACTTCGCTGTCGGTTAACGTACATCCGTCGCCGTCGCGGACATGAAGGGCGGATTACGTGGAAAAATTTTAGGAATGCCGAGCCCGCGGGACGATTTTGCATCGTCAAAATATTGAACCATAAATTTTCCGAGAATTTTGGATTAAATCTTTCGAGCAGACGAAATAATCGTCAACGCTTGGCTTCTCGATTTTCAATCTATCAAGCCCGTTATGTCCAGCAGGGTGGGCTTGGGAATCTTGGACAGATTTGTATAAGGACCTAATGAAAAAACAGCAAAAAAGTTGAACTTATGCTCAAATAATACAGTAGTTGAAAGTGGATAATTTTTTTGACTTCATAGTGGTACAAGATTATGATTGCTATTGCTAGTGAAAGAATCACTGCATCCAAAAAGTTCCAAAAGGGCGAAAAACTTATACTGTACGTATCAACTCCAGAGAGAGTTAATCATGGAAAGTTTGCTATTCAGCATACGCTTTGAAACCCGTGACCATGTATTTCGTTTGATGTTTCTTGTACTTGTTGTTTTTTTATATTTCGGATCATTCTATATTACGGAGAGTGCCTGCTTCAAAAACCAATTCGAAACTGTGCGTTATCCTATTAAATTCCAAGCATTCTCACCTGTGTGCCGAAGAAGGAAGGAAAAAACTTCCTGGATCAGATTACAGCTGAGCTGACCAGTCAAATTTATTTTCCAAGATTTTGTACTTTATGTAGCGTTCGAAGTCGTATACAGTTCATCACTATAATTCAGTGTATGAAGATTTCCGTTTAAAAAAGAGCGGTCTAATTTCACGGTTAAAATTTGAGTGCTTTTCTCCCATTAACGACCGACTCGTACACGTATTCCTTGGAGGTGACACTGGAAGCGTCGTGAACGCGGAAGTTTAAAAAAAAAACCCTCCAAGTGGCCACGATTTTCTTAGGAACCATCATTTCCTTTGAGTCACACTCGCTTATCATGAAGCAATCATGGAATTTTATCCGTGACTCACCATATGAATAGCTTTTAATAAAATAATAATAATACTGTCGAATACCCGTTTTATCGCTTGATCATAAGCTGTCTGGAGCTTGCAGACGATGCGAGCCATTGCAAATAATTATGGTAAACCTTGTTTTGAGGATAATTTTAAAAAACCAGGGATTTGAAGGAACAAATTACTGTACCATATTTTTAGCATTTTGCCATAGTAGAAATATGGTAATTTGTTCCTTCAAATCCCTGGTCTTTTAAAATCATCCTCAAACAAAGGTTTCCGAATTTTTACGAACCGACCACCATAGTTGATGTGGGTGGTCTTCAGAGCGCAATTCTGATTCTCAACTTGATTCGCTTCAAGGGCGCGGATTTCAGCTACCTGACAAAGTTACACCAAGAATTCGAGTCACATCCACATTACATCAAGGGAGACGACCGCAGGAATTGGGAAAGCGAGTTTGGCATTTGTCATTATGCTGGGCAAGTTACGTACAACATAAATGGGTTTGTCGACAAGAATCGGGATACTCAGCAAGATGTCCTATTCGACTTCATGACCCGTTCGACCAACGAATTCATTCAAGAGCTTACAGAATTTCAGGTGATTTATTCCTGCGACGTCAGTGTGTAAAGTTCTTGAAAAAAAATAAGTCTTTTTTTTTCTTCCACGTCCCGGAATTTTCAGGATCTTTTGATGTGCAAGCTTTCCCGAATGAACGCTGCTTCCAGTACCTTGCAACGTGCTGCGACGATGAAGTGCAAACCCACTGTGGCAGATGCCTTCCGATATCAACTCCAGGCTCTGGTGAACGTCCTGCAGTCTACGAACCCCTGGTGAGAGGAACATTGATCATACTGACAACCGCACAGCGGTTGGTTTCCAGAAACAGGGAACGTTATGCATGATTATATTGAATGCATCTGTCAAACTTTTATTAGAAAAAGAGTTCTCATTGCTCTCAATTTTCTACCTATTTTCATGCCCAGGAATATGAGTACCGACGAGGATTGGTTCTTAGATTTTGCTAGTCGTTTTCTTTCCTTTTGATTCTTGCATTAATGGACGGAACCTTCCGCAAATTGTACAGGGCCTTTTTTTAATGTTTCCTGAAATCTGCTCCAATTTTTTGCTCACCCAGTCCTAAATTTACCGAGTTAAAGTTGACCCCGTCACTGGAGGTAAACAGGGTTCACCCTTTATTCTGGGTTGATTCGGGAATTTTCAGTCCGTCAAAAAGAAATTAACGCATTCGATGTTGTCGAATACGTTATCAGTAAAAATGTTTAAGATTCGGAAGCTGTGCTCCATCGAAAAAGTCCTGATACTGGCAGATTATCTGTCGAAGATTCGTGAGGCTTGACTCAATTGTCAATTCAGTTGATTTGTTATTACTGTACTAAATTTTCGGCGAGCGAGACGTTCCGAAGTCAGGAACGCGATTGAAGGAAACTCTTGTTTTCTTTGATTCTTGTTATTGATTCAATGCCATGTTTCCGAGGATTTTCAAGCATAAATTTGGATACCGAGAGAATTTCATTTCCGATTGCTGACCGCAAATATTGAAACATTCCATTAATTCATTTCACTCAATTACGCATCAAGAAACAAGGGAAGTTCTGTGTAACGTATGTAGATCTCCAGATTACTAAATGCGGGACCTTTTATGAACCGTCTCTGTAGTTGATGCAGGATATCGGACTGAAATTGTCACGTGTACTGAATTGAATGTTTAAATCGTGTTGCCGATTGAACCGTTGATTATGTTTCGTTCAACTCATTATTATTGCTGCCGAGCGGCACACGTGCTCATTTCTTCACGAATGAAAGCTTTCAATCAGCTGCAGAAATCCCTGAGTGAACGAGTACACGTCATGTCTTGCGCAGGTACGTGCGCTGCATCAAGCCGAACATGAATAAAGCCGCGGACAACTTCGACTCCGAGTTCGTGCTGGACCAGCTAAAGTACCTGGGGATGTGCGAAATTATAAGGATTCGCAAGCACGGATATCCAATACACATGCCCGTGGCGGATTTCGTGCACCGATACCGTTGTTTGTTGCTGCGTGACAAGATTCGTGTTCCGTCAGACCCAAAAGAGGCCGTCTCGTAAGTACTTTATTTTTTTTTATATCTCGGGTCTTCGGGACAGTTGCCCTTCGTTTTCTCAATCTTGGGTCACCTCGGAACGTATTTTTCCCGTCTCCTGAATAATTGCTGGTCTCCGGGACGGAATTCCGACTAAATCGGATTGCCTGCCCGGTGGGTTTTCCACTGGGAACGACTCCATTAGCGGGTGGTTCTTCCCTCATATTATAACCCATTTTCCTCTAATGAAAACCGGTCTCTGCGGCATTATATTACGCGAACAAGATTGCCTGTTCCTGACGCAAATGCCACGATGCTTGATTACTGATCACGAGACATCATTGACCGGCCCAGTTGTGCGTACAATTACGGTATTATTATTACCGTACTTATTGTTATTACCGTACTTCTTATTATTACCATATTTTTATCAAAGCTCTTTCCCTCGCTTATCAAAGCCATGCTTTACTGCGGACCAAAAAAGATTTCGCTACGGAGAGAATTTCTTTACAAATAATCTGCGTATGTGATAATATATGCGATAATTCGATGGGGCCAGAAAATCTGCTCTTTTGGCATTAAAAGTATTCCGGATACGAAAAACAAACACGCGTTTTGCTTCACTAGACACAATTGATGGAAAAGGCTCTTGAAAAAGAAGCTCGAAGTAGCCCGTTTGGAAAATAGACTATATGGTTAATCTTTAATTTTTTTTCACTTCACGTAAATGGTGGTAGCTCAATTTTTTCAAGAGATATCAAAATTTCCGAATTTTTATCGCTGTGGACAGAATCGTTGCTGAGAGAGTACTATTCATGGAAGTTAATCTTTCCACTGTTCAGTGTCTCGTCGTGTCGAGTATTTTACGAACTAATTTACGGTTACAAGTCGAATCAGAGCGAAAACCGGCTCGCAAGGAACCGTTGCATGTAATACATAGGCAACATTGTAAAGTCTTGAAATCGTCTATTCGGAGTCTGTCTGTGCTTGATCACTGATTCAAGAGCGATCATCGACAGATTGATCGCAAAAAATATTCCGGCGCCAAAAATGGAATGGCAAATGGGCACGACGAAAGTGTTCATGCGGAGCCGCATTCACGAGCCTCTGGAGGAAAAACGCAAGAACCTGATCGAAAGCTCTTCCATTCAAATTCAAAAAATTTGGAAGGGCACTCGAGTGCGACAAGAGTTCTTGAGGAAACGCCGAGCTGTCGCCAAAATCCAAGCCACTTATCGGAGCATGAAGCAGCGTTTGTTGTTCAATCGCATGCGTAGAGCTGCTATCACGATCCAATCCGGAGTTCGCGGGATGTTTGCCCGAGAGGTGAGTAAATCGGAAATTTTAACCTTTTAATGAATCCTGACTAACCACGTAAATTGAAGAAATGTTCCATTTCCGCGTGAGTATTTTTTCGAAAATTCGTGGTCAGCCCCGCGTGAAGTCATCAGCTGTGATCCGTGCATCTGCCCGAATATAATATTACCTGATATTTGTGATTCTAAGAGGAATCCACACTTGATAAGAATCGGTTGATATTGAAAAAAAATCTCACAGATCCAATACACTATACAGTGGGGCCCCAAGATGCAGACATAATTTCCGTACTTATCGATCTGTGTTCTTATGTCGCAATGACCACGCTTTGGACGACCTTTCCCCATGGACTTCAATATAAACATTCTAGTCGCTTCTCATGGTTAACAAACAATTAGTAAAATTATTGTACTCCAGAAAGTCAATAAAATGTTTTTTCTTAGCATTAAAATACATGAAACACATTATGTGCTTTTTTGGCTTGAAGAGCATTCCGGCAGGCAAGAAAAACAAGCATGCTTTTTGCTTCATTGTGTACAATTGACTGAAAACCCCCTTAAAAAAGAAACAAAAAATAGCCCGTTTTGGGAAATAGATGATGAATTTTTACAAACATTTTGACTTGATGTCAAAATAGGTAGCTCAATTTCTTTAAGAGATGTCAAAATTTTCGTTTTCTTTTCATCTGTTAAAAATGTTGGCTGTAAATTATTCTTTTTACCTGCAAACTAGGCAAAAGAGCAATGTCAGAAGTGACGTCTTCTTCTGTTCGTCTGACCCAAAGAAATCGTGAGGCAAATTTTGGGGGTAAAGAGTCTGAATGATAGGAAAAAATTCGGCATATGTCGAAGTACGTGTGCAGAGAACCTATGGATTCGAAATACCCAGGTCTCATTCGGCTAGAAGCTGCTTGGAGGTCTACATCTGAAAACAAATGCAGCATTCTTATATCCATTTTTCTTCGTGTCGACGCGAAACTGCATACAGTATTCAAAAAGTTGGGCACTTTTTAATTTCATTCACTGCACACTTTGAAATTATGGGTTTGGAGAAGCGATTAATTTTTCAGTGTCAACTATAATACTGTACTTGTTTTCTAAGCTAGATACAATATATCATCGAACTACTACTATATTTTCCTTGCAATTTACTCCAAATACTGTAGTAATTTTTTGGGTCGCTGATCTCCGTGACATTCTGCTTTATACCTCTCGCATAGGTCGCTGGAGCATTACGTGAAATGCGACGTGTCGAGGAAGAACAAGTCCGTCGAGAAAAGCTGGAAGAGGAGCGAAAACAACGCGAAAATAAACCAAAGCCCGAAAGGCAAGAAAGTGCCACTGATGCCGATGAGACCCTCAGCGAGTGCAGTGACGATTCCTACTTGTCGCTTACGGGGCAGACGGAGCGGTAAGTACCAGTAATCAGCTCTAGGGCTTATCTATCATTCGCCAATCAATTCCTCAAGCAGAACGATCATACTAACGAGAAAGCGGATTTAGCAGGAGTGTTTCTTACGGAGGGTAGTACTGAAGTTTCCGCGGCGCGGTGGAGCTAAAATTTTTTGATACATGGCGGTTGAAGTTCATTTCCGGGGGCAAGCGTTCACTTTTTCTTATGTTTTAACCTTCCTCAATTTTTAAATCTATTGCATTTTAAAAGAATTCTTCGAAGATTTTTTGGATACTTTTGAATGCTATGTTTTTTTCTGATCTGCCATTTTGGAAAGGGACCAAAATAAGGAATTTTCGAGAACAAGAGGTGGCTTAATTTTCAAGGGGTTTACTCTAATTTTATCCGATTAAATATCCCTCGGAAGCCGAGATCTCTCCCGGAGAGATTTTTTCCATACCTCCCCTCGCAGTTTGTTGTTGAAAAAATCACAGTAAAACGGTTTAACTTATTGCTTCCCAAAAATTTTCTTCAAGAAAGAATCACTCAGAAGTTATTCCGGAATCGAGGAAAAACGATAAAAGTCATCTTCATTCTATGGTATTGTTTCCGAAAGCATTAGGTGATATTTGATCAGTTCTTCTTGTAATTGGCTGCCCAACCCTTGAAAAAGTAGTGCAGTATTGTATTTTTCACCTGAGACTGACTAAAATTAACTAAGTCGACTGTTTCATTTCTGAAGCACTATATACTTTCCACCGACTTGAATTTAAATGCAGAGAAGCGCCGCCGCCAGAATTCACTTTTGTATTTATTATACCAAAATGTTCCCTTTAGAAATTGGATACGTCTATATACGTCCACTTGAGCGCTTCGATTGTTCAGTTTTATAGATTGGGGGGGGGGGGGCAGTCTTAAAATCTCTCCTTCAAATTTATGTTTCCGCCTGGGGGAAAAAATATTTTTTAAATCGCGGGAAAGTAGGTGAAGTGTGCAAAATTGCTACCATTTCTGAAGAATACGAATTTGGTGACAGAAAGTGCCCGAGTACCAAAACTTATGGACCATCCATCGTATATAACGACGATTTTTCGCGCCGGGTACTTTCGTATGAAGTTTCTTGAATCGCGTACTTAGCTGAAACCTTACTTGTGTTCGGTGATCGGATAATCAGGCTCCGCAATCTCGGGCACCGCGATTCGAGGCAATTATTATACAATCTGATGCGATTGTAGCTCAAGGCACGAGCACCGACGTGAAAAGCGAAGTTTCCAGCACGTCTCCACATTTTATTAACTTTTTTAGTCCTCAAGAAGAACTGGACGCGGTCAACAACATTACGACGCAGTTGAACCGAGCAAATATTGTAACTGCGGCGTCAAGCTCCCAGGCAGTGAAACCTGGGGTGGAAAAATCTTCAGTAGCCACTGAGGCTCCAGCCCACCCAGAAGTCGATCTTGACAATTTGTTCGATTTCCTCGCGAAAATGCAAGACAACAACGCGAAGAAAAAACAACTTGATGTGCTATCGGAACTCGACGACATCGGTCGCGAGGTTTCGTCTCTCGCCAGCGGAATCCAACAGAGGGTGAGCGAAATTCCTTCGACAAGAATCTTGTTCCTCATCACCTTTTATCACTGCTTTGTCTTGCTGAGCCTGCATTTTCTGCGACTGTTCTGTTGTGAATACCGCAATTCCACGAATCCAAGATCATACAAAGATATCTGAAGATGGGGAAACATGCAAAGCTACAGCTAGTGTACCACGTTAAAGACGGGGGCGGAGCGGCGACACAGAGATAATTTCTATTCTTCATTTTTTTTAATATTTTTAGATTTTTCATCAGATTAAAAAATGTTCTTTTGTCTCTATTTCCGCGATGTTTGCTGACCGATGACGGAAGTTACTGGTATTCTTGGTTGTGTGTAGTGTACGAAATAAATAAGGGCTAGATACACGCGGGAAACACCTGCATTTGGCTTTTGTATATCCCAGAGAATATTCCAGAAAAAATACTCTTTTCGAAGGTAGGGACTAAGAATGTTATGCAACTGATGCAAGAACTGAAACGGATTTTGCGCCATATTCGCTCGTAAAACTGACACTAAATGTTTTCCTGTAATACAGTATCTAATTTTTCGAATTTTCCTTGTTTTTATCGAAGAATTGCAAAGATAAGTAAAATACCGACCATTTCGTCGGTATTTTTTTCGTCGATTTTGAACATTGACGGTGATCAAAATTTTTGCGGTGGACCCGTTTTTTTCCAATTCTATTTCTGAAGAATGGCTCGGGCAATTATTTTTTAAAAACGAAGAAGTACATTCCAACGAACAGTACAGTTACCTTCGAAAAGAAAAACTAATTGATGAAAAGGTATCTTTTCTCTGCAAATTTTACGTTGACGACGGCAAGATCTGTTTTACTGCAGTTGCGGGGCATATCCGCGCTTGAAACTGTGAGGTATAAAATAAAATTGTAAAAAATGGCCGAGGCCAAAATGCACATTTCTGGGCAGAATATTGAAAAAAATATATTGCGAGGACATTGGAAGGCGCCAAGAGCAAGAACAGCCTTGAAACACGAGCAAGACGTTACGTCACCAGAGGAATTGCTTCATATTATTCTTCATGGAAGTCTCGAATCAGCTATCCGCAAAAGCATCCTTCACGTTGAATACTACAGTATGCAATGAAACGCCGCTATGTTTTGGCTGCTTTTAAGCCAGTGGATCTTGAAATTTAATCAACCAAGCATAACAAATTTCCGGAGTTGCTCTTTAAGATGGATCTTGTAACTCTTCAGCAAAGTTTAAGTACAATTGAAGTCTGTTGATGCGGGCTAATGCCCGGATACTCCCCGGGAGGAATAAAAATCGCGAAGGAAAAAGGGATTTCGGAAACCTTATCTTCTCAGCAATCTGAAAGCATTTCCTCGACATTTCCCTGCATGAGCAATAAATTCTTTAGACCCCCCCCCCCTCCCAATTCAACTAAGTCTCACAAATATTTCGAAAATTCCGAAGAAATTCAGACGGAAAATCCCATTCAAAAAACGAGATTCAAGGATGCCCTACTGAATGCGGGGAAAACCAGAGTACGACTGAGCTTATTCATAGATATTCGAGAAGGGTTGTCTTTACAGCTAATGTATGAGGTTTTATTTATTTATTATTACTATTTTTTGCTGCGTATATGACATGACACATAAGTGCGAATGATGATTTCGAATAGCAGAGAAAGCAATTCGTCACCGTTTGGAATATATTTGCGTCTCAAAAATAGGTTCACGATGAGATTCCCCATATCAGGCGTGTAATGAGGGTCGCCAGAAATATTCAAGGTATGGAAGAAAATACAGTAGAGATAAAATCTTTTTCTCGATAAATTACAATAATAATTCAAATTTGCAATCAATGGAAACTGTCTTCTCATTGAGGTAATGTTCAATGGAATGTCGCTCAGTTAGGTTTGGCGCCCGTTCGACCCAGTGCCGCCTTTGATATTTGGAGTGCGGCTAATGTGCAGTAATTCACAGATTATCGTAGCGTAATTTTTATATCTCAGCGGGATAAAAGTCTGCCGTTTGAAATTACAGCTGGATATACACGAGAACAAAATGAAGGAAGAAGCGAAGCCGAACAGTCGCCCGCGTTCCATGCACTTGCCACCGCCGGATTTCCCTCCTCCGCCGCCACCACCACCGGCTTCGACAGACTCTCGCGGCGACGCTGACGAAGAATCCACGTACGCCGAAAGCCTCCCCACCACGGATTCCATGAGCACCACGACATCCGCGTCGACGGAAATGCCTGCTCCTCCATCGCCGCCACCGTTGCCGCAACCGAACATGGACGAACATATGGACGCCGCGGCGCAGGCTGATGACAAGGACATCTCGCCACCGGAGGAATTCCGCAACAAGGAGTTGAATGAAGACCCCCGACGTCGCAGCTTCCAAGAGGGGAAAAAGTTGACATCGGGTCGTGAGAACCATTACGCGTCTGTCGCTGTTCAGCCCAGACCTGGGGCCCCGCAACCTTCGGCTAACCCGAATCAAATCCGCAGCCCGTCGCCCGGGAAAGTTGAAGACATGCGGGCGCGTTCACGGTCACCTTATTCCAGGTATAGTACTCAACATTGAGCTGCATCCAGCGCGTGCTGCGCATTTCATTTAAATTTGTTTCATAAACGCCCGACAGATTTTGGGATCCCTGGAGAAAATAATTCTGAATAACAGGAGATATTTCTTGTTTTCCTTAAAGGCAACAGCAGCAGCAAATGATGAGAAATGGATCAACGGTTTCTGTCGCATCATCTGTGGTAAGAGGGATATTCACTCCATCTGCGTTAGATTCCCTCATCCTTCCATACAACAATAACGACTGGTATTACAGTTCGTATAGGTTTGGAGAGAAGTTTGCGAACGCACCCTTGATTATTTTATGAATTATAGTTTTCGCTAGTAGTGAGGATACGGGGAAGCCCTAAGATTTATCAAATATCCGTCTGCATCATTTCCTTTTCATCCCGTAAATTATTTATGTTTAAATTTTTGATTTTCCTCAGCTGCACTGTGTTCTTGAATTATTCAACACCGAGAAAAATTATACATTTCCTTCTCAGCATTACTATTTTTCAAATTAAAAATTAACTTGAAGATTTTTGTTCTTCGATCTTTATTTTTTGCTCACTATGCTATTTAATGCTTGCTGATCTCGAGATAGTTTTCATAAATAGCATAAACCGCTTCCTGTTGCAGAATTTTTTTAGCGATAAAACGAGAGATGAAGACGAATTATTATTTTTTTTGGAAATCAAGCCCAATATCAAAATTATTCAGGCAATGTTAAATGTATGCACGAAAAGTCGTTATAGATATTTAGAACATCTGCCATTTCGACGGAAAATTAGTGGTAGATACTGCAATGAAGTGTTCGGGGCCACGCTAGTGACTTGGGGAAAGCAAATTTAGTTTGACCCCAAAACCGGAACCTCCGGAAGAATTTTTGTTTAGTCACCGTCTTGAGGTTTCTCGTGGAAATTATATTCTCGAGACTTCCCCAAGTTCCAGACATTCCCCCTTCAAGCCTCTGTGACTCAAATTTTCCGTAAATCTTCGGCTATCATTCTGGGCACCCAGGAAAGCGAAAAAGAATAAAAATGAAACTTGATTCTTCTGAAAAGGAAGTTACGACTAATTGGGTGAATGTACCTTGCCTCAAATTCCGATTTCTGTTACCTCATAGACGAAGCAGTTTAAGGCCGTGAAGATCAATAAATTTCAACTTCCTGTATTGATTAATTATTTTTCCCCTGCGAAAGCGCTGGTTTCCTCATCCCAAAACCTCCTCAAGTCAAAGGTTTTGCGCTCCTCTTGGAGTTTTACGGAAAGAGGTGCGACTACTGTATTAGATGCCACGCCAGAAATACTACAGATCTATATCCCAATATTTTTCGAAGGCGAGCAGCAACTTCGCATCGATAAAACGGCAAGGATCAGACAGTTGCGTTAATAATTTTCTTGCGTGAAGGAAGTTTTTCTATCGCTGACCCTTGCGAAGCAGGACATTCGTGTGTACTGCGTAATCCGTAGCTTAGCATCAGATTAATCTGCACGCCAAAAAATCGTTGCGTAGGGAGGACAGTCGACCCACTCTTGGAAATTCACTCCGGGCGGCGACTTGCCGGTGCCGCCCGGGGCGGCGCTTCCGCCGGGCATGTTGCAGACGATGCCGGAAGAATCGGACCGGGAACTGAAACGTCGACTGCGAATCGAACGTCGCATTCAAGAGCTCGGGGAAAAAGAAGAATCCCGGAACACGGTCGTGGAACCCGAGACGGACGAGCACTACGATATCATCGAATTCGCGGAAAAATACTTCAACAATCACGAGAAGTATCCGGATGGTGAGTCACGCGATGGCTTTCTTTTCCGCACCTGCCTCATGAGTCATGACGTCATTTTTCTTTCCCTCTCGGAATACAACAGGTACCATCGTGGCTACTCTGACCCGGCGCAAGGGAACGACGACGAACGTGGATTACATCCCCAAGTACGAAATGGTGACTTATACCAAAGGCTATTCGATACCTACGTCTCACATTCAGATGTTCGACCCAGACAACATCACTACCGCTTGCAATACCTTCCGGGTAAGTCACAAATATTTCCACTATCACAAGAAAAAAAAAACGAAGTATGAGATTTATTTTCAAAGTTGTGCTGAAGCATTCTCGGTGGATTTAATCACGGGCAATTACTGTACCGTATTTACTGGAGTACCACGGTCCTCGAGTAAGACGCGTACCAGGGGTTTTCAGTCACATTTTTCTCCAAGTAAAATTCTATCCCGAAGTAAAACGCGCACCCAATTTTTATTGATTCTAAAACTGCAAGTTTTCGAAAGGAATAACGTCCATTTTAGATTTAGACATGGTTTTATTCTTATTTTAATTAATTTCAATACAGTAAGTTTTTCTATTGAAATTTGTCCAAAATTTTCCATGATAGATTGAAATATAATTCACTCCTAAACCTTTAAAATGTATTACCGTCTATTGCGCTCACCCCATTTTTCTCTTTCGATTTTGCGAAGAAAAGTGCGCGTGGTACGCAGAGTGAATACCGCATTTGTTATGCACGCGGTGATTCACGCGCGACTCGATGATTCAAAAGAAGAAAAAAAACGGGAATATTTCGGGAAAGTTCGAACCCACATGATTATGTAACCAGAGTCCACGGAAATTGGGACAATGTTAAAGAAAAGATAAAATTCTGTCCTCACCGGGGTGAATTAGATTTATTAGGAGTCTCCAATGCCTGCTATGAGAGGAAACGGAAAAGGTTCGGCTTTTTTATGATGGGACTATTCTTCGTGGCTGGCGCCACGGAAATGACAGGAAATTAGTGGCATCTTCCCGACGATTATTGTTTGAGGTAGAAAGGAGACTCGGGATGCAAGTGGTGGTATTCTCAGGGGAGGGATCTATATCGACTGTAACATTAGCAGTGGATATGCAGCAGTTTATTCACATCGGGATTTTCCTTTATGCGGTCAACAATTTATCCTTGCTTTCATCATTCCCTGCGAACACCTCGTCGTTATTGGGATGCCTGGATTTCCCCTCTTCTTTCTTTCGCATTAGCTCCATTTCACGCAAATTACAGAATATACTGTAATGGGCTGATAAATTACCGAAGTATTCATAGTTTTGTAGATCCGGTTGCTCTTGCCGGCGTTCGTAGCAACATTTTCAATAGTTCAGAGAATTTTGCGTCATTTAAATTCGTGCTGAATTTTGATTGTGCTGAGTACCGCTGCTGGAATAAAAGAAATTTTCGATTTCCGTAAAAATAGACGCATAGAGTGATTCGCATCACTTTTGAATAATTTTTATTCATTACTTTTCGAATAATTATTCTTGAGGTTCTGCTGATGGGATTATTAATTTTTAAAATTCCACGGAAAGAAATAAATTTAGACTCTTGTGTAAAACTTCATTCTTTAATAAAGGAATTTACCTTTTCGTTCTTTTTCAGGATATTTGTCGCTACATGCGCGGCGAGCTCAAAGGGGAAAGCGAAATAGATGCGGTCCAAAGCATCGTTGGCTGCAGCATTGAGAGAGAAGAACTCCGTGACGAGGTGATTGCTGTGCTCTTTTTTTTCATTCATTGATATTTCGCTCGAACGCTTTTCCACTTTTAAAGGAATATTTTAATGTTGAAAGCATGATAATTTTTTATTCATTTGTTGAGTGATGTGCATAAATTTAATATTGTAGGTGATGATTCAGCTCATGCGGCAAATCACAAACAATCCTTCGCCGGAGTGGACGGAAAAGCTTTGGCTGCTCCTCGCCCTCTGTGTGGCAGCTTTTCATCCTTCAAAGACTCTCGCAAAGGTATTTTCTGGTATTCTGGACTAAATATTGGTCTCGCAGACTTCCTTCACATTCTGAGTTTTCATTCCACAGTATTTCATGAGCTTTCTGAAGAAAAACTTGCAGACGGAAGGGAAAATTCGGCAATATGTTCGATGGTGCATCGAAAACAGTCGTAGTACCAAAGCGTATTCGAGGAAAATGGCTCCTTCTTCTGTTGAAATCGCCGTAAGTATCCGATAAAGGGCTGAGCGCGATTCTTCATAGTGGTCTTCGTCTCAAAAATGAACCAAGAAGCATGGAAAATTTCTCGAAAATCTATAAGGAAGATTCTACCGCGCAGAAAGAAAAAATCCACTTAAATAACTGGGGCAGCTTTTATATGCGGATGAGCAATCTATGAATGGACGTCTGTGGGGGGCTTCATCCCAGAACTTTCAAGAAAAATCACTGAAGATTATGCTGCCCTCTTCTGTTTTAAACTAGATTATAAATCACACCAAAGAAATTGAAACTCGAATGTGTCCTTTCGACGTGCTGCATTTGATTATACAGGCCAGACTACAGTAAAAAATGTTTGGCATGTCTTCGAGATTATGTAGCATCACCAAGAACGAATGGGAATATGTCAGGAAAATTAGCAGTTTGTACTGCTGCAATGGCTAGATTTTTCTGAAAGAAATTTCCTATATTGATTTGGCTCTGTGGAATATCATATCGGATCACAGCATATTATCAGAGAGTGATGATGCTGCATTTATTGCGATCTTTAGTCGCGTCTGGTATATGCAATGATATTATCGTAAATATGATGTTATTTTTGAATTGCGTTAGTATACCGTTATTTTGGTATGCTTTACAGGCGATGAGGCGCTTGGGAACAGTCGTTTGCAGATTTTTCTTCATGGACGGTCGCACGAAGGCAATTGACTTGCATCCGTGCGACACAGCCCACGATGCAATGCGGAAACTTGCTGATAAACTCGGTTTGCATTCGTTAGATGGCTGGGCCATCTACCAGCAAAGCGAAGGCGGGGAGACGCACGTCAAGGCCCACGATTATCTCTATGACGTCATTGCGATGTGGGAATTGTAAGTGGACGCGAAGTAAGATTTTTTTTATGCGAAATGAAACAAAATCGATCGATTCATAGGAAAAATAACCCAGCTCCGGCCCCAAGTACAATTCCGACGTTAACCAAGCGACCGAAGCCAGTTGGACTCGTTGACAACCGTTTCATCTTCAGGAAACGGTTGTTCCGCAAAACTCGGGAAATTTCTCAGGATCCTGTAGAAATTAGCCTATTATTCTCCCAGGCTGTCTATGCAGTTGTGAAGGTAAACTTGGTGCAACTTTCCTGAGTTTCTCATTCTAGAAGCGATGATTTATCGTTTTCTGGGTCCGTTTCAGAGCGACGACTTCCCGGTGTCAGAAAAGGTTGCTCTTCAACTAGCAGGTCTTCAGGCTCAAGCTCACATGGGCGATCCCAGACCCGACCAAGGAGACCATCCTTACTCGGATCCATCTGCGTTTTTGCCGGAACGAATTTTAAAAACGAGACCACCTGTCCAATGGGTAATTATCCGAGTTCAACGGCTTTCAAATTACGACGTCCACAAAAAAAAAACAACTCCGGATTTTTTCACACTAGATTCAAGCTATCGTACAAGCCCATCACTTGTATGGAGCTGGAAAATCAGATCTGATCGCGAAAGTCTGGTATCTTTCATCCGTGATGCAGTATCCGTTGTGGGGATCAGTGCTTTTCCTTGTTTCCTACAAGGGATACTGGCCTTATGGTAAGCTTTTATCCCCTTCGAGATGTTTCAAAAATTGATTGATCGAATCCAGTATCCATAGCCAGCTTTTTTGCTAGAGGTCAGCACTGCTCTACATTTTTGTAATACTTTTTAAAATAAAAACGTATATTTACCCTAAAAACATTTTGCTTGCAATATTTTCTGTTTTACAAACTGTGGGGACCGCATCGTGAGCGCGCATGGTCGAATTGAACCTGTGACCTATATACAGTATTTGTTAAAATGAACAGATACATTTGGTTATTTTAGCTGCACATTTAGAGAAATAATAATACAAAAAGAGGAAGCATTAAAAAAAGTTCGCAAAAGAGCATTTATCTAAGAAAAAAATGACGGAACAGAAAGCATCAAAAGTTTGTTTGCCGAGGTCAACTTGGGTTTGGCTCCTAGCTTTGGTTATTTCAGGGAGGTGTTCGATTATTGATCCTGGTTATTTTTTTTTATGTTATTTTTTATCAATCTTTTGCTTACTGCTCTGTCTCTGAGACTTGCTGTTTTATCCTCTTATAAAGCCTGCCCCTCGTGTTATAAGCAGTGCTTGATTTCTCGTGGCTGAGCTAGCCTGATTAACCAAATGTAGGAATTTTGGACCGAATTCAAAAATAATTTGTATTTCTAGGAAACGAAATCCTGTTGGGGGTGAACTGTGATGGTCTGTCACTGATCAGGCCCGAAGACAAGTTCGTTATCTCCGAGTACCGTTACGAGGACATCGAATCTCTGTTTTTGGACCCGAGTGACAATTTCATCACGCTCAATTTATCGCGAGCAGGATCGGACGGGTCCCTCAAAAGTTTTGTATTCGAGACAAAGGACAAAGTGGAAATTGGCTCGCTAATTTCCTCGTACTATCCTCCCCTCTCGTCATGGGCTCGTGACTCGGACCTTCCGATCAGAAGAGTCAAACTAACCCCGGAAGACCGTGCCAGATTGTATTACAACGTCATCGCAGCCCGACGAGGGTTGGCGGAAAGTGAAACCCTGAAACGTCCCACTGACGAGTTGTCGTTCTTCCGGAACACGTTTAGGCGGTAAATCTCACAAAATTCGCAATTCTCAAGATATTTGAAACTCGAAACAATTGAATCCCTGAAAATCCAATTTTTGTTCTCTTGCCGTATTAACGTGGATACGATACGCGTCATTGATTTTATGTTCACCTGAATGTTTCAGCCCCGTAACCCGAGGAAAAGGTTTGCTGATAAATTTGAAGTGTTGTTTTTCAGTTCTGGAATTCAATTTCACGGAATCAAGCTTTTCTAATGAAAATATCTCTTAAAATATGATGTATCATCACGATGATGAACTTTAGGCTAGTGTTTATATAGGCAAATTTAACCTTGCTATAGCAATATTTTACATTCGAGAAATAGCTAAAAAGCGAAGGAAATAAAAACCGTTGTAGATAATCCTGAACTTCGGAAGGTTTCTGCTATTTGGTCCAGTTTACTCTTCCAACTCTCGGGTAGTGAAAGAAAGAGGCGCAATAACTTGAAAAGATATTCTAAATGTTCACGTTGTTCGATCACCCAAAAACCACTATTTTTTTTACCTAAGTGAGAGACAATGTTGATGACCTAACCTAATTTTGTGTTTGCTTAAAATCAAGAAACGTGAGGCTTGCAATTTTACCCAGTCTCACGTATATCCAAGTAAATACGGCGCTTCTTTATTTGAGTTGCCTATATATTTGCTTCAACTTTTTTCAGACTGAGCAAAGCGAAAGGCGATAAGTACAAACATCAAGAAGAATACGCAGGAGGGGACTGGTTAAAGTCGTTCCCGCATGGGTTCTGGGCCTTCAGCAGATATCCTTTGACTCAAAGCTTGATTCAGTTGGAGTCTGTTGAACAAGAAGAAGTTGCTATTCAAATGTCATCCCTTATCCTTGCTTACGCCGGAATCGCAAAGAATTCTGGTGAGTGGGAATCCGATGAAAAAATATATTTCTCATAAACCGAGAAAGCCATATCCATGAAAGACGCATCATTTGCAGCACCTGAGTCCAACTTCGCAACGGGAGGCGAAGGAGACCCAGCCCTGATCGCTCAATCAATTCTAGAAAAGGCCATGTCGAACCCCCGGTTGATGGACGAGCTGTATTGTCAGCTTATAAAACAGACGACAGACGGGCCTGACCCACCAGGTGGCAAAGTGGCCATCAGAATCTGGGCTTTGTTTGCCTTAGCCTGCTCAGTTGCCTTACCTTCGTTGAAGCTGCTCAGAAGATTGCTCAACGCCCATTTGAAAAAAACAGCTGCTGATTACGTCTCCGAAGAAGGAAACTTCGCTCGTTATGCCGAGAAGGTTTGTTGGATCTCTTCTTCCACTCGTTTGATACCCAAAACTGTCGGGAATTTTTTTTTAAATCTCATATACTTTTTGATGACTTACTTGTTTGTGATCGAAACAAATTCTCTACTTTTCTTTTGGGAAGTGAGGATATGCTGGTACGTACAAAAATCATCGCCTGAGAGCCCATGCATTCCATGTGCTGGTTTCTTGAGTTTCATGTGGTTGCGTTGAATTTTCCAGCCTTTAAAAGTTTGATTACTATCAATGCAAAAAAGTTGAAACGAATTTCTGGCTTTAATTTTCTGGAATTTTATAATTGCCCAACACCGCTTTTTCCTGTGCTTTGTTCTCTCCGTTCAAATTTGTGCTATCAAATTTCTGCT
This sequence comes from Notodromas monacha, assembly GCA_905338405.1. Classification (NCBI taxonomy): domain Eukaryota; kingdom Metazoa; phylum Arthropoda; class Ostracoda; order Podocopida; family Cyprididae; genus Notodromas; species Notodromas monacha. Next base: position 210,250 of record CAJPEX010000003.1, on the reverse strand, counting down.
GCACTTTTATGCATGAATGAAAGCATTTAAAAATGTATTGCTTTTAATCCGCCTAATACCGTTTTGACGAATTTTGAAGTTCACCATGCTCAATCAAACGAGCCCATTCATAAGTAAAAGTTTGGTCAATCCAATTACAGTTTCCTTTTGGTCAGTCATATTTAAATCTAAAAATATCGTAAGATTTCTGATCAATCGCGGTCAGTTCCGTTTTATAGAACATTAATTATTATTCTATGGGAAAAAAGTGTGAAAAGTTTTGCGCTTCCGGCATTTTGTATTTTACCTGTAATCGACGAATTTTTGTGGATGCAAACGCTTCATATTCAGCCTTTGACTTCATTAAAAAAACTAGCTTTATGCTGTGCTTTTTTAAATTTAAATTCGATAAGAAATACCGTTTTAGGATTCAGCGTTACTCATTATCATTCATTTTTGCAGTGCATGCACAGAACTGCAGAATCTCGACAGAGGCAGTGGGCTCCTTCCCGACAGGAAATTCTCTGCACTCTCAGCAGGCGCCCGATTTACGCCAGATTTTACCTTATGGGCGGCAATTTCCACACAATCGAATTTGACCCGTCCGTCACTGCCGAGCAGATCCTCGATACGGTTCGCGAAAAAGTCGGATTGAAAGAAACGGCTACAGGTACGGTATATTGACGATCTGTAACAGACAACCTGCTTTTATTCGCGTCTGACGCAAAATTTCGTCTTTCTACATTCACAGGATTCGCTCTGTACGAAGTTTACGGTATTCAAGAGCGCAGCCTGCAGCGGGAAGAGAAACTTTCCGACATTTTGTCGAAGTGGGAGAAATTTAAAGCGTCTGCTTCTGGCAAGAAATCCGAAGCTGATCCTTATTTACTGTTCAAAGTACGATCCACTGACCTCATCGTAACATCGCGTTTAGCTGTATTTCTCTATATACACGTTATTTTCTCGCATGTCCGCAGAAACATTTGTTCCTGGAAGTCGACTTGCACGATTTGGTGGAACAAGAATTGCTGTATCATCAAACGTTGCACATGCTCCGCACGGATCGTCATCCCCTGACCCTGATGGAGGCGGTAAGTGTCTATGATTCGTATTAGAATAAGTTTAAATTTGTAAAATGTCGTATTTATGTGAAAAAAGTACCCGGTTCCTTTTATCGCGAAACATAAAAAATTTGCTGGAGGATATGTTGAAGGATCAGCAATTACACCTGTTCCACAGTACGTGAGAATCTCGGTTGTATGCGAGGATAATCATATGAAGTTCACAATAAATGGTCATGACAGCATTATCTCCTCTGACATAATGCGTAGTTATGACTTATAACTTTTCTGAAAAAGAATTCCCATTTTTTCAAACGCATAAAATTATCCGTGTAACAAGAACCATCAATACCATGTTTACTCGAGCACCACTTGTCTTCGAGTTCGAGACACACTTGAAATTTGTTTTGGTCAGGAATTTCCCCAAAACTGCATCCCTGCATATCAGATTTTGTTTGCTTGTTGGGTTTTAAAATCGATTTTCAAAAATGTTTTAAGTAGTAATGTACAGTAATAAGAAAAACAATCCTGTGAATAAATATAATACTGTATGATGAATTTAAACAGGATTGGTGCCAAATGTAATTTCATATTTTTTTATTTTCTCTTATGGCTCAGACCCCTGCTTTAAAGCGTTTTTTTTCGCTTAAAAAAATGTACCGTACTCCCGCATTCCACGTGCTCCCGACTTTTGAGCATTAATTTATTTTTCAGAAAGAGAGGGGTGAGTGCTGGTGTGTGCGTGAATACGGTACTCTCCAATATACTGTAGTTATATATTTCTTATTCTCCTATAAGAAAACTGTTGATGCCTACTTACCAAATTGCTGGTTTATTTCCACTTTGCTAAATTAACAACGGTATATGCTTCTAGGTGATGCTGTGCGCATTAGCAGCACAAGTAGAATGGGGCGACTGGAAAGTGAACCAAGATTACGATCGCCTCGTCGCACAAGTGCTGCCGACAAGGATAATGAAGCAGGCTGCCATTGATTCCAATACAGGCGGGAGCGTGCCTGAGCAAGTCAACATGCATCACCAGAGTCTGCAGGGAATGTCGGCTGCTCAAGCGAAAGAGGCCTTCCTTACACTCATTCAGAGTTGGTCGCTGTACCGTGCCACAATTTTCAACGTAACCGTAAGTAACGTTCTGTCAGTTTCTCAACCCGGAGACGGTTCCGAAAAGGTTCATTTCTGCTGAATAATGACGAGCTGATGAGCTTCAGATATTTTTGATACCCACGAGAGAGCTTGAATAGTGAGACCCCCAGATGCGGACGTAATTGGTGCATCAGGAGTATCCCTAAGTCAAAATATCCCCATGTCAAGTCTAGTTTTCCCATACACTTACATTATATAATTTTTAATTGGTTCATGGAAGAAATAACCTTCAGAATTCCATGAAAAAATTGCCGCTCAATGAGAACATTTGGAGCATTGAATAGTGTACCTCTGCACAGTACATTGAATTGTTGGCATCTGTAAAAATAACATTCAAGTCACAAAGAGAGAACAAAGTCTCTCTATGCTATAGGTAATTTTTTTAATTAGCCAAATGGATGGGAAAATGATGGAAGAAAAAGCAAATTATTTTTCTTGCATGGAAGGTTTTGAAATATCTGTATCTTGCAATTAAGCCTAAAAAAGTCAATTTTCCTGAAATTTATTGGCAATTTTATCATGCAATGTCTGTATGTCAAGTCAGTGTACATATGCTGGGCCTTTTTATTGAAAACATAAATGCCCCTTTGTCAAATTGTCTGCATGTCAAGGTGTCCACATGTTGGGAATTCAATGTATACATGTCATTTTATATTCTGTCTGAGAAGATGAGTGTGCATTCATTTACAGCTAGTATTATTTGACTATGCCATGCTACAGCAGTCAAACCTCTCAAAGTCAAATTTCAAGGGACCAGAACAAAATTGAGTTTTGAAGGTTTCTAGTTAGGGAAACAAGCATTTTTGTTATGGAAAATATTAAAGAATTGCAGGAAATTGTACATGCTGATATTCTGGACCTAAACTTCCTTTGTAAATGAGTTGATGGGATGCAAGCTTGAAGGCAAGGGTTCATTTGCCCAATTATTCCTTCACTTTCTTCCAAAACTCATTGGTATTTTTTATTGTTTCTTTCTTTGATGTGTCAAAAAAATAGCCGAAAGGTCTTAGAAGATTCGAGCTAAAAAGGTTTGAGAGGAAACGCCTTTGAGTTGGTAGAATTTTAATGCATTATTTCTAAGGAAATTCAGATGGGGACTTGAAACAAAATTTTAATTGGGGAGGTATTCGACTTGACGAGGTTCAAGTTATTGAGGTTCAACTATTTTGCTCTAGATTACTTGCTGTGATGCATGTTTTGCATTAGACGGGTTTTCCTCACATTTAACATGGCTTCCCGAAATTTCAGCAATGGTTCACATCGAATTGGCCACGTGAGCTTTGGCTGGCTGTCGATCCATCTGGTGTGCATTTACTGGAACCGCATGCCAGAAGTACGCTGTGCACGTATTCTTATGACTACATCGTCAACTACTCTCCGTCGATGAACTCGTTGATGATCATCACGGGAAGCTTGAGGAAGCAGAGCAAAATAATCCTGAATACCAACATGGTAATATTCTACTTTTTTATTTTTCTAAGAAAAAAGGCACCGAATTGGCGCACCGATACATTTTTCGAATGCAAAGCAGTTGAAGAATGTGTCGTTGTGATTAGATGCCATTTACTGTTTTTTTTCGTATTGATCGCAATTGTTTTTCTCCGAGTGCAGGTTTCAGTTTTACATTCTATGTGACCAATGCAAAGACGCTTCCAAGTATAACATAAAAAGTATGGAGAAATGAAGATGAAAATTAGGAATACCGGTACATTTAATCGACGATTAATATCCGACGCGAAATCGCATTTCATGAAGAAGAAGTCTTCATCATGGTCGTGTACTGCTTGCACACATGCTAACAGAGTGAGCCCTTGCTGTGAAGAAAATTTGTTTCTGCTCTGTACGTAACGCACTATAATTCGAGGTCGACCGAAACGCAACGCAATTCATCAGTCCTCAATGGTTCCGAATAGTCTGCAATATGACAATTCAGCGAGAAACCAGTGCATGAGAACATGTGGGTGAACTTGATACTTGTAACTTCATCCGTATGCTTCAATTGTAACTCGCTTCTCAAGGTTTCAACTGCAATTTATCCCACTCAGAAGTGAAATACAGTGAATGACTTTTGCTGTTGAACCAGGAGACAAAGGGAAATGTTAGGGCATACGTGGAAAAGAAACTGGATCCCTCACTCAAGTGTTCCTAATTTGTTTGCCTTTGAGGGAGGCATCAGCACTTTATAAACTGAGCTTTCTGCGTTTTTCGTTGTACAAGGCGTTCATTCTTTGTGGTTTGACTACAGTGGACATGTAGCATTAATTCCAAATACAGTAAAAAGTTAATTTTATGCGATTGCTGATAGCAGGGATGAGTAGGATGAAGACTGAGGTACAGTACCTCTATCAATCATCGGGAAAAATTACTTCTTCGCTGGCTTTTGAAAGGACAAAAACCCTTGGAATCCACTTCGTACAGTACTTATAAACAAGCATGAAATTTATAAACAAATATGTATAACCGGTATGCAAAAAAGGAAAATCTTCATTCATGAAGAAAGAGTTAAAACACAAGAAAAAATATGCGTGGGAAGTATGTGGCGTGAAGATAGAAGAATAAGCCAAGTGCAGTATTGCAAAAACGGCGTCGTTATTCTTATACTGCAATAGCTTTCAGTTCAGGTGTGATCATCTCCCGAGCCAAGACGCACAACACGATCAAAAAGCATGAACAAAATTGACTTAAAATCTTTCCTGCTAAAGTCAGGTAAGTGAGCGAAGTCAGGAGCAAACTCTGGGATCATTTGGTCTATAAATGATACCCACAGACTTCGAGTCGATCTTATCTGATTGGATTAAGAATCTCTTTGGGAAAAAACTTGGAATTCACTGATTGGACTGCAACAATATTCGTTTTTTTTTTTGCAGGCGTTTCAAATTGCTACGCTGATTCGCGACTACAGTGAGGCTCTGAGACCAGCGCCGGTTTACTTGGCGAACAATGGGGACCATCAACCGCGCGGCTCGAGAGTTCAATTCAATCTGCCAACGACGTCGAATGGAGCTGTGAGCATCCTACACAAACCCGTGCCACACATCGGGGACAACGAGTTGAATGTGGAGCCTTCGTCTTGAACACCTTCGCTACCAAACTTTTTGAGCGGTACCGCTTGAATCTGACATTTATCCTTGATTACCGTCGTTTTTGGGCACCTTATTGGTTGCCACCCATCGCAGCCGCGGCATTACGAACATCTTTTTTTTTACAGTTTTTATTCTGCTTGACAGTGATCTGGTTTTTTTTGCACGTATTTATTTGCGTTCGCGGAACCGCCAACCGAGTTTCTCGATCGGCGGATCCCAAGTGATCGGTTTAATTCCATGTTGTGATATCATAGTCCTTTGCGACCAGGTTTGTCTGTTTGTTTGCATTTTGTTCTTCAAGACGTCGGGTTCCATGACTATAGAAAAGCGTGATGATGATTAAAATTTGTGTTTTATCATCACTTGGGGCCTTCTGTGGACGAATGTGACTCCCGTCTGGATGCACCAGAAACTTCCCGGCCACTGCCAAAAAAAACAAAAAAAAAGAAAGGATTTTCTTCTCCCGGCGAAACTGACGTCAGCGTCTTCTCAGCACGGGTTTTGATGGCTTTGCTAGCGTTAGAGTTCGATGGTCGGAGTTGCTTATGCGTAGATCGCTTTGCACTTACCTCGTGTTTAACCCGATCGAGTCTGAACTTGTTTTTTCGGGATCCGAGGGAAATAAGTTCTGTGAGTTCAGCTGCGATGGATTAGAACGGAAAAAGCTCGGCGATCTTCCGCGATTTGTCTCTACTTGTACTCTGATATATTTTCGAAGAAAACGCGTCGTGTTCCCTTTTTCAAACGGCGCGGGAAGAATGACGAATCCAACTCGGTTTCTCTCGTTGCGTTCGCTCACGTGTTCGTGATTCAAAGTTCAACTTCGATGGAAGAAATCTATCTGTTAAGGATTTTCCTATTTGTCTTTGGAAGGTTATGCGAGTGATTGCGTTCGCCGGATGAAAATGGTTTTTTATCACATGTACGCGATTATATGCTGTCGCTTCCGACGACCGATGAATTGGAATAAAAATACGGAATTCACATTTGAACTTTTTCTTGTTCATATAGCCATGACGAAGCTCTTTATACAAGTACAGTACGATAAGTTCTGATGTCGGGTTGCAGCTCATCAGAAAAAGATTGCCGGCTGTTATTTGAACATTGGAAAAATAATCTGACGCGTATTTTTCTTCCACTTTTTCAAGATACGAGGGCTGTCCCAGTTCGACGCGGCATGGGTGATGAAAAAAAGTCATGACGCAGCGCATAAAATGTTCGAGGTTCTGGGATTTTTTTGTGGATTCTTGAGAAAGGTTTATAAATTTACTAGATGTTCATGAGTGAAAACGTTCCAGTTATATGCAGCCAGAGTTCTCCACCCGTGTCACAGCTGGTGAAGCTAAACATTTGACAGGCTGACTAAACCATTTAAATTTGTTGTCTCAACCATCATTTAAAAAGTAGAAAAATAAACCAAACAAATTAAATGATTTTAGCTGGGCTTGCACATTTTTACTTTTGGTGAAGAACTGGAAAGTTTTCACTCATCAGGATGGAGTAAAAAAAACGTTCTTGAAAAAAGAATCCCATAACCTTAGAACATCTTGGGATATGTCATTCATTTTTGAAATCACAGTATAAAATAGTATCCACTGCAGTTTTTAAACCCACGGATTACAGTTTTTAAACCCACGGATTACAGTTTTTAAACCCTCGTACAGTATTCTACAGCGAAGCACCCGTGATTCAAAGATTAATTCATTCTATCGATGTCGGGTGATTTAGGGGCATCAACCTGCTGATGGAGACGGTTTTGGTAAGTCTTCTGAGACATCTGGTTGTTCCCAGCACGTTGTATAGCTATAGGGATCCTAAAGATAAATCCATGAAGTTGGCATTACGAATGAATGGAATCGTTCTGCTTTGACGACTACTGATATTTTACTGTACTACATCCATTATTTTACGGAATGTTTTCTTGTATAAGAAATGTAATCCGCAGACCTATATTTCCGGATAATATACACTTGTATATAGAGCATTGTTGCTCATATATACTGCCTGCGAACTCATAATCTCGGTGGAGGTCCCTTCCCGGTGAAATTCAAAGTAGAAACTCACTATTAAAAATACGTCTATACTGTACATTGAAAAAGAATTGAAAATTCAAAAAGAGAATTAAAAATGACAGGCAATCGGCTTCGAACGATTCTTATATCAAAATCATTCGACGCCGATCACCTGATACAAAATATCGTCGTATATAAATGACACAATATTAGAACATCTAGAATGATATATTATACGCGCGCATAACAATGTTCTGCGTCGTACTGACATTTCAGTCGGGTAATTTAAGGCGATAAAATCCATGAAGGTCTTGCAGAAGTCTCATCGCTGTCCGGGCGAAAATCAACCGCCAGAACTTTCGCACTATTTCTTTCAACTTGTTCGCCTTCATTCTCTGGAAGAAAGAACGCAGTTTTTCCGTTAGCCTCATCGTCATTATGCAGTATTCCGAGATCCCGAACAAAAAGGTTATGCAAATTTTTGGCTTCGCATTCGGTTATTTCCGCATCTTCCGGGAAGTGGCCCAGAACGGGATCGCTGCGGTAGAAAATGTCTGGATGACATGTGCGAGATCGTGTTCTGGCGTTTGCAACGGTGCGAAATCGCGAGCTCTGGACAGTGAATGCAGTTTGGTGAGCGAGATTTCTTGATTAAATCCATGCTTCGTAGCGCGTTTGAAAATTCAAAATCCAAGCAGAGTAAATAATAATTTCGGCATCGAATAGCCGAAACCTTCATTAATACAGTACACACATATACATAGACATAGAGGGTCACATTTTCTCAGCCTTATGGTGGACCATTATATTGAGGCCATGAAAATACATTTTCGTGCATCTCACTGTACTATAAATAAGTTCAGTCAACACTTGATTTAGTGCCCCCAATTTAGTGCCACACTTGGATAGTGCCACAAATTTCTGCGGAACAAAGCCCGAAGATGTGTTCTTTAGGGAAACCCCAATTAGTGCCAATTCACTGAGTGCCACAAAAATTGTCCTGCCTTTAATGAGAAATGGGCCAAAATCAGAGAAATCAGGGCATATTTCTAGGGATATTATCAGGCTATATTACTGAGAATCACATGCCTATGCTGAGGACAAGTAAAAAATAATATTTCTGAATTGACATGCAATTGGGTGGCTTAATTTGAATATCCTCCACCGTAAAGAACATCTAAAAAACAGGAAGTCTCTCTAAAAAATTTAAATCACTAATCCTGCTCTTGGAATTGTGTGCATTTATTGAAAGTTTAATCTGTATACGAAACTGCAAGAAACAGTTCCACACTGTTACTTGGCCCAGAATGTCAGAAATTTGATGTATTCTGTACTATAAAATAGATTTAAATGCTATAAAACAGATCATTCGACCATCAAATTATTTTTTCGTGGGTTTGTCTTTTATAAAACAGACTGGATGTCCTAACATTCTGCAAACAGTCAATTTTACCTATGCATTAGAAATCTTAAAATGCATTTTCTTTTCATACGATACCCCGATTTAGTGCCACCCCTGCTTAGTGTCACAAAATAAGCCAGGACAAACAATTGCCCTAAATCGGGGTTTGACTGCATTGTTTCACCTCGAAAATGCAGAACAAAAAATGACCAAAAACAATTTTCAACCGAGTGTTTTAGAATAAGCTCTTTCCTCGCAAACAGCCTCAGTTCATCTCACTGAAATTATTGACAGATAACTGGAAATGCGTCTAAATTCTAATATTGAAATCCTCTATTTAAGAATGGAAGGCATGAATTGATTCAAAGGTGGCGTGGATTGAACGCTTATTTGGGACTAAATTTATTCTCAGTCATCAGTGCAATTATGAATGCGAGAATCATATGAAATGTTAAAATATCATGTGGCTGCTGCCACCCTGCATTTACACGATCGAATATAGAATTTACTTCGATTTTTTTAATATACTAAGTTTCAGTTTTTTCAAATACAATATTTACGCGAATTAAGGCCACATAAGTATAAGGGTCGCACTCTAATTTTGGCCAGGCATTTGAGGAAGTAATGAATTGGCTACACAATTTGTAAATTTTGTAAAAAAAAAAAAACCCCAAAAAATCATGGTTTGTGGAAGTAAATTTCAAAATTCACAAAAAATGAAAAAAATTAAGACCGGAAAATGATTTTGAGGATTTGGATTAAGACATTAAGAGACAGCAAGGTGACATTTTGTGTTTAAATTGGTCTACGTATACGAAATATATGAATCCCAATGTAGGGTATTGCAGATTCCGAAACCTCGATAATAGGCCACGATGACGATGAAACAAGCTCGACTTGGGCTGAAATATTTACATAATACTGTAGCTAGCAAATCGCAATTGGAATTGGAGTGCCGTCTACCAAAAAAAGGGGGCCTATGATGGTCGGGTGTAGAATGGTTCAAGACCAGCTTTCTTTCTTTCGGGAGTACCTGGTGTATTTTTTCCCCTGGGAAGATTAATTTATTGATTGGGATGAAATAGTAAAGTAACGAAGAAACGAAGTAGTATAGTACAGTATAGTATAGCTGAAGCGAATATCGATTTGAATCCTTGAACAGGAGGATGTTCGTGCAAGTTTCGCTCGGTATGAAAGACTGCAGGAAAATATAGAGGAGCTGAAGCCGTGTCTTGACGAGTCTAACGTTGAGCCTCCGCGTGAATGGAATTTTATTATTCCGAAAGAGCAGCAGCCGAAGGCGGCTGATGAAGATGCGGATGTCCCTGATGATGCTGAGGATGCAGAGGCTGAGCTGCGAAAGGCGCTCAAGACAGCCATTTATTGCGAGCTGTCCACTGGCTTTCCTTAACCATCCTCGCCGTAATCTTCATTGGCGGTTAATAAATTTCTGCTCCTGTCAGCCATAGTTTTTTCTGACCATTATTTTCCTCTCATTCGCAATCCGAATCTTTCGTATTAAGCAGAATCTTGATTATCTGGTCGTTGGTCAGCCGAGCTCAAATCTCGAGTTGTTCCGGTAAAAGAGATATAGGTCTGTATATTTATCATGGTATTGTCTCAATTCCCCACGAATCAACTTCAATTTGACAGCGACAAATATTAAAAATGTGAATGGACCTGATATCAGACCGATAAGGAATATCACGAATATAAATATCCGATCTCGTGAGGATGGCAATCAGGGCCAAAGTTTTCCCGCTGATGGTGTCTTCACGTCAGGTAATTTTTGAAAAATGTACGCATCCTCCAGATATAGTATTGTTAGAATATTCCATTATAACTCTGATATTTGATTATTTGGGGCTGAGAATTCACTTCTCATGCATTATCGAAGTTTCCTTGCATCATACAAAAATTCCCTTTGCAGTTTTAAAATCTCGGAATAGAGGAACTTGACGCATGTTCCATATACTGTAGCTCAGTGACATAATTTTCAGTTTGGATCAATATTCAACAAAGGCATGTAAAACCGAATGACAAATTGCTTTCTTTCCTTGCGGGATTCTTCCAAAAATGACAACTTCGCACATCTCCCGCGACAAATTGCATTCGTCGCATGTAGTGAGGCCTTTAGGTGATGAAAATGAGCGGCTAGCGTTCAGGGCGACGATGATCCGATCAAATCGCGAGAAAAATAACGATGTTCTTCTGCGTCGGAAAACAATGAAGGGTGAGACTATTCCCGTTTTGCAGACCAGCCTTATTTGAAGAATATATCCCATTTACCAAATATCGGTTTGCATTTCTGGGAAAACAGCACGGTTGCGTCAGATGAAACAATTCGGAGGCTTCACGATCTGAGTGACAACCTTTGTGAAGCACACCGGACGAAAAGCGAGGAGCGACCCGCGCCTCCCACGCGCAGAAATTTTGAATGATGAATGACCCCTCGGCCAAAATTCCCCTTGGGTCGAACCCGCGGGTCCGCTGCACATTTTCATCAGATGTTCACCTGGGTATGTTGTTTCAGAAAAAAAAAGTTGCATTGGTGTACAGGGAGTTTGCTTCCCACGAAGGGACTATCAATCACTCTCAGTCATGGGAAAGGCGGCAACTTGTCCTGATGGCTTCGCAAGTCGCTGACCGGACTTACTCGTTGCAGCTGCAATAAATAAAACCGAATCTTCTCTGAATCACGTCCATTCATCCTGAAGTTGACCCCGTTCCTAAAATGCGAATAAATCATCAAATCAGTGGACAAATGAAGTGCAGTATATATCGTACTTAGGCGATTGAAAGCAGTGCCAGATTTCGGGCAGTGATTTAATGCGCGTAAAAGTTATTTCATTGGCCGCAACCTTTGGGAACTTCAATTGAAATGCTGCGGCAAAATCTACCCATTTTTCAGAAAAGGTTCAAATATTTTTGTAGACGTTACACAATCCCGAGTTCACATTTCTTCCTAGTTTTTGGGAGCAATTATATTGTTTCGAAAAAAACGCAGTTTTCAGTATAGTAAGTGAAATCCTTGCTTGCAGTTTTATTCGTTTAGGAATACCTTTTCTGGACTGCCAATTCATGCTTCGTGCATCTTCAGATTTACAAAGAGCTGAGAGGGATCAGGATTCGCGTGAGCTTCAAAATAAGGAAGATCATAGAATTTCCTTAAGACCCCGCCGTCGTTTATTCTGCGGACGATGGCACACTTTGATGAAATGGTCGAGCTTTAATTCGCAGCTCGCGGAAGTCGGCATGCCAATCACGAATTCACCAGCTGCGTGAGGGATGCTGCAGACGAAAACGAGGGTTAGAAGAAGCCGAGGTTGATCCTCCTCATCGTCTTCGAGGATTATGCAGCCACACTAAGCTTCAGGAACGTGAGACAATGCCGCAAGCTGCAGTTCCCGAGAGCGAGCCCCGAAATTTCCGGAACTCGTCGCTCGTAAACCCATTTTCCGACTCGGTCCCGGAGGGTACTAATGTTGGTGATGAAATTAAACCCGAGGGACTTGCGGCCAGAGCCGCTGAGATCGGTAACATGTTCGCCGACTGGAACTTTGACAGCTTTGTTCTCGTGCGACGTAACACGCGAGATTAATGGAGCTTCGCCATACACTATTGACTGTTCGCCCGTATAGCAGTTCGTGGAGTTGACAAAAAGCTGAGAAAATCTTACAACGCGTCTGATCAAGGGGAAAATATATTTATATCTAATTTTTTTTTAATCGTCAAAACCGTGCAAAAAGTGCATTATGTTCAGCCTTTGAGCAATTAAAGGCTGAACATTACTAAAGACCAAAAAGCAATTCTGCTGTGAGAAAAACTGTTCATGTAAGCCACATATTCCGGAATTCTCATTTGAAAATTGTTGAATGCAGCGATGAACCAATAAAGTTTCCTGAAGGAACCTCTGTTTTGTTAAAGATTTCATTTAATCGAGAGTACCAGCACACATTTGACGCTGTGTTGCGGTCTATTAAATGCCCTCGAATACCGTGATAAAAAATAGTAGAGTATCTGAGTTTTTTGTTGGTATTCAAATAAGTACGGCACATGAGAAATACAATGAAGATTCCAAATGAAAGTTGTACGAAAGATGAGAAAACGTGAGCCATACTTTTTCTGCTGTTGATTTTCGTGAAGTGGGATCGTACTGTTCATAAAAAAAAAGGCGAATAAGCCTCGAAAGAATAAGAAACCAATTATAAGATTAATAATACTTTTCAATAATCATTTGAAATTCATCTCTTCCAAGCATTGCCCTAAATTATTGAGGTAACTGATGGCTGCTGGAACTGGAAACGACATTCCAAAATCCGTTTAACAACAAATGGATTGCATTATGAATGCTATATAATATAATTCTACGTAGTATCGCATTTTCACCAACATTTTCTGTTTGTTTTGCGATGGGACACAAATTCATCTTTCGTTCTCATAAGCGAGATGCGCATGACGATCGAATGAACGATTATCATTGATGCATTTCCAAAAATCGAAGCAACTCGTGTTCCTTTAGTTATACTGTATACTGTACAATAGTTATCCGTATTTACATTTTTCGCAGCTTAAAATCGCTGCACACATATTAATACCATCAGCAAAGCTAGAAAATTTCTGGAAATCATACAGAAGCATCGCGGTTGGTTTGTATTTTTTTCCAGAAATATTCTTAGAAATTGGGTTACAGTACTGGAATTCGAAAGCCTCTCTTTCGCAATGCCCCTTTTATGAGTTGAGGGACGAAGGCTGGTGGAATGGAGGACATTTGATCTGGTATTTTACCGAACCTTTTGATCCTGTTGCCGCGAAGACGCCTTTTTCCTGATGGCCGGGGATCGGACGCAGCTGGCGGAGAAATGCGTTTTATTCAAGGCTCATCGCGCGTTTTCATTCCCCCGGTTTCTTGAACGGGCGGGGCGGCTATATTTGGAGAGACCGGGCCTCCTGTGAGCCAATAACGCGGAATACACTAAACAACCAGTCGAAAAATATATCCGACACGCGGGAATAAAAGGATCCCAGGGCGAGGTTTGAGCGAAGCATCTGATGAGGTCGAGAATATGGTCCGCTGCGCGTCCACGTGACGGGAATGGACAAGGAAACGAATGGTTTCCTTTTTCCCCTCACACACCCACAAACTCAGGTTTTCATCTCTTCAATGATCTTGGAGTCATCTGCAGGATTCCAAGCCGAGTAACATCGTAGTCGGACACTAAGAGAAACATCGCTGAGAAAATACGGTACACAGCGTGTTCGACAGTCGAGTACACTCTAAAATGAAGGATAAATCGTTTTTGAAAATTTCTCACGCAGCAGAACCGTGCCAGAAAAATACATCAAATCTATTTGATCGAAACGCGACAAAGATAAAAATTTGTATCATTATTATTATTACTGTCTTATCATTTGTATCGATCGGGTACGTGCTTTTCCGGTAATTTGGACAAGGATCTAACGCTTATTTCAACACAGTACAGTACAGTATACGGTATTCAAAGGAACGCACATGAGAACCGCATGTTGCCTGAAAATTTTACCGAGCCTATTGTTCCCTCAAGTCAAGAAAAATCGTGTTTGAAAAATTTACACAGAGAACCGCACCAATTAAAATACACATCAACTGCCTGTGACTAAAATCTTTTATACTTGTAGAATTTGGCAATTCAGTTTTTTTCGGCACTTTTCAGGAAGACATAGCTCATCATTTCAAACAGGACATTCGAAAGAAGGTGTGTCAATGTCGTCCAAGTAATGCAAGTAAAAACCGTGAAAACGATGCAACAACGACATGTATTTTTTTAAAATTCATTGACATGCGTAAAAATGTGTATTAAATTTGGGTACGCTTTAATTGAAGATACGAGAAATATTTAAATTTTTCAAAAATGTTTCCTAACCAAATTTTTCCTGTCTGACCCCGAGAAACTGTTCTGCTCAAATATGATCAAGTGCTCACTTTTGCTTTTGATATTCACTGTTTGGTACGCGATTCCTGCTCAGCTGTTCTTTGACGGTTTCTCCCTTGTAATTACAGTATTTGCAGGAAATCGAAGGCAAAGTATCCTTCAAGTACAAGCACAATGGTACCTGTGCAATATCTTCAAATCCTATCCAATCGGATCGAGACTACTTTATGTTCCATTTGAAAAAGAATTGAAATGTTTAAAGGAGATCCGGGAAAAGCCAGGACACTGTAGGAAATCCTAAACTTCTCCAATCCTCTGAAAACAAGAACGTTTTCTCTCTGAACAGTTATTTTTAGTTGAGATAGGATCACGTTGAATTTCGCTTTCCTTTTGTTTTTCTTGCGAGGGCCTTCATCACGAATGCTGCTTTCATGCTTCACAGAGACTAGATTGCGCAATATTACAAGCGAGTAAAAATGAACCCAAGTGCTGCTGAGTGTCGCATAGGATAGTGATTCAATATTTTTTCAACCCAGTTGCTGCAAAGAATGTCCGCGTTTGTGGGCGACCGAGGGAAGCAGTTTAGGCCATTTCCGAGAAATCTAGGGGTTTGTTGTGTGCCGTGGATTGCAGCAATTTTCTGGTTGTCCGGGTCAAAATGCTGCTCGGGATTTCATAGCTCGACCAAGCCCATATTTCACGCGTCGTTTCACGTAAATTTCTTTCCCTTTGTGCTCCGTTAGGCAATCCTCTGCGGGTTTGGAATTTTGCCCGCGGTCCTTGTTGCATTCTCTTCCGCATCGGCTACTGATCTTCCCCGGAAGCACGTACTGATCTAATTTCGTTTTCCCCTTCTCCTCTCAGATACGCTTTTCTCTTGCCGCATTTCGCTGGGGTTTCTTCATGGAAGAGGAGACTTCGTGACTTTTATCTGCAAACCGTAGGTTCCCCGGGGAAAGAAGAGCCAATACTTTATAAAATGTTCATCGTCAAATATTCTCGAAATCTCCGAGTGAAAATGTACCCGACTTTATCCAGGATATGCCCTCTGTCATACTCAGTACAATACAATACAAAACTCACTTTCCCTACGGAAATCTCCGTTGAAAAAAATGGAGCATCTCATACTCAAGACCGACTAGAAATTGATAACGTTTTACCATTCATTCAAAATTCCATTCATACAATCTTCACTGCCATTCTTTCCAAGGGCACAAGAGTTAGAATCGCGGTTTCTGGTGGCAGTTTTTGAGGAAATGATGAAGCTATAATGAATGTGTCAAAGAAATAATTTAAAGAACTGCTGAATTAAAGCGAATCTCAAATTCACAGATCAAATCGTTAACATGTTTGATGGACGAAAAAACAGGTGTGCCTTGAAATAAATGACTTTCGTTCTAGGAAATTTGGTAAATGTTAACTTACGAAAGCGTCAAAATTAAAATAGATGTGAAGAACCAATGAAATCCAACCGATTATGATATCATGCTGCCACATAATTAAAATACGAAAAACTGAACAACCCAATTTAGTTGACATTATAGTACAGTAAAGTACTCGTGCTTGTCCATGGATGACTATATGACGCCCTTCTATAAAATGCTTCAAAATACTGTATATAAGAAGCGCTTGCAAAGGTAAAAAAAAAAAAAATCATTTAAAACAAAAATGCGTCACTGTACGCATAAGGCCACGTGAGATTTACCAAGAATTATAGAAAATATTCAGCTTAATTATGTAAGCAACTGTCAATATACAGGTGTACAATTCTTATAGCAATGTACATTATTCCTACAACGAACCTGAAACACCATGCTCATAGACATCGATAAGAATCAAGTTTACGCGGTTTAGACCGCAATTAATAAGAAAGAAAAGTCTCAAATGGCTGAGAACTCATTTTAAAATTAAAATAAAATCAACCGTCACATATCAGGCAATATACATCTTCCAATGGCATTTTCTAAATCCTCGTCAATCTGTGTTCTCTTTAAACAGGTGCAGCTGCACAGATGCTGATGCAGAACAATTATTAACGCTTTAGACAGAAAGCTGTCAAATAAGAAACACGATACCAGTATAAACAATGTCCCTATAAAATGTGCTCTTTAACCTCACAAACCTAAAATTCGAGACACATTATCAGCAATCAAAAATTCAGAATGCCTTTAAAGAAGGAAAAATCAAAAATGCATGCCGTAGACAAACCGAGCAGAGGAAAGAGGAGAAGCCCGCGTACGGAGTAATTTGCAGTCAAAAAAGACTCTCATTTGCATGTCCTCGGAAAATTCTTATCGCGAGAATAAGCTAAAACCGGCAGAGGAGCTGATGCCAGAATAAATTCCTGAAGCGTAGCATCCAAGCCTAGCTAGTAGTCGAGACTCAGGAGCGACCACAAGACGGTATCTTCTCGATCATGAACGCAGGGGTGAAGGGAATCAGACCACGCAGTATATCTCACATCCCAGCTAGGAAGCTGCATGTCCCGAACATTTTAAAAATCCTTAATTCCCCGGCTGATCCCGCCTGACATCCCCTGGGGGGTGAGCGGAAGACACCCTGGGTGGCACCTTTCTGTTTCCACATTCAGCACTTTTTTTTTTAAATAATTTCAACCAGAACTATAAAGCATGCAGTAGGATTAAAATTTTCAAATCGATTATTAAAGATAACATTCAGAAAGGTATTCACAGAAGCTCTATCACCTGAGAATTAAGAGAAGCACTTGAAACACCGCTCGCGGTCTGGGTCCAATGCGATAATTCACCGAGAATTAACAGTTTCCGATACAAATTTTTAAACCACAGAAGCGTTTGGTTCAAGACTATTATCTCATCATCACCACATCCTCCGGTGTTCCAGGCGCTCTTGTATTTCCCAGAATTTGACACGAGACATGCGGCGTAAATGAACGCAATTTAAATTTCAAACAAATAAATTGTATCCATCAGTTTATCAAATCGTTGAGTGAGTCTTAAACAGAGGTGTTTGGTATAGATGATTAAATATGGGCTTATCTTGATTATTATTTTAAATTAAACCTGTCTCCATTAATGAACTCGAGTCGAAAACATCAGTTGTTCCCGAGGATTTTAAATTGTAGTATTATAAATTCTCCGCTTTGCTTTTATTCTATTTCGTACCCCCATTTCTATTTATGTACTTCAACTGGCCTGAAGTTGCAAGAAACATGTAGCTTACTCATTTCCGTCAAATTGCAGTGCTTTTTTATTTTTGCGCTCCCGAAGGCCTTGCTTTCATTTGCATCTGCTAATAAAATAAAAAATGAAACGAGTCGATTGAAAGGTTCACATATGCTACGGAATTTTCGTAAACAAATTCGTGAACTGTGCAGCAAATGTGCAGTTTTCTACGGCAACGAAACAGACGCCCGACGGAGGAGCGACACGGACGTTCCGGAAAGAGGCAAGCTGGTTGTTTATACACGCGATGCGTGGCTCTCACGGGGAAGAGGATCTTCATGCAAAGCCGTCTTTCCCGGGGCAGCCTTCATGATGACACCCTGAGGTGAATGTCGATGCGTCTCCTCCTTTTTGGCTTCCTCGACTACGCCCTTCGGCACATAACAATAACCCAGAAAGGGAAAACGAGGCGTAAACATCAGCTTAACTCGCCCGAACGGATTTCCCGAGCTCTCAGTGACTGAAATACCCGAAATGTGCGCTGCGACCAGCTATTCATAATAATTTCGTCGCCGGGTATGGCGATATTAAATTTTATTCACCAGCGTGGAACGAGTCATAAAGGTTATGCAACGCGTCAGCAGCAACGAGCGATTTTGTCGTAAACGGATTTTACCGACACGCTCTTCAAGTCTGCTTGAAGCATTTTCTTGTCGTTTTTTCAATATTTTCAGTGAATTTCACGATCTTTCAAAGGAACAAAGACAAGTACAGTAGTGGAATGAAAGAGAGAAAACTGGAAGTATATTTGCTGAACTGCCGAGAAAAGCTGTTGGACGTTTCGTGCAGTGCGAGTAAGCATTGTGTATCTGTGTCCTGTCTTGGGTAAAACACGTGTTCACCCCGATGAACAGAATGAGAAGGCGCAGGAAAAAATATCTGAAGAAATGCAACTGGTTCGGAGAGCGTAAACGGAACGCTTAAAATATCGTCAAACGAAAATCTCACTCAAAACAACACCGAGACAGTAAGCTGAAGTCATTCCTGCACCGTGGGACGCAACTGGAAACACGTTGTCGGAACTTGGGATGAGTTTTCCCAAAATATTTTCCCATGGGGAAAGGGGACCAGGGTTTCACAGGATCACGCAGTTCTACTTTCAAATAACTTCGTTTTGAAAATGTGAAAAATTGCCATACATGATTAAATAAAGTCGCTAGAAAATAAACATTTGATTACTTTGATCAACCGCGTTCCAATTTTTCCTCCAAAATTTGGACCTCGATGCCCTCTTTCGATACAGTACTAGCGAACACTCATCAGAATCCCCGCTTTATTTTCTTCAGTTCAAACATTCATCTAATATTTGGACGTCCGAAAATGTATTGTATTTGAACGTTGAAAGGGGGATTACAAGTTCCGTTTTATAATTTCAGAATGATGTTTTTGGCTGCATAGAGTATCCATCACTTTTATTTGATTGACTTGTTTATCTTGCTGGTGTATGCGGCGCATTTTGGGGCTTCCTTTTGATTAACTTCCTGATTTCCTACCAAACCGGATACTGTATACTGTTCAGTACTGTCTATGAACATGTATACATTACAGATACAGTAGCTATACAGTTTTAGTCCGCTTCATTTGACTTCTTATGTATTTAGCAAATTTCGTCGCTTAATTTTCTTCCACCTTTATATGTCCTTTCAAATATATGTTTTCTAAGCACTGGTATCATTCCTTGTAATCAAAAATGTACCTATAGCAATTTGAAACTGATTAGATGCCCACAAAAGTTATATATGAGGCATCTCAGCTTTTAAAAAATCGAATATCTAGAAGAAGACATCTGGCGATCCTTCTTGATCATGGAGACTAGTTGAATTTCAGTGGGGAAATGTAGACTTTCACACAGAAATACAAATTTCGCAAAAGTGGTACAATATCTCCCTCAGTTTTCATGGAAGTCTGAGCCGACCCTTTGCGAGCGGAGAAGAAAAAGAAAGGAACTGTGGGAGGGGTCCATGAAAGAACATATGCATCGGTAGACATCATACCGAAGCTGGCCAGTGCCAGCTGCTAAAGCAAGGCACTAAGAAATGGCACGTGTCACGCGAAGACAACTTGTGCCGTCTTTGTACAGGGCGCTGGTTGTTGCCAATTGTCGCCTCCCCTGCGAAAAAAAAAGCCCTCTGCAGAATACCCGCAAAAAAGCAGCGAAACAATGCGGGCCTAACGATCCATCGAAAGGCAACAACCCCAGAGTCGGCAGGCGGACAATCATGACGACTCGTTCTGCAATTTCCGTGCGCAATCGATCGTGTTTCTTCCTCTTCATTGAAACCGCGTCGCTATCCATCAAGTTGGGCTGCCTTGCTGTGAAAACAGCCGCTATTACCTCAACCCCACTTGGATTCGCTTCCGATCCTATCCTACCTTCGTTTTCCTGGAAAGCTGCTTCGTTGTTCTCGCAGTGATTCATACGAATCCGGGATGAAACGCAACCCAGCACCCAGATCACGTCGTTCTTGCTCACCATCGCATTTCGCAGATTCAGCAGCACTTCCAACTCTTCCAGGGATACTTGAAGTTGTCCGACTCTGCAGGTTCCCGTGTGGGTCATGTATAAGCGGATAGCAAGTATTTTAATTTTTTTTACTACTATTTTAAAGGCATTTCAGGAAATTGTTGTTCTGAAAAGAAGTTGGAAAAGATTGAAGAAAGATCTCTGGCGAAATCAGGGAAGTACTGAATCAGGAGACAAGCTCTGCAGTCTGCACAACAATACTCCACCAAACTAATTCGTTCTGCATTACATTTTGTTGTAAATTAGCGGTTTCATGAAGATAGAATCCTTTTTTCAAAATTATTTTGTGAGTAATTTGACCATTTTTTGAGAGATCATGCAATTCAAAAATGTTTTGTGCAAATATTCCAAAATTATTGACAGATGTAGAAAACCTAGGGAAACTCAGAGATCAAACGTAGAAAAAGAACACTTTTTGCGTCCAAAAACTTATGAGAAGATCCCAATGTTATTTTTGCAGAACCTGATAGAACACGAGACCGACCAATTACCCTTTCCAATGAGTGAACTCCTCCGGGAAAATGGTGGTATAATTTTCTGACCATACCGTACTCAACCTCTGACCTTATAGATATTCACCGCCACGGAGAATCGATATCTCCAACTTTTATGCTCACTGTTGAAACTTTTTTGAATTTTCTTTCCAAATCTACTCAGTTTCTTAAAAGTAGAATGCAATCGAGCGTGTGGAATATCCTCGTTTTGTACTTCCAATTTCAGGGGTTGAATGGCTTCAGAAGTCCTTCAACAATACTGAAATCGATTAGGAGTTTAGTAGGATTGATATTACCTTACTTGGACGAGTACAGTACTACCATTCTCTATACCTGATGCATATGCATTATAAATTTTCAAAATATCCAAGACATGATTTCCATGCACTCAGTGAATTTCAGGTTTGAATTACTTAGGACGCGCCTTCAACTTTCTCTGAAAACTTTTTGTGAGAGAAGTCCTCTTGATATATCCTTGAGAAAATATGGTGTGTTGAGCTTGAATCACACGCAATGAACTTTTGATGTGCTTCTTTAGGAACTTCCTGAATGAACTCCCAGCGGGATGCTTGTGATTGTTTCATGAAAATCCCACACAGTTGAGCTCTGGTCGAGATTTGAGGAAAGCGAATGCGTGCCAGGAAAAAAAAACGCAAATTCCTAAAGAGTTCGAAGTGTCAGGTTGTCGAGAGGATCAGGCTTCGGGAACTCAAGACAAGCTTACCGAAGAATAAAATTCAACAAAGTTCATTCATCGGAAAGATTCTCAAAGATGTCGACGCGTCAAGTGCCAGACGCTGAGATTGCCGTGTCGTGAACGTCCCCGTATTTATAAGAGGTTCAGCGTGTCTCCGTGAACAGACGTGACGTAGGCATTCGGGAAACACGGGGTCGTATTTCAATTCACAGTCGTTAGTCACCCGAGCGAGAGAAAAACGCCTGAAGAACCAGAAAAAATTAGTGCTCACTGCCGCACCAGCAACCCGATGCGATACAGCACCCAGGCACGCTACTATAGCGTTGTCTCCGCGATGACGATAAATCCGGAAGCAGTTGAAAGCCCTTTAGGAAAAGAAATGGGGTCGGCGATAATTCTCAACGCCTCGACAGATGAAAGTTCATCTCGTTCTGGAATTGCGGGAGGCGGAGAACAAAAAATAGGGGACTGAGTCCCTAGCTGAGAAGAATTTATCGCGGCCTGGCCTCTGATGGCAATTCTTAAGAAAGCCCATTCCCGCCGACACTTCGATTGCCGGCACTGAGGTTTTTAAAGCCTCGCGGAAAATTCCCGCCGCGTTTCTCAGGAGAAGACGGTGCCTATTTGTTCCAGGCACGTCGAAATGTGCGCTTCTGGCGAACAAGAAACATACGATGCTACAGCGTTCGAGACATTCTATCCATTTTTCAACAGCTGCTCACGCTTATCTGTGGAAGTAGGGGAGCAGCAAGACGCTGTCGAGACTCCGCGACGTCATTAAGGGAGCAGAACTCTGCTTTCTTCTTACACCTGGGCGTCCCGGTGACTCGCGGCTCTTTCGCTAAATGCGAAAATATTTACATTCGCGTTTCCCCCCGCAGCATCGGCTATATGAGCACGTGCTTGAAAGCTGTTCCGGCGGTGTTTTCGTTTTGTTTTTCATCACCTTTGAGAGAAGAGGGCTTCCCGGAGGGGGTCACTGTGATTACGAAACGCGCATCCCTCGCCCTCATTAGCACGAGAATTAGATTTGCGGCATCTCCAAAAGCACAGGCAGCTTCCGGCGCGCCTCCTTGCAAGTTGGTCCCTACTGCTGTTACTAATTCCGCCCAACTCCTTCAACAGTAGCATCGCATGTCTTCTTCCAAATAGGCTGCTTTCGCATTACGCATTTGGCGTGGTGTATTTGCCCAGTTGAACTGCTTCTACTGTAAACCCTTCGTAAACCCCCCTCCCCCCTCTTAAAGAGAAACGACAACTCTTGTGCGGCAGGCATCCGGGATTGCGTTGTTTTTCTTATCGATGCTCAGGCGTTTCCGGCAGAAGAAAAGGTCTGTCAATCGATAAAGAAACATTCGCATCGAGTACCTTTTCGAATAGAATGTATGCCAATCCGCACGCGTCCTTCTAAAAGCCGCACCGGAATTTCATCCTTTCAGAAATTTAAAATAAATCAGTTCGTTGATGCAAGTTCTACAGAGAAATACACGGCCTACTAATAAATAAGAGCATACATACATATTCTTTGGTCAATATGACCTCTGCTCCAACATGTATCAAGATCAAATTGCTTTTTGAATCACATGCAGAATATCGCCGATGAAAGAACGTTCAGTTTTTTTTTTCAATCCTTTTAAACTTGAATACTGTACACGTAAACTCCCTCTCCACAACGATTTTGTCTGCTTTTATAGATTCCTTTTTATCCCACATGATTCTCTCCCCATGTTGTACGGGTTCTATACAAATAAATTTTCTTTGTACAACGTATTGTTCCTCGTCCCTTGAAGTGCCCACAAAATTGGGTCTAGGACGAAGTTTCCTTTTTAAATCTTCGTTGTTTTTCTTCTGGAAAACATGGATCTAAAAACCGTGAAAATACTTCGACGGTGTGTAAACCCCGAAGTTACGATTGTGTACGCAAGCCCGATTCCTTTATTTTTTAAATTGAAGAATGTTTGCTATAACTACTGCGTAGAAGTGAGGAAACACAGGTAACTAACTCATTCAGGAACTATTTTGAAGGGTTTACACGTATTCAATTTGTTTTTACCGACTCGTTATTTTTCGACCACCCGATCGTTCTGAAAAATTGAAAACGCGTAGTTGCATTTGCTTGCTCAGAAGCATTTAGGAAACTGCTGCACGCAGGAACTCATAAACACATCGTAAACAATGCAGTCAAAGGGTTTCAACCAATAAACTCATAAACGACCCCTTGTTTGCTCTGCCGAAAACAACCCGTAGATGCATTTCGAACGGGCTCTTCAAGGGTTCGTCCAGCGGGTGTTGACGCAGAGCAAAAGAACCCGAGTGGAGAATCCGATCAAGCTGTGGACGTATATACCCAGGCTAGAGGATCAATGATGGAAGAGCCGAAATGGGCTTCTCGCCTGAGCATGTTTCCATTGCTTGCGCGTCAAACTCGCCGTACGCATTTAATTAATGAGATAAACCAAGGGGAAATGTTGCGGGGGGGGGGGGGGGGGGGGGGGGGGGGGGTTATTGACTTTTCGTGATTTTTTTTCTGAATGGGGGTATCCGAGGGCGACGCAGCAAATTGAGCCTACTCACTCGCTCGTGTTTTGAAAGCGCATAATACGGAGTGCACACATAACCCCGGGCTACGAGCGAAAGAGCTCTATATGCTGGTCGCCTCAACGAGACTGTCGTTCGAATGAGCGTAAAACATTCCCGACAGCTTCCGGAATCTCATGATGCACCAGAGAAGCACTTAAAATCTTCAAAATAAGCTCATTCTCCCTCCCATCTTTCGAAAATTTCAATAATCAAGTATTGCATAAACAAAACAATGCAAAAAGTGGAAACCGACTCGACATGGTGCGGTAAAGGAAATTCAGCAAAAAAAATAACCTCTCGGAAAAATGATGCAAAAAGTGGCGCTGGGAAAATACTCACTATACAGAGAAGAAATAAACTACAAGAGAATGCCACAAATCAAAAATTGCAAATGAATCGAGAATGCATCAATCGATTCCATCAGTGTACCAATAATGCTCTGTTGCTCTATACCAAGAAGACAGAACTTGAGCGACAAAAAAATTATGGAGATTGAACAGGTGGGGCAATTCATTACGATCGCTTGCTATATACTGCATAAGCTTTTATTTTTCACTAAACAGTTTCATTAATACGAGCATTTGGTCATGTCGTTGTTTTCTTCACTATCTTCTCTCGACCACAACAGCTGTATCTCATATCACAAAACTTATACATTATTGTAGTTGCGAGTGTAATTTTTCCTGCCCTGAATTTTCCTCTGCAGTATTTCCTCGTCTTGTCCTGATAATGACGTTGGCAGCTTCGGATGCTCAAAAACGCGCCAGAAGTCATCATCGGCGGAAATTAGCTTTTGTTCCCGTTTGAAGTTATTTATCGAAAGATGACCGGTGGGGAAGATTTGCTATTTTTGGTCAGAATTCGCTGTAGGCTTAGGGAGGGGGGGGGGGTATCCAAACATAGGGGGGGGGGGGAGAAAAAAGAACACTCTGCTGTCTGCTCAGTGTCTCCGTGGCAGCTTGCTCTCTGCTGGCGCTGGTGGCAAACACCCTCCATGGTCCCCCCCAAAGGCAAAGACCCCGCGATTGATATTCCGTGCCAGTGTCTCGATCGCCGCGACAGAACGTTTATGTGAGGAGAAAAATAGTCGGGAAGGAATAATGAATGTCCTCGTTTGAACCGACGACAGCCGGCCTCCCCGCTCGGCAATTGGATTACCGACAGACAGTTCCATACATCTTGCACACATCTTCGCCCAATCTGCGGCTGAGCCGACTCGCTGACCGAGATTAACGCGAAGCTCTCCCGGCCTGACCGGCGGGAGGAATGGACCCGCGGTCATTGCGAGAAAACCAAGATTTGTCTAACCCCCGCTCTTCATGCCATTGGTCAAAATTTCTTCTAATGCCTACTTCAGGCTGGCGCCCTCACTTCTTCGACACCGGCGAAACCTGCTGAATCGTCCTTTCCTCTCATGCATTCCATTTGCTGAGGTCCCGTTGTAGAGATACAGTAATCTCGTCGTAGAGAGCCCCTGTAACATAGGAAGAGAACCCTCAGAAAAAAAGCATAAATTCGTACTACGAAGAAAATTGTCATAGAAAAGATCGTTCTAGAGAGAGAGAGAGAGAGTCCACTTGTATTATGTTTTCTTTAGCTTTTCTCCGCTTTAGTGTGTCCATGTTCCCCTGACGGTTTTTATGAAGCAATTCATTTTTGAAAACTCGAAATTTTCCCATTATAGGAAGCCTTTTGGTCATTTAATTTTAATGCACGTGTTTTGCTTCTTGCTTGTTTCAGGTACGAGGTGTGAAGATCTTGGTGCATTGTCTGTGACCATTCGATGCTCTTCAGGTGAGTGGGCTTATGTGCGGAATTAGATCTGAATCAACATGGGATATACTGTAGTACAAATGTTTCTGCGAAGTGCGTGCTATTACAGTAAAACATATTCTGAGGAATGGTAGATGGCATCATTGTCCAAACTTCAGCATGTACATTCTACGGGAAAATTTTGAGTAAAAAAAAAAGAATCAAACTCATACTTGAATGTAGAAACGGTAACACAATCATTTTTGGAACCTTTTCCATTTTCAAGAATTGGCGGTTACAAAAACTTAACCGCTCGTGTGCAAGTGTGATATTTCGTGGAAATATATTTATTTTTCGAGAGAAGGCAAGGAAAGGCAAGTTACGGGATAGAACAAAGAAAATGAAAAAAAGTCGTGTATTTTGTCAGTTCAACGCTTAAAGGATTACTGCATATGAGAAAACATGGGCTTCCGCGGACTCTGGGAAATCCAGGAGTTGAATGGATCTGCTGTGAGCAGGTCGGAATCCAAGATAATAAATACATATACGCGAAAAAGTCACACATTCCGTTCTTGCAGGGACGTCAAGGAGACTTCTTGGCCAATATTTTACCAAAAGAAAAGATAGAAACTGTTTTCGAAGATGTCGGAATTTATAGCTTTTTCATTGATCAGTCTATATAACCATATTACCGTATGCAGCAATTTAATGCTGAAGGCTTTGAAATATTTTTAATATACTGTACTGTATCTTCATAAAAATTTTATGAAGTATATTTTGTCAATCACTACCTATATAGCTGCACACTAGGTCTCAGGTACGATCACTGATGCTTTCATTCCATTCGTTGATCAAGAATGTGCGATAAACATAGCGGCGTTGTTGAATCAAATGAGAAATACTGTATTAAAATCCGAAATAAAACTCAAAATCGCTTCCTTCTTCTCCAATTTTGTGAGGATTTCCATCAAAATATCAGTTTCAAGCGATATCACTCTTTTTCAGCCAAACCCAAAAACAATGTCAATTCCCAATCCGTCATTGAACTTTATTTATCTTCCGTCCTCTCATTTTTAATTTTCCCTCTTCCTGATACATTATATGCCCAGAACTGCCAGAAATAATTATTTTCGAGAAGAACTTACCTGCATCACGTATTCAAAAATCAGGCAACGCAGCAAAACAAGCTGAAGGTTTAGAATCGAATTTATTGACTTTTCGTGATTTTTTTTCTGAATGGGTAATGGTATTTCGCCATATATTGGCCCGTACCCCAATAAAAACTATCCGCGAAGTTCTTTTAAAATCCAATTATCTAAAATTTTTCTTGCTCAAGTGGTTTGCCGCAGTTGCGATTAGACTGAGTTGAGCCGCAATTATCTGCGGAGACGAGGATGAAACATATCGACTTTCTCAATTTATTATTGACGCCTTCATGAATCCTTGGTCCAGCCCGACCATTGCAATGTAGTGTAGAGAGATTGCCGGAATATCCGAAGCTGGCGGAAAGTCACGAAATTCGCAATGTATACATGTATATATATATATATTCAAACATACATACATATATATATATATAAAAATAAATATATATATATATATATAGGCCTCATAAAGGGTGTCTTTAACAAACGCATCAATCGGCACACGTTGACAATGACAAAAGTTCGACAGGGATCATCACGTGTCCCGAAAGGAGAAGACGGCGAAGGTTCCTGTCGATCCTGGTTCCCGAAGAGATCAACTGCAGCGTGTTTGTACTCCGCAAAGCAAAACACGCGTTTACATGGCTTCGACTTGCGAAACCCAGGAGGAGGACGCCGACAATTATGCGACGCCGGCACTGACGAGTGACGTTTGACGCGGTACTCGCGAAAATGCACGCTGTCGATGAGTTGCCTACACTCGGGCAAGTATCCAACAACAGTTGCGACGACCAGGTGAAAATCCTTCGCTGTTCCCACCCTCTTTTGGCACGTGCTTGTGTTTAGCATAAATTTAGAAGCCGGCGCTCATCAGCCGCGAAGTTGACTTCGTTCCGGGAACCTTCTTTGTCCGACCGCTGCATCTCCTCGAATCTCAGATTCTACGCACATCTCGGCCATGGAATCTCATATTCGGAAAGCTTCTCCCTGGCTCTGGTCTTCTCATTTCTGAGAACGAAACTTGCACCGGTCATACGCATGCTTTTTCCGTGCTAAAAAAAAAAAAAAAAAAACCGACACCAACCTCGCATCTTCGCGTCATTTCTTCGAATTCATAAGCGCATATTATTCGGATTCATAAACGCACACGGAGTCATAGTTTGCGTTTAAAACTTTTCTTATGAGCTTGGAAATTTGAAACCTGGAACAGTATTCAGCTGAGTCATTGAGCCTGTGAGGTTGAGACGGAAATTTAAATCTTTTACCAATTTTTTTTATTACAGGCTGCGTGTGCCCGCATATCAGTTTGGCAGCAATTGGAGGAACGATGGATACTAAGAAAAAGCAAGGGTGAAGCCTCTGATGAGAAATTCAGGGGAAATTTGCCTCTGTCTAAAAATAAGTATCATTGTATTCGCTAGTTAGAAATATGAGAATGGGAGAAGTAAGCTTTTATTGAGAGAGGAGACGTGATGAGAGAAAGCTACAGTTTGAAGAGTCTTCAATGGAGAGAGATATGATTTTTTCTTGTTGTGAGTCCGTTACGGTATGATTTAAATTGCTTTGCTGATTTCAAATAAAATCGAGCATATACGGCAATCGTTTGGCCTACACAGTTCTCGAATATGTCGAACGCATGCTGCTTTCCAGGAAGTGCAGTTCATATATAAATGCATAAATATGAAAAATTCATGCATCTCCGAACAACGGATGAGCTTAGCTCTTCTGAAAAAAGATTGAAAACTGGTCGAATTCCTCAAGTAATCGAACATTTTGGAACAACATTTCAGGAACTTGAATTCTTCAGGTTTGTTTCGTTTGAACGACAGGTAGAGGAATCCCGGTAAATGACATTGAAGATTGTCCGTGAAAATTGTTTACATTTGTTCAAGTAAGCAGAGTGTTTGTTGGAACTGTCAGTTTATCTCTAAAGAAAAATGTTCGCCATTCTAGCGTGGCGAACTCAATAATATGAACGCGAGCTTTTCAGCTTCGGATTCATCGCACAAAGCGAGCGCTTCCTTGTTGTGCTCTAAAGCCAGGTGGATTTCAATCTTACTAGAAGCTATGGAATTCCCGTATCTTTCGTAAACCCAAGAAAAACGATTTCTCGCGGAATCCGAGCCCACCCTTTTTTCCTTCCCCCCACAACCGTCATCGTTCATCATCCCGACGGTGTCGAAGGCGAGGAATTCTCTGCGGGCGTGTAAATTCGGTTTGAGTTTCTCGCGCGCTCTTGGGTATCCCTGAGATGGGTTCGCACTTCCCGTACCCACCTCGTCGGCGAGGAACTTACACAGAGAGTCTCTTGCTGCCTGAACGGATTTCCTCGTCCTTGGCAACTTGTTACATCATTAATCGCGAGCAGGAAATTTGCTCTTTCGCGAAGTGATCAAGCCCGTCTTCATCTTGGACTCCGCTGGAGCTCGTTAACATTCTCCGGAACGGTTCTATACCTGCCAGCAGTGGCTTCATGTCACGCCAATCAAAGCACACCAATCACCCGAATAACAATGGCGATGCTTTTGGATGAACCACGCGAAAAATATCTTTCTCCTCTGCTTTTCCCTCGCCGACGGTGTGACTGCAATGTTCGACATGGAACCGATTCTAGTGTCTGACTGCTGCAGAAAATCTCACAGAAAAAAATGAAGTTAGATGGTTAATTGGCGGGCATTCTGAAAAAATCTGCGACCATCATTCTTTCATTTATTTTAAATGACGCGGATGAAGATGGGATCACATTTTCCAGATGGTCAGTTGAAAACATCTCAATCCGGACGTACTTTTCCTGTAAGCCTTTTGATGTTCTCGATTGTTTTGAACATCCGTAGGGTTTTTTTTATCTGATGATCTATTTTATGTTGAACATCTACTCATCATTTAATCCATGCAAACGTTTTTTGCCGAATTTTCAAGAGATCTGAACGTACTGGATTCAAGATTACTGTACCCTCTAGCATCGGATTACTCACTTGAGGGGAAGTTCGGGAGCCTGGAATTGGAAAAACATAAGTCATTTATACAAAAAGTCTCCCCTTACTGAGAATTTACGGATTAAGGACTTCCCAGTTCAACGGAAAAAGTCCACTGAACGAGACACAGAAGTATTTTGAAATTTTTACTCACTTTTTTCACACGTATCTCTGCGTGGGAATTTCGTACCAGCGGGATTTTTCCCAGGACATCAAGTGCGTGATGGAACTCATAAATCGTCAGAAACAAATTAGATTCGAACGAATCAAGCAGCTCAAGAATAGTTTACCATCTCCGCCAAGAGCCACGTGTCGTTCAATCCATTCAGGAAGAATGTTTAATGGATCAAGCATTGCAAGAACGAAATGTGCCTACGGGCGCGGGGTGAACACACGTTTTATATCCAGAGGATGCAAAACAAATAATAAGAAAGTATTTTACGAAAACGGGGATTGGGAAATAAGAGGATGTGAAGGGAAAAATATTGGTGTTCTGGCTCGGGGAATGCCCAAAGTGTGATCAGAGGCAGGAGATCAGAGACGCGCACTGAGGGAGATATCCAGGACTCGTCCGTAGACGTGATGATCCAGGAGATTCTCGCAGCAGACGAATGTGAACAAGCCAGCACATGATGCATGTGAGCCGAAAAAACGAATTTTTTTTCCCCTCGAATACAAGCGGGGCAAATTCAAAGTAAATCCCATTCACGAACATATTCTGATTCATTCCATGCAAATTGAATGTTCAGCGAACGCCAACTTTAAAATTTCCTATAACTTTTATTTAAAAGTCAAAGCCTGAAGAAATAATTAATATTAAAAAATCGATTTAATCTGTGAACAAGCAAACCTAAAAATACGTATGTGTATTAGTTTTTACGCTGTTGTACCTTATCTTGAACGGGTAAAAAAGATAATCGTAAAAAAGTATCGAATTTTGAATTGTTCATCTTCAAGATAAATTTGGAAACACATACAATTTCCCTGTTATTCGCTAATTTTTTAAACATTTCATGAATGACGACCGTCAGCAAAATTAATGCCATGAGAAACCGAATCACCATCTCAATAAACCCTCGTTTTCGGGAGAATGTGAAACCTTTTTCAAACAGGTAAATTGTATTTAAATTCCCGTGATGTTCAAAACAATTTATCGTTGCTATCAGCACAGCCATAAACGTAGTCATCATTTAAAAAATGATTCATTGAGTTTTACTGCGACTATTTCATTTCAGGGGTACTGCAGTATAAAATGTGTCCCATTTTTCTTGTTCATCCTTCTCTTTAGTAATGAAGTGGGTCCCTGGGCTTTGAACACCTTCGGATACCCAGCAAATGCATCGAGATATTGAAATATTCTGAATCTTGAAAGCATTTCCTTATCCTGGGGATTTCACATTGTTTAAACTTTTACATTGTCCGGGACTTGAGTAAATTTTAGAGTGTCAGGAGGTATGTCTTAATAATTTACAAATGCCCTGAGTTGTTGAATCGTTCTGATATTGGGTGTTCGAATGCCGGGATCACACTGAACATTACTACCTGCATTTTGTGTATTTATGCTTATTTGCGGAGGAAATTAGACTATCGCGTTGAAATATTACCAACGTTTTAGAACGGATCGATATTGGAAGACAAAATGTACCGTGTGTTTAGATAACTTGTATGTGACTGCATTTCGTGTTTACCCCCAGTTCACCGCTCTACTCGGGTCATCGGTGCCCGCATGGCACGTGCCAGCTTCTTTCCCTGCTTTCGCTGAGCATAGCAGCATCAAAAGACGGATGCTTTCAAATCCGCGGAGTTCGGAAACAAACCCAAGGAAAATCTTGCAACGTGGCTTCCGCAGACTCCGGACAGAACACTGAACACCCGACTAGACTTCACGGTCCTGACATGTCGCAACGGGAAGTGAAATTTCCTTCCCGTGATTCCGCTTGGGCGCTGCCGAGAAGAGAATCCCCACTTTTCATGTCCGCGGAACAAGACGGAAGAGGGGTCCAATCAGAACGCTGATTAATGATGCTCATGTCATTAAACCGGAGCAAATCTGCGCGGAGGATTGCTCCGGTTCGACTGAGCACGTCGAACGCGGATGAAGTTCTTGTCGACAGCAAGGGATGAATTGACACGGGCCTGCTCTCATAAATAACGTCAAGTGGCGCCCCGAACTTCCTGCGAGATTTTGATGAATCTTCTCTCCTTTCCCATTCTTTTTCCACCCGAGAGACTTCTCCTGCTTTTCGGGTCTAGGCGTAATTGCTTTCTATTGCGATTACGGGGGGCCCTTCGTGACTGCGGATGCTGTCCAAAAATTCCAGAATTATTTTTTTAACCAGGATATCGAACCGATCTTCAGCATAAGAATTGAGTGCGTGCATCAAAGCATGTCCGCGATTTGAATTATGAGGAAGACTTGGTTCATTAAACAACGAAATGGAAGTACGTGCGTCAGCTTCAAAATTCCCACGAATAGGTTATGAAAGGGCTTTGTTCGGGATTGGCTTCTGTCCAAGTCGCGCAATATGTCTGAGTCATAAAATCTGACTTTACAAATGTTATCGATACACTTTTGAGTTTTGAGACGTTCAAGACCGCATAAAAGTTGCGAAGACGAAGAATTGGCTTCATAAAAATCAATTTCTAGCTACGCGAGTTACGATCATATTAGATACGCGTCGCTTTTCATTTTGCCTGAGGTGTTTCATATACTTTAAAATAAATCTTGGAAAAATAAACGAGAATAGCTTTCAGAAGAAAACACGCACACGCAAAGAAAACTGTACGGTATACGCATATAACATTCTGATCTTTTATAGGAATTAAAGTTTCTAAAAGCTTAAATTTTCTTGACCAATAAATGATTCATGATCTTGTGAGAAAAATTGAGAAAAAACAACGGTATGAAGAATGGCGGAAAATCTCCTCAAGATTTTAATGGCTGCCTTTTTGTCTGTATTTTTCCCAGGTAACCTCATATATCCACCTCGTCTCGAGTGCAGGGTACACTTATTTGCAAAGAGCTTTTCAAAAAATATCTCCTTAAAATTTTTAATGGCGAAATTTTTGTCTGCTCCTCACGCAACCTCACATCCACCTCGTCTCGAGTACAGGGTACTCCTATTAGTAAAGAGCTGTTCAATCTTTTGTGTGGTGTTCCTCTTTTAAACCTTTACGAAATATCATCTGGTCCTGACATTCTGACTATTACTTTGCAGGAAATCCCCTCGCGCCCCAGAGCTTCAGCGCTCATTTCTGCAATTTACTGAACGTGAGGCAAGCATATACATACTATGCATGCGTAAGATGCGTTAATTTGCATTTATTCTCATAACTTCCAAAGAACCATTCCCATAACACAACAATAATTAATTTCTTATAGACCATTTCGCGTTCTACGCATTGGTAAGTTCCTCTATGAACCACCGGTGGCACGCGTATCACCGGAGGAAAAACCCAAAACCCGGACGAAAAGCCAAGTTCAATAGAATTAATGGATTTCATCCATTTATTTATTTTCTCTGCGGAATATCTCATTTATTCTTGCGCTTGTATATGCTGCATCCGAGTTTTTAAAAGTACAATAGTCTCCGAGAATTAAGTATGGTCTTTTACCGTCTTTAATATAGCCCCGTCATTTTTTTTTTCAAATTATTCCAAGTATAATGCTCAACACAGTTTTGGTCGTCTGCGTATCGCTGGACAAGAAAGCAGTAGGGCGGACAAGAAGAATGGTGAGTAGTGGATCACCCCAAACTTCATCCCTGGGCCATGACAAGTGAAAATGAGAGAAAATGGACTGATGACTTTGATAACCCGCCTGTTCGTCGTCCAACTGGCAATTGCGCTCGCGCTGTTCCTCAGGCGACCCCATTTCTACGCACAGGATTCATGAGAACTGCGTCTCCCCGACACTCGACAGCATGTGCGCCGAGCGAACCAGATGGAGTGAATTCGCGCGACGTCGCGTTGATGGCAGTGTTTCAAGTTAACGGCCCTGCTGTTATCAGGGATTGCTCCCAGGGCCCAACTACGTTGCCGACTGCATAAGAGACCCGGGCTCTCATTTCATACCCCGGATGTAATAATGTTCCGGAGTCCATGATGTCTTCCTGAACCTGATTTCCGTCAGTCCCGCACTTCTGAGCAATTGCACCCTCAATTCCGTCGGGCTCTAGTGGCTCTCATTATCCAGAGGCGTTGCAATACAAGCTCAATGTGCTTCTGCCACATGCATAGTGCCTCGTTCGCGAAACGATGATATCGTTGATCCTTGCTCTAATTCGTTCATCGTTGCAGAATCCGCTGTATGTAGTATGTGTAATATTCTAATATGTGTAAATTAGCTACTTTGACACAGTTCATGCTTGCAACATAATTACTTCCGTTGAAAATGTGTAAGAAATAAAATCAAAATTGATTTTACCTGCCGTCTATGAAGCATTTTTTTCTGGGGTGCGGTTGTGCAAGACGCGTACCATGGCTTTATGAATTAAAGGAGAGCATTTCCTTTCAAAATCTGTTTTCGAGAATGACGCGCACATAATTTTTCTAGTAGCTTTTTTTTAAGTAAAAAAAGTGAGCGTGGTATACAGGAGTAAATATTTTACATATTTTTTCAGAACATTGGCGCTCGTTCCCGAGTCCCAACACAGTACTCGGAAGTAGTTGGAGAAGTTGTGGTACTAATTTGGGAGTCGGGAAGCAATGAGCGCGTCGCCGGGGCACGGTTTGACGTATACCACGTTGCCGAGCGCTGTCGCTGTCGGTAATATTTGCTTTACGTTGCCATCCGTCACAATTTGCCGTCAACCGTGCCCCCGCGACACAAACCGCGTCTTTTCTTCTGCGACTTGTTCGATTCTATTCTCGGGTCAGGAGGCGAAAAGAATTGATCAGTTGCACGCCGTGACCGGTTCGCGGAACAAATGCGCTGGGAGTTGTCTTCCACGGGCCTTCCGAGGCAGACAAAAGCCGAGATTTTTCTCAGGCACAGGGGGAGAGGAAGAAAGAGGCAAAAAATATTCTGCGGAACCGGGGATGATATATTGTGACATAGCCGCGTTCCGTAAAATTCCTCCGAGCAGAGACATCCGCCACGGGCTTTAAACGACTTTTCTCCCCGCGAATGCATTGAAATTCGCTCAAAGCATACCTCGCTGCGGCGCTGAGGAAAAGCAAACCGGCGTCGCACG
Organism: Notodromas monacha; assembly: GCA_905338405.1. Taxonomy (NCBI): domain Eukaryota; kingdom Metazoa; phylum Arthropoda; class Ostracoda; order Podocopida; family Cyprididae; genus Notodromas; species Notodromas monacha. The sequence goes on along the minus strand of CAJPEX010000003.1, from coordinate 175,075 downwards.
CTAATCAAACCCGCGTCCGGCGATGCGGAGAAGTTTCGCGCGGCGGCGAAGCGGCAAAAAAATTCTTTGAGAAGAGCAGTGGGAGCGCAAAAATAAAATCTGCCCCTGGTGAGTGTCGTTGAATTAGTAGAGAAAAGCTTCTCTGTCTATGTTTCATTTCCCGCGAATTCTATAAACGAATACATGGTGCTCATTTTTAAACACTGAGTAGTCCACTTGAACAAACGAGAGAGTGAAATAATTTTTCTTCCCACATCTGCTTTGAATCCAATTTTCGAAAAAAGTTAGAAGCCAGAAAAGTTAAGGGAGAAGGAAAAAATAAAATCTGTTCCTGGTGAGTGCCGTTGAATTAGTAGAGAACATGGTTTCTCTGTCTGCGTTTCGTTTCCCGCTTATTCTCTAAGCGAGTACTGTAGAGTACATGGTGCTAAGTTTTGAACTCTGAGTAGTCCACTTGAATAACTGAGAGAGAGAAATGCTCTTTCTTCCCGCATCTACTTTGAATCAAATTTTTGAAATAAGTTGGACGCAAAGAAAACACTTCAGTGAGAGAAAGAATGAAATCTCATCCTGGCGAGTGTCGTTGAATTAGTAGAGAAAATAGCTTCTCTGCTGTCTATGTTTCATTTTCCGCGAATTCCATATACGAATACATGGTGCTCATTTTTGAAAACGGAATATTCCACTGACACAAATGAGAGGCGAACAACGTTTAAACGATTGAACACTGCCATTATTATTATTTTTCTCATTACCTCCGTGCTGACTTTTTTTTTTCAAGAATAAAAAAAAATTGACGATGCCATTCGTCTTCAATAAAGCAACACGTGCTAGCCTTGCGCTTCCTGTCTTTCACTCCTGTTTGATTAATATAGTTGGCCCAAATTATCATGACTAATGCTCGACTCTTTCCTGATTCCTCTCTACCAGATTGAAATGCATACTAGACCGATAGAAGCGCAAAAGTGCAGCCCTCTTATGTGCGGATATGAGGTTTACAGCACCCGTCACTCGTGCGCAACACCTGATTTTTTAGGAATTTTCAGTGAAAAAATATTTCAACACATGGAGATAATTATCTCAGTGAGAGCGTCTCCGACCTGACAAGTACATTTCGAGATTGCTGGAGATCTTGGAAATGTCCTTATTCGTCAAAGTGAATATGAAGGCTGACCTGATGTGTGAACTGATTAATTTATTTTCAATACATTTCTGAATTAAACGCGAAGAGAGTCTGTAGAAAAGGGAATAAAGAATTGCTTCGTTTTTTTACTTCTTGATGGTGGCTGGAAGAATTCTGACTCTAAAACTCGATCAAGCTGCAAGGGAGTTCATTTTAAACTACTTATGACGGAACTTTCGAACCATGCCGTGTAGCTGATGCTGTTTTAGTGAAAAGAAAAATAAGCTCAGAAGACTGAAGTTTTAAACCCGATTAACCTGAATGCCATAGATTTCCTCTACTCAACTTCTTATCTTCACTCTAAGCTCTTCGCATGCTGGATCTCGGAAGCAATTTTTTTTTATTCAGAGCCCGAGTCCGAGAATATTGAATAATTCAAGACTCAGAGCTCGTGTGTGATTCCATGAAATGTCTCTGAAGGATTTGCTCTGGAGCCGACAACGGATCCACGAACCACGACGAGGAATAGTCAGGCGGCTGATCAGTGCCTTCTCGCTTGTGCCGGAAAACTCGCAAGAGATTTGCGCCAAGTAACCGAGTTACGCGGTCCTGGGCAGTGATCGATGCTCTTTGCCCGCGGGGCCTCGCTGTCGCATGTCGTAAAATGCTCACGTCCGCGCCAGAAATGAACTCTTAGGGGATTTCCAGAGCGCTAGTCCCCGAGACATGACCCTTTGACCCATGCGCGGGATCCACTGTCTTGCATCCGCCCTCGCTGATCCCGATGGCCAGCATATTTAGGAATACGGGCGCCCACTGGTTCCGAAACTCAGTCGCCAACTTTTTACCTGCTGCGGTCGGCGGAAGTCAGAATAAGAAAAAAATAGCCTGGGTCAGTCACGGATCTGTCCAAGGGGGGTTTTGATGCTCGGAAGCGGAAGCTAACGAAGGCTCCCCCGTGAGGACCCGTGGATCTGGGCTCGACAGGAATAATGTTTGCCTTCTTCTCCCGGAAGGATGTGGATTTAGGGAAATTTTTCGGGCAGAAAGGCTGCAGCGGGGAACAGGGACGTGAGGTCACGGCAGATTTGATTCGGTTCTCCAGGGAGTGACTTAGCATGCTAGTCAGATGCGAGCCAGACCGAGATAAAAACGCTGGCATGATTTGAAAAACGAGCAGCTTCTGTCGCGCTCTCGGGTGCTCAAAGGCCTGATATTGCTCAGGCGTCATTCAGATCGCATCGCGATCGCGACTGACGTGTTTATACTCGACCGGACGCAGTTCGGACGTCGTTCCCCTGGCAATCCGATCACTGTCACAGCTTCTTCTTATAAAGAGCTATCGGTAAGCGTTGCCCATGTCATGAGTATTATGACTATAAGCCGCTTTTTTGAGAGCACAGCAGAACCCGCGCGTGAACCACAGTTGATGCGGCCGCGCTCCTCTTCTCACTCCTGCATGTGCTCGCGACCGAACAGGAGGCGCTGCAGCCTGCACTAATTTATCTCGTGCGATGGACCATGGAAAAACATGTGTACGTTTTGTCTTTGCCTCATGAGAAAAGCAGTGAAACGATTTTATTTTCTCCCAAGTGCTGTGTAATTAGTCAGGTCTGTGAAACGTGAACCCAGCTTGTCACTGTAGCTTTCCAAGGATCAGCAGTATTTGTGGAGTCACTTGTGTCATGTAATCCCTGCTCTCCGGCGGTGGAATAAGGTGAGTCTTTATCTTTCACAACCATCCGTTTGTCTTGATCTGTATGCATGCTACATTCCATCTTGTCGTATGTCTCCGACCTCCAAGAGGTTTGAATGACTCAATGGAATCGGTGTAATCCATACAAAATCTTCCATAAAATGGGTACAAAATGGAAGAGTGCATCAGTCTTTGAATTTTTTATTCCACACCGGTTGTTTTTCTTCAGGAAATTTTGATCGGATCTTGAAGATCTGCAGAAAATTTCTCTTGAATAATTCAAGAAAGTCGTAAATTGATTAACGTGTAACTTACCGGGATTTCTCTCGCACGAACGTCTGCGAAGTCTCATTTACAGTATTATCAACAAGTAACGCAGCAGAAGTTCCTCAATCATTGGAATTTTTGTAAATGAATTTTTTTTGAGTTTTTAAAGGATAAGCAAGGGTTTTTCTGAACTCCTGCAGCTTGCTGATGAAAATACAGTACAGTACTCATAAAGAAAGAAACAAAAAGGGACTGCTGCTCTTTTGGCGGTTTTTCCCGTTTGTATAGACATATAAAGCTTGATTGGAAACCCCCTTTTAATGCTCGTGAAATCATGCTAACAAAGCTTGACATTTATTTCTAGACTTTTCTGAACTTCTCCCAGATTTCACAGGAAGTCAAAAATGAATTTTGAAGAGTTTTTTGCTGATTTATACCCAGTTTTTGGATCCTTTATTTTGACTTTCTGTTGCCCGGTCTGCAGGTTCTTCCGGTCTCTTGGGGTTTCAGAGGGTTAGACTTTAGAACGACCTCATGCGGTAGCTTGAGATCTGTTTTCTCGCTGTATCTTTATTTTTGGAAACTCAGTCGCCGATGTCCGCGACAAAATATGCCCCCCCCCCCATTAACCCATCAAATCTGTATTTATTTTTGTGCTGAATTTATTTTTTCTTTCTTATAATGATAAATCCACCAACAGATCCCACATCGAATAAATCCAAGAAGCAAATCTCTAAGGAATTGTCCATAAATTACAATGCCTGCTCATGTCACGCACTTCACTGGGGATGGTTAACATTTCCTGAGCTTTCTTCATCTGGAAAAATAGTTTGCCCCATGAGGTGCAGATACTGTGTATAGTACAAAAATCAGCGCTGAAAAGGTCTGAATTTCTAGAAGGGAATTCATACGAGGGTAATATATGGTTTCAAAAATTGATGGAATAACAAAACATTGAATGGAATGAGATTGATCTGTTAAAATGAAAATTAATGTTAACTTATTAAGATTTAAGGACTTGAGGCGACGATCTCTGCCACTTAGTTCGGTTCGCGACGGCGGGCATTTTTAAAATTTTCAGTCGCAGGAGTAATTGAGGAAATCAAACATCTTGTATAATGAGCATTCTTATCTAAAAACATTGAGAAAAGTGGCAACGATTCATCCATTATTTAAGCATATGAACCCGAGCAAGTTGAAGAATGTTGTGGGCAACCCTGGGTCGGGATAAAATTTCTGGCTTCACCCTGTAATGACAAGTGAAGCACATCTCTAGTCCGTGTTTTCTCCAGAGAATCACTTGAAGAGAGGCATGTACAGTCTGCCGCGAGGGCTAAGGCATTTGTAGTCGAGGTCATCACTCGCGTCCAGCTTGTCTGTACATCTCGTCGGGGACGTCAAATGAGGTGTGCACTTCCTTAATGATGATGGACGTAATAAAATGCGGATATGCGAAGGTAACATCATTCCGTGTGTGCGGAATTACATGCTGCGGCCGCGCTGTGTCTGCTATTGTTGCTGAAACGCAAACTTTTCCTCGAGGTTCATTCGAGTTGAAGTACTTCCCGTTTAGAATTTATCACGCTGGAATTCCGTGGTTTATTGCGGTTCTGGTCGTTGTGTTTTTCTTCGCTGCTCTGCAGAGAAATGGTCTCGTCGTCGGGACCATCTCCGTCATCTTGCGTTGTATATCCTCTCAAATTCGCGGATTTTTTTTCCAGCAAGCATTTTGCTATTTTGGCCGCCTTAAATTGTCTCTCAACGACGCCACAAAAGCGTATCTCAAGTGTTGATGCCTTCACAAGTAATTTATGACCGCCTTTCTTGAACTCAAGACGTTGACTCTTTTGCGGAAGTGGGTTCTCTCTTATATTTTCCATGAACTTGGGTTTTGGCAAGCTGGAACTTTGCTAATGATTGTGAAATCAAAGTAAATTGTGATAGCTTCCACGTTCCTCGGGAAATAATTCGTAGTCTTCCAATAAACTACAGTACAGCACTCTTTTTTAACGGCATATGGAATTTGAAGCCTCCTACCTCGGAAATGAGCCCTGAAAAAAAACTGCTCTGAAATTATTCATCGAGGAAAGGCACCCTTGCCCGTCCGATTTTCTACCACGGAAAAAAATTCCATAATTTTCTGTTATTATTCAAATTATTTTTCCACTGATCAGGAATACTCTGCAAAAAAATAGTAAAGTACTCCTCTCCCTTAATAAAATGTATTCCTACTTTGTTAATATCTTGTCACTTTTCACGCCAGATTATGAGACACACCTTCATGATGAGCAGTTTTAGGTTTTTAGGGGTTAATAAGTAGCCGCTCTCTTAGTTTGGTGCAAATGGTGCAAAGGATTTATGGTTTCTGCGAAGAGTTATCCAGAAAGCGAGGGTGAACTATTTTTTCGAATACTGTAATATATTCGTTCTTCATTCAACCATTAAAAAAATACTGGACATTTTTCCAGAAGTTATGGGTAGCTTCTTTGGGCAATCATTATAGCACCCTGTCTTAACAAAAATGGATTAATCTGGAATGGTGCGTGGAAATTAAACGGGTGCAACTAGGAATGAACGATTATTTTCTGATCTTCGAAAGATTGTTGAAATCGGGTGGCAATTTTTGCTGCCAGAATGCGGGAGGATTAACGTAACTGATCATTCTGCTCGTCGTGGACATTTTTAATCCGAAGTATTACACAGATTCGCCATATTTTTATTTAATTTTTAAGTCCACGCGGAAATATATTGCCTTTGCTACAGAGGTTCACCGGATGATTTTGGCGCTCGATTTTTTCCAACAGATAAGTTAGCGGACGAACTGTAGCGTGGGATTTCGTTCAGAAAAGTTGACGAGCTTTGACAAAGCTTTAACTCATCGTCGATTGTGTTTCGGAGAAACACCCAACCAATTTTCAATTAAACTGTCAATCGAAGTTGATGGTTTAATGTATTAATTTACAGTATTGGCAAAATCGGGTGGGAATTTTTAGTACCAGAATGCAGGAGGATAAACGGAGCTCATTATTCTGCTTATCGTGATCATTCTCAATCTAATTTATTCCACACATTCGCCGTATTTTTCTTTCATTTTTAACTTCACGCGGGAATATATTGAATTTGCTACAGAGGTTCACCGTATGATTTTGGCACTCGATTTTATCCTACAGCTAAGTTAGCAGACGAATCGCAGCCTGGGATTTTGTTCAGAAAAGTGGACGAGATTTGGCATAGCTTTACCTCATCGTCGATTGTGTTTCGGAGAAAAGGCCCGACCGCTTTTCCATTAAACCATCAATAGAGACGAGACCCGGGCTGCGGCAGGGCTTTTCCCCACTTTACCTACCAAGGCGGATACGCGGTTGCTTGTGGCATTTGCGCGATTGTTTGTGACACAAGCCCGGACTTCCGCGGCAGCCGCGTACTCCGCGGGGAATCATGTTCCGGGCCCTGTGCTCCTCAGCAAAAATGACGGCCCGTGTCTGGCTGCCAGAGATTTCCACATGGAATCATCGAAGTTAATTACACGCCACCAGCCAAAGCTTTTTCGACGAAGTGCCTCCCGTCGTCGGACCCTTTCCCGACCGCATTTAGCGAAATGGACCCTTAATTACCGGCCAGGCCAACCGCTGAGGCGGGTCCTGTTTGACCACCAACAGTATTATCACCCACTCTGCCGATTCTGAAGGGGTAGCATTAAGGGCCTCCGGAAAATAACTGCCCGGCTTTGCTTGCCAGCAAACACGGTCAACCTTTTCTTGGCTCAGCTACGAATTTCTCTCAAAACGTTTTCCGAACTTTGTCATTTCCTGCCGCAAAATCTTCAATTGACCACCAATATAATCATCCGGTCTGCCGATGTTAAAATAGTAACATTTTGGACATTCTGCAAAATAACTGCGCAATTCGAGCGCCAGCTGGCATTTTTCACGTGTTCTTTTTCGTGGAGGCATTTCTGCTTTAAATTCCTTTCAAAACCATTTGGAATCCCCACTTACTTCCGGATTCTTTATTTAAACCCGACAGTATCAACATGAATAATAACTTCAAAATTTGAAATTTGAAAATAACTTCAAAAATCTTCCCACCAGAAAAAAGCATCCACTTATTGTTCTTGGTAGCCAATAAGGCAGGTCAGCTACGAATTTGTGTCCGAACATATTCAATCACGACTTCGTCATTTCCTTCCTTGGAATATTCAATTGCACGAGAGGATTACAGTATTCGATCTGTAGATCAGTAAAACATATTTCCTGGCGTTCGATATTTTTCATCCTCTCGGAGAACTTCATCCGATTTATTTAATCAATATTCGGGTTCAATTTGCGTAAGTGTTCTTCCGATTGAAAACTCGAGGTGAAAAATGAAATTCGCAGTATCTCCCTTAATCACATTTCACTTATACTGTAGCAGGCAAAGTATTGTTGCTTCGAGAAACCCTGCAAGTGAAAAACTTTGCATTAACTTCAATTTATTAAGAGGAAGGAAGGAGGACTGCGAAATTTCAATTTGTTTCCGATGGTAGACTGATCATCAGGTCTTATGAACTTCGAGATTCCCTGCAATGTTTGTATTACGATGTTATCAAGTGTTTTGTTTACATTTTCTATCAGTTAAATTACCCTGTTAAATACTGCATTGCATACGTGCTATTCCAACATTCAAAAAACGGTGATGCATTTAAATAGTTCAAGTGTATCGACGTTAAGGTAGGCTGATTTTCAGTGCATTTCCCTAAATGGGTGAAGGGATAGACTCTTCTTTGAAGATGAAAATGTTAAAACTATCGATTACGCCGATTAGTTCAATGGTTGCAATGAAGCTGAGATTGCATTAAATATACAAGTTTTTAATTGTCTGCCTGAACAAAATCATGTTTTTGAACGGTTACGGAATTCGGTTGAACATCGCGAGTCTGCTTACGAGAAATTAGGGCACATTCTCTATCAGTATATTTGACGTTCAAATCGGTGGAAAACCTCTTATCTGGCATTCATCGATCTGAATAATTACATAAGCGGATTTCGAATTGAATCTAGAGATTGCAGGTCGTTCGTCGAGAACGATTTTTATCGCTCGCAAGTACTGCACATGAAACTCGCATGCAACAGGCCGCTTCGCAGGTACCAATCCTCTCATGCAAGGCATTCTGGCACCCTGCGGGAACTGTTACCCGGATTCCGCCCCACAGACACAGATTTTCCTCGGAAAAGGAAAAGAGTGGAATTTGCATAAATGGCTAATTCGCGGAATTTCCTGTGCGGCGAGACAGCGGCGATTTCCCAAGAGGCCGGTCGTAAAATCAGCATAGAAACCTCTTTCCCCAGGACCGCAATTCGATTCTCGTCTTCGCTCTGGTTCACTTTCATGGCTCAGCTGATCATCACTGACGGAAAAGGAAAAAGAAGAAGGGGAAGCGAAGCGGAAGATTTGCTATGTCGTTGCCACAAATCTCGCGCTTTATTTGCATCCCTTTTACCGCCTCCGCGTTAATCACGACGATGCATGCGAGGAGACATGAGGTGATCCCCTTTTGCAAATGCTTCATGGCTCAAAAAAAATATTTTATATTTTTTTCACTCTCATTTGCATCCCCCGACAAGCACACCATTCCCGGGATACCACTCCGGTAACACAGAGATTTGTCTTTCGTTTAATTTATTCGACATTCACGCCGAATTAAACCTTCAAATGTTCCCCATGTTCCCCTACGGAATATTGCATTAAGGAGATTGGTTTCTGCGTATCGAACATGGCTTGAAATCGGTACCACCTCATAAAATAAAGATTTAAAACTTTTTGAAGAAATATTTGTTTCCTCTTTCTGTTGTTGTACAAGTGAAAGAATTTCCTTTGGAAATTAGATGTTACAACTGTTTAGAGACCTTGAAGAAGCAAACAAATTAGATCAAGATTGCTGGGAAGCGCTGTTGCGCGCTGGTAAATTATGATTACTGTAGTAATGTTTCATTTTGAAATTCCTGAATAAGATTTTAAAATGACTGCAGTGCAGACGTTATGTAATTCTCATTCTAGTACGCGTACAATAAGTTTACATCGATGAGCGTGCACTTTCAAAAACTGAATCGAGGCATTTTTACTAATTTTATGACTACGCACATTTCAAAAGCATTTTTTCATTGAATTTTATGCAGTTCGATCTTAAATCCTCTTTAATCGATATATTTTACTTCAAAGCCGGAGAGAAAACTTCGCGTTAGTCGTTATGTATTTTTGCATGTGTGATCAATAAAATATTTCAGAATCGAAAAATTCGAAAATCAGATCAAGTAAATAAAATTACTCCCATAACGGCAAACTTCACTGCCGAATTCCCACAGTACCGAATTTGTGGATGAACTCCGAGTAAAATGACTCCATGACCCTTTTTGAAGCATCAAAAGCTCTTAGTGATTTCAATTTGTCGTATGGTAACCACTCCCTGTGGAAGATACCACATCCTCGTTTGAATAGAGAAAAAAAATGAGGAGAAATTCTATGAAAATACACACAGTACTGAATACAAATTTAGCACGCATTCACGACACGGTGCATTCGTGCGTCGAGCTTTGAATAATCGGCCAAGCCCTATTTTAGGTACTAATGCATCCCGCGCATACTCATTCTCCTATTGAAGTAATTTTATTAAAAGTGAATCGATTGAACATTCCCTTGCGATTTTTTCTCCAGTTCCGTGACTTCAAATTTGCGTCGAACTGTAAACTCCAAGAAAAAATTCAAAGATTTCGGACGTTTCAAAATCAGACTTGATTATGTAAGAATAAGAAGCACTGCTTGCATAGCAATGACATTTAATCAATATGACGAGGTGCCGAAGTAGAAATTTGAAAATACTGTAATGAGTCTTGGGAAATGTTGACGAGTCGTAAATCACACAATAAGGAATGGAACTCAGGTGTACATTCTTCCAAAATTATGTTCCTTCATTTATTGCGTTGAATTATCGCTTGCGTGTTGATCATCTCAAGCGTCGATCCCCGGCAGAAGTTTCTTCTTTTACATCTCTGTCAAATTTTAGAATGTTGAAAATTCAAAATAATACAGCAATGTAAGCAGCACGCTTAGTTGTTACAAATTAAAATTCGATGCCATATATATACCGTATATACATATCTGATAATCCAGTAATAATTGCTTCATGCGTAACTAGCGACAATTCCCGTCGAATTTCAGTTTCTTGACAGACATGTTAAATTCGCAAACGTCATGGGTGTAAATAATGCACGCCCTACGAAATTTATCACTATTTTCCCAGCGACGTGAGGGAATCAACAGGGAAAATTCATGTCGAAAGGGAAAAATCAATAAATTCAGGAAAATATCGTCAAGCCATACTTTTTACGAAACTTCCGCCGACATTATTCGATTCAATGTGCATAAAACTGTGAGCATCAATTGTTTCATGTGTCACCAGTGAATATTTCTGTCGAATTTCAATTTCTGGCAAGATATTTGTAATTCGAAAGCATCAGGGGTGTGAATAATGCACGCTGGGCTCTTCGAAATTGAGCACTATTTCCCCAGCCCTGAAAATTAATCAACAGGGGAGTTTATGTCGAAAGGGAAAATCAATTGAATTCAAGAAAATATTTTCCAGCCATATTTTTTATGAAAATTCAGCCGAAATTATTCGATTCCAGGTGCATGAAACCGTGGATTGAGTATGAATTGTTTCATGCGTCGCTAGCGACTATTTCTGTCGAATTTTAATTTCTTGATAGACATTTGAAATGCGAAAACGTCAGGGGTGTGAATAATGCACGCTGGGCTCTTCGACATTTAGAACTATTTCCCCAGCCATGGAAAGGAATCAACAGGGAGAGTTGATGTCGAAAGGGAGAATCAACGAGTCCAGGGAAATGCCGTCAAGCCCCAGGACGAAGGCACATATGTTTCACTCGCGGCGTCTTGCAAGGCGTTGACAACGTATTCTCGACAAGCAAGTCGCGTCGCGATTCCCCCGGGGCACAGTGACAATCTACGCCAGCTCCTATATTCTGCATCATCTCGGAAGCATGAAATATTCAAGCTCGCTGGTCGTCGCAGCGACGAATTTCCTCAGCTGAGCTGGACGCCCAGTGGATTGTTCTCTCATCTCCCCCCCCAGGATTCCCGGCTTTCATTTTTGCTTCCAGAAGCAACTTCTGGGTTATTGCCCCGCATTCGTGAAGGGGGAAACCGGAAAGTTGTGACGAATTAAGATCCTGGCAACAAAAGCTCCAGTCTGCTCGTCAGAAATCCTCTTTTTTTTTCTTCCTCTTTCTTCTATTCGCGCGAGCCGTTTCCTGTTTCCCCCGCTGACAAGAGATGGGCCTATTTCCTTCCCTTTGTCCCACCGACGCTCTCCGGCTTTCATGCTGCCCGTCAACGCTGCACGGTGCGGTGCAGGATGCGTATTGACATTCGAGGCTCGTGCTGTCTTAATCGAATTCTCTGTGATACCGCGCTCGTGCCCGGTTCGAAATCGATTATGCCGATTCTTGCCGAGTTCGTATTTATTCTGTGCTCAGGCGTGATTATCTGACTGTCGAAAGTACAGTAAGTTTTCCCCCCATTTAACCACGTTTTCTTCTCCCCGTCTACCCCGAATGTTCGCGCAATGAAAAAAAAAAGAGCTATGGAACTCCTATTATCCCGGCTGATGACCGGGTGCTGTTACACGGATAAACAGGAATTTCCGTGACCACGAATTTCATAATCGTAAAACGGCTCAAAAATCTGAAAGTGCATCAGCACGGATAAATATAGCTGACTACACGATCATTACTTGGCTCAATTAATAAATTATGAGTCAGCACCCTCTGGATGTCCCTGTTTTTTCCCTCTGAATGTCTCGAAATCTTCACAAGATCGATAGTGTGTGGATAATCGTGAACACTGACTGCAGCAAATCTTAAAATGAAAATTTCCGCGCAATTCGTTCAAAATAAGGAAATGATTGCACGAAATATAAAATTAAAAGGTCTAAAAACCTGTTTTTATCCCTGTAATTTGTAAATATTTGAGGAGTATTAACTGGAAGTGTATCCAATTGAATCCCGAATAAATGGAGTTTCACTATTATAGTAGCGCGGTGCATCGCGAGTACAATCAATTCATTCCTTGTGCGTACGAGGAATAATTTGTTGATTATGCGTGTAATACCATTTCATGAATTTATGGTATAGTCTGTTTCTGACTTCGAGTCATTTATGTCAAGTAGAGACCGTTTCGAATATTTTATGCATGTAATTTTGGAAAAATCGACCAACATAAAAAAAATCATCCACAGTATTGATATTTTTCGCGTTTACGTCTGCTTCTGACCATGCGATTGAAAAGGTAACATTCCTAAGATTAAATTCATCCATGAGTGATTTGGTACATGGCCAATTAAATCAAAAGCATCCTTCTCTGATCATGCTGGCTCATACAATTTCAATAATTTCCAACGTTTGCTACAGAAGTACGCAATCATCATAATCGAGGGTTTGATGAACTGTGCATCCGAACAACCAGGCCTCAATTCCAATTCATTCAGAAGAAATGAAGTGGCCCGTCTTACTTCAAGATGAGCCAACTTCTTTTCATCCACTAAGATACCGTAATCCAGGCAAGCGGCAATCGGTAATATTACCTCAAAAGCCACTATTAAATACAATTTTCAACTGCTGAACATCGCTCAAGTACTGAATTTTATTATCCGTTATTTCTTTTGACAAGGTCGGACCTTCATTTGCCCGCATAATCTGAAGTACTGTTGTATACTGTACAGTACTTGGAAATTCATGTTGGTAAACAATCGTTTCGAAACTGATTTATTTGATTAATATCTTACATACTGTAATCAACTGCCGAGTACTGAATAAATTGGTTTGCTGAGCCTCTTTGTCGCCTGTTAGCAATCATTCCTAGCAAACGCTCGAATTTTGGGTAGCAGATTCCCCGTGCTCTTTTTGCATAAGGAGACCGAAAGAAGTGGGATAAATTCATTGCCAACGCTAAAATGGGCAAAAAACGTTTATATTTCTGATGCGTCTGATGTTTAATACCTGTACTTCATTTCGATGATCAGTGTACTTTTTGGAAAAATATCATAGCTTTTTACGTGATTTTCAGTCACTTTTTGACGTATGGTCATGCTTTCTGGCCACGAAATGAAGAGGTCATAGAATATTGAAAATACGTCAGCATCTCGATTAACTTCGCCTGAAATGCATGTCGCTGATGGAGTGAACAAGGCGGCCTGAGCATAATTTCTGCTTATTTTGAACACTCCATCCTTACTACCTTAATTCAGATTAACTTAGATTTTGTAAGAATACCCATGTCAAATTCAGCTCGAAATTTCGAAAATCAGAAAGTTGAAGAAGTCTCAGAAATAAACATACGATCGGATGATAAGTGAATATAGGTGCGCATCAGCAGGCTTTTCTTCAAGAAACTTTCTTGACGGCATCTGGAAATTTGTGCCTGTCTATGATTTGTGGGAATACCGGGAATATTTCTCTGGGTATACAATACTTGACGGCTTTCTTCACTTTTGAGGGATTTTCATTTTGATTATCTCCCTTAAGGCACCCAGTTATTGGCTGGGAATTGGACGTTATGTTTTAGCAAATTTTAAAGAAACGTCGATTCGCTTTCATTTAAGAACTCCAATTTGCTGAACGTAATGAAGAAGTGCATTTTCCCAGAAAATGGAAAAGCATGAAGAAGCATGTAAAGTATGCTGTATTACAATCTCGCTATCTTTTATTCAATGCGTAAAAATCGAAATGAATCGATTGCGAGTACCAGAGCACATTAATCTGAAAAATTCATTTTGAGGTTTCAAAAATGTGGACCCAGTAAAACTTGTATCGTTCGGCTTGTTTTTTTTTGCCTCGCAAATATATCTTGGAATTTGGACACGGTTGATTGGAGCTCTTATTTGCCATTTCAAACCTCCCGGAACTTCGTCCAGCATATTTATAATCACGTTAAACCGCGCGGGTTGACTTCATTCCATGATTATTGATGACGCCAAGATTCTTAGGCGTGTATAGAGAAGACTGCAACACTTACCTTCCGTAAGTGTGACGAAAGGCTCGCGTTTTTCAAGGGGATGCATTTCTGTTTAATTGGACACTCGGGTCGATTGTCGATGCCGGGTTGCTGGCGCGAGAATAGCCTTCTTTCATTGCCCAGGATGAATGGCAGGGCGAGCCCACATGCAGCACCGTGGCATTCTAATAACTGGGTGAATGATCGCCCTGTTCCCGGTCATACATCCTCCTCGGTCACCGGAGCGTTTCCTCGAGGGCCCTTTGCTGTTGTGCACTTGCCGGCTTGATTGACTCCAGGCACGCGGCCCTGATTTTCCTCTCATTCGTTTGTCGCCCCTGTTGCGTTACTTATACATATATACACTCATGTGCCGAAAATAATAAAGCAGGATCGTGCCACGCGCTTTTCCATCATCCACAGACGAATTACTCCTCTCCTCACGAAGGCATCGCCGTAATTGCGATCGACTCGACACTGCGATTTACGCTACGGAGGAGAAGCAGACGCTCGTGGCTCTCGTTTGAGGAAGTACCCTTTAGAGTTTTTATTTTTTAACTATAGATGAAAAGAAATTACCGTAAGTGACGCTTGTATCCATACAACGACCCACCTGAAAAACTTTCTCGTCGCACTGGTGTTCGGAAAATGGGGAAATCCTAAACACTTCCTATAATGACAAAAAGTGATACACACGTTACACGATTCATGACGTTTGCACACTTCGAGGAGTTATGGACATGTACGAATGGGCTTCCTGTCAAATTAAGGTGGAAAAAAATGTAGGAAAAAACGGGGGAACAAACTGACATCTTCCCTGCAGAGCAGCAAGTCTTTGGCACATATAGGGAAATGCAGTCTATTTTTGCGTTTGCGTGGATGATTCCATTTTGATTCATTCGCTATAATAATTGCATTTTTGTTCACCCGGATAGCAACAGGATCGTTTACGTTTTTTCCATAGTATCTAATCTTCCTTTAACAAAGATTTCGTAGTTACCATGTTTACTCGAGTACCACGCTCACCTGTTTTCTTAAAATTGGAAGAGAAAAAAGGGTGTGCACGTCATAGACGGATATACATTTCTAAAAGTTTTAGAAGTTTAGTTGTGCCTCATATTTTATTCTAATGGAAAAGTTTGGACCAATTTCAAGAGAAAAACTTGACTGTAATGGGAACAATTGAAAATTAGTTGAATTCAGGATCAATGCATGTCTAAATTCAATTTTGGGCGTTCTTATTTTTAAGGTTCGCTGAAAATGGAGTGCGCGTCTTACTCGGGTATAGACTTTTGCAAAAAAATGTGACTGAAAAACACTGGTGCACGTGTTTTACTCGAGGGCGCGTGGTACTCGAGTAAATATGGGTAAATGTTTATGACTCGTGTGAATAGTGACATTTTTGAGGGTCGGATACCGCGTGAATCATCATCAACTCATTGACTTGAAAGTTCAATTCTGTATTGCAGTGTGCCGGAATTGCATGCGGCATATATTTACCGTTCTGATGGTTGACCCATCATTGTAGATCAAGCCTGGATTCTTGGAAGCCTTGAGCATGTGTGTCTGTGCGACATACGGTTCAGAACTCCGTGAGACAAGGTTTCCGCCGAATGTGTTCAGACGCACGTGTGTTTTACGATCCTTCGAGAGCAGATCCAAGAGAGTTTCTAGTTGCATGCGTCCATTTAGTACTTTCGAATATACCGTATATTTATTATCTTTGGTCCATTTATTTTGCTTCACGGATGCTGCGAGGAGCATTGAAAGTGTTTTCGGTGACTTGCGTGGGAAGCAACACACGTATTACCGACGAGAACTCATTAGGCCTTCGTAAATAACTGGATGTTACAGCCGAGCGCCGTAACATTCCGAAGTGTTATTTGCTTCCCTGTCGTTCATTTGACAGTACTGACAAAGGATCGTGAATGGATACGTTCGTTTCAGATGGCGTCGGGATCAGACAGGGACGCGATGACGCGTCGTGTTAACATCGCTCAAGCACAGTTGGAGAGCATACCACCATTCCCATCAAGTCTGCTTAGGGCCATAAATGCCAAGGACCTTGGGATCGGAAAGGTGAGCAGGCCTATTTTCTTATTTTATTATTCACGATCCAGAAACATTGGTGTTCGTTTACCATATTTACTCGAATATTTTGGCACTCAATCGAATGTGTGATGAGGTTTTTCTCTATTGCCTGGACAGTGGGACCAATTTTATGCCTGCGAATAAACAATTAATTTTCGATCTAGTCGTCAGGTTCTTCAGAATCAGAGAATTATGTTTCTTCTACTCATGCTTCTGTTCCTAACATATTCTCATGGAAGAGTGAAGTTTCTGAATCGTGTGACATAGAAACTGAAAATGGTTGCTGCAATGTGATGAATTCAGTTTCAGGCCATTTTTATTCAGAAGATTACGTTGGTCACAAATAATAATGGAAAAATCGTTATTATCAAATTTAAGGCGCCATTGAACGTATGATGCTATCCAAAAAGTATCCATTACATAAAAAGGACGTTCCCTTTTTTTTAGCCAATTTATCAAAAACTAGTGAGCATTTTGCTTGAGAATGCTGTGACCTAGTGTAACCATTCGGTCTCTTAGATTCAGTTTTTCAACCGATTCGGCTAATCTATGCAAGACTGGGAATAAATTACTGTATTTCGCACTTCCAATATTTCCCTCATTTGATGATTGTTACAAAAATTCATGTTTGCCTACGGACTCCCACCTTAGATTCACATTTGTTACATTTTGGGGGATACTGCTGCACCTTTAATTCGGGCTGCTATTGAAGGAAAAAATTGTTCGCATGGCAAAACTTTCAGATTTTCTGAAAAAATTATATTTCCAATGTTTCAAAATCATGAAGAGAAGAATGCTGGACTGGACGATTTGTGAGAAAAACAGCAGTAGTAGGACTTTCAGACGACGGGACGCATTTGAATTTGTTGAAACCCAACAGTTTAAAGGCTAGTTTCATGGATACTTTCGAATTTTCTCCAAATAATCATATCGGCATTTCCCCTCCCCAAAATGTCCTTGAATGTGCTTTGACTGCAATTTGAAAAAGTTTGAATTAGATACGGAGATAATGTTTCTGTCATACAATTTTCCAAGCTTTCAAGCAAAAATTTCTTCCAGCTAGTTAGAAGAAAAGTAGTAGTTGATGATTCGAAGTCATCGCATGGAAATTTTTTTTATCAACGTTGAAGGAGACGTCATCTTTTCTGAGGGGATGAGCCGTTATGGAGCGTTATCACGGGAAGTAAAGGTATTTGCTTTTTAAAAAGTCTCAAGTACATAGACTGTCATAGACATTACCTACTTCATCAGAAAAACAAACGCGGCTTTTACCCGAGGCGATAGGGTACAGTATTCTAGCTCCTTTTTACTACATGCGCATCATCGTAACGTCTTCCTCCCTCATCCGCATATTGATTTACGAGTAATATATTCAACAGCCTCTTCTGAGCTCACTTTCGGAGTCACGACCGTTGAAAAAAGAAAGTTTCCTTCTTTCCTCACTGTTCTACGAGATCCCATCAAGAATAATATTCGAGTGACGATGTCGTCGCTTCTGCCCATTTGCACCCGCTATTTAATTCAGACCTGACGTCGTCTCGAACACCTGGGCGCCTGTTGCATTGGCCCATGTTTGCTCCGAAAATGTGTCGGATCCGATCCTTCGCCCCTGGGCACTGAAGCGATGAAAACACGACGGGAGAGGATCGGATACCCGATATCGGATAACTTTTGGTTCCCCTGGGAAGAGGCCGATGTTCTAGAAACATACACATGCAGATGTGTTACCTTCCCTCCTCGTTACGTCGAGGGATCGCGGAATTTATCCGGAGGGGAAATTCAGCTGGTCTCGAAAATTTTTTTGTGTCCCCGAGCATCATGCGGTATGACGATCGACCTCTGGTTGGGTTCATTCGTAAAACTTTTGCAGCCCGAATCGTGAAAACTGCGAATAATTTCGGAGTGTCTCGGAGGCTCTTGAAACAATGCTGTCTGTTCCACCAAAAAAATACGAAGAGTCGTCTTATTTAGTGCGCCCTTCAATTCACTTCCCTTTTTCGGAATTCCATTTAATGATACAGTATTAGTTTCAACCATTTGTAAGCGTGTCTGGATGTTTCCCGGTTTTCGGTTCAACCTTTTGTTCACCCTGTTTCTATACCGTGGGTGATATAAAAAAACCATTTCACCCACTCCAACCCATGTGTTCAATTCCTCTGCAATCATCAAATCATTTGGTTCAATACGCTTAGAAACGCTGTTGCCCTTTTCCACTCATAAAATCAGTAAATGTGCTGTCTTTTTTAGTCGCCTGGTTTCTCTAATACGGTAATTTTCAGAAAATTCTAGGATATTAACCTTTCTGAGTAAGCTATCCCAGGAATAAATGGCTTGACTATTTTTTCATCATTCGAAATGGAGAAATCGCATAGAAGAAAAATTCTGTATTAGAAATATGGGAGGTAGGAAATGTTCTTGTCAATTTAGTTCATCGTTTTGATCATCTTGACTGCTCTAATTTAAAATTAAAATACCGCACCGCACGAGGAGTGAATAATTGGACAGAACGAGGAAATGAAACGCTTCGCGGATAAATCCGAGAATTCTTTGTCAAGGTATGCATGGAAAGTTTTTCAATAATAAGGATCTGTTTCTTACTTATTGCTGCACGATGTCTGTTTCCGCGAGCACGACTCGTGAGGATTGGTTTTGGGGATAATTCAAGGAATAATGAAAAAAGAGTAAATAGGAGCCGTCAAATGTTATTGAATGCTACATGCTTTTACTCCGGTTATGGTTCATGTTTGCGAAGAGCCCTTGTGCAATAAGTGCGGCTTCGATCGTCGAAACGGGCTTCCTCGGTTGCCTTTTTCCTCTCAGAGGGATCGAACATAGCCCCGGGCACAGGGCATGTTTTACGCTCTACATACAACCAGCTCTAGAACGAACGAATTTCCTGCAGCGATGAAGCAATCGCAGGCTATTCGTGCTAGCAGTCTCATTTGGTCTCCACGTTTCGTCCAAGATCAGGAATAATTGAATTTCAAAATAAGCTTCGGCTTTCTCGGAAGTTTTGCCGGCGGCAGTTTTTAAACCGCTTGTTAGGAGACTTCAATCACAAACTCGATTTGATGCCCGTTTGGATAGCAGTGCCCCGAGGTGTATCCCAGTTTTTTGAAGGAGTTCACGGCATTTCTAGGTTTGCCTTGACAAAGAAATAAGATTCCCACGTGAAGCTTCGATTTAATCTGATTCTCTTTTATACGAAGAATTCTTCTTCATACAGCAAGAGGATTCGTTTGGAGAATTCCGGAAAAGCACGTTTGCTTTTGTTTTAGCAAAATTGAGTTCCAGAGGAACATTGATACTGGAAAGTGAATGACTACTGCCTTTCACCGAAAAGGGTCCTGGCCGCATATTATTTGTTCAATGACATATTGTCGTACATCTCTGCTGGGAAGACCTTCCTTTCAAAAGAATATATTCGAGAAAAGTCTCAAATTACTATAGTTGGTACGTTTCATTAGATTGAAACCTACAGACCAAGAACACTTCAAATCAGCTGCAACGAATTTTCAAAGCGAGTACGATTAGATGGTTACATACTAAGTGAAGGTTGGATTAAATCAATTTGCAAGGGCTGACATTCCTCTGGTTTAGGATACTCGGTACCAAAATAAGAGCAACAGATTTGCAATTACCCGGCCTTCAAATAATCCTGTTATATTTTGAGCAGGCCAATATTTTTCCTTGAAATGATTCCAAACGGGCATAAAAACTGAACTTGACAAGCCTCTCTTTCCTTCGATCATCTCCTTATCCAGGCCGAAGTACCCGAAGATTTGCCAGAATACTCATTCAGCATGTTCATTTGGTCATGTAGGATCAATTGACTTGATCCTTTCCAGTGGGAAGTCAGATACACTAAAATCTTATCACCGGAGCGAATGTTATGCTTTCAAGTGGCTAATTGGATTAAAAAGTCCCGCAAAGTGATTAGGTAGGCTAAAAAATATTTACTTCATTCTAGAACCCCTGGAAATTTTCTTGCCGCATCTGTAAATAAATGGTAATACAGTACTCATTATATTTTTGCATTAAATGGAACATCGTACGGTAACTGAAAAATTAACCGGTATAGCTAAATTTTTCTTAGAAAGTTCACTATTTTTGAAACATGAATAATTTTCATTCAAAAAGTGTCCAAAATCCGAAGCAAAAATCGGTGGCACCCGGAATATGACGTTCGAAAAATTAATCCAGCGAAGCGTCCATTATTCAATGTTACCACTTTATTAAAATATCCAGGCAAAGGCAGCTTGCAATAAGACTTGATGATCAAGCGAAGGACTATTTTCCTTCCCAAGAAACGCCTAATACTCGCTTGTGATCACTGAGTCCTATCGTCGTAATTTCTGTTTCCAGGTTAGAGTGCTGTTGAAGCTCACTACCCCGATCGATGACGCTTCTTCGGAATCGAAGCAGTTCCTCTCGCTGGACAAGCGCAAAAAGCAAGTTACAATCCAGGATTACGGAACTCGACTTCAGACCTCGAATTCGTCGTCTGAGAACAGCCCACCAAACCTGGCCTCACCAGAGCGTCGACCCGGAGTGTCTGCCCCCAAGATATTCGCCTTCGACGGCGTTTTCTCGCCTGAGGATTCTTTCGTGAGTGAAAAACCATAATATGAATACTTTTCAGACCTTCAGTATTGGATAAGTGCAAATACTTCATAAGCCACCAGAGAATCTCTTGCGCGAACGTAGAACACCATCGAATCGAAGGACCAAAATTGAACTTTAAAATCTTTATCTAACTTGAACCATTTACTAAAAAATGGTTCAAGTTAGATGAACATGAACCATTTACTGATGAAGCTGAGGTGCGCTTCACAAGGCACCAGACGTTTTAGGAGCACAATTGACTTTAAAAAAAAAGGGCTAAATCCTTTTCGCATTTGCTTTCCTGGCTTATCCCATTTCGTTTCTATTCAGAGCATGCTCAGACTATGCAGATAAACATTCGTCTACCCTCGGGGGGTTATGGAATGTTCAATGAGTAAATTATTTCCGAAGATAACAGTATTTGGACCGCACAATGTATGAAATTACGAAATATTCAAATCCAATCATTTTTTCGCAGAAATCGGCTTATGAAAAGTAAGGTGCATGCCGCGTGTGATGGCGTCTTGGCGTAATTCAAAATTCATTTCAATAAGTAATGCAATCATTCAAAAATGCTTCATGTTATCGCAAATATTTACTTCAATTTACGAAATCCGCAAAAAATTGAAGGAACTGGGAATGCGTTATTACAATGTGAGGGAAAAATTCAATTTGTTTTTTTGGCAAAAAAAATGAGGGAGTATCTTGAAGATTGCATCTTACGCTTATGTACTTTTGGTATTACCAATCGGTATTCGTTTGTCACCTGCTATCACGCCGAAGACTTACTTGGATTTTTTAAAAGTCGAAATTGGAAAGCATGTGTCTTCGCATGCTAACTTTGCAGTGGTTGCAACTACGCATAACTGATGGCGGTTCACTGATCAATGAAAATCTAACGATGATTCTTCTTCGCATTACGTACGAAGAACAGCTTATATTGTCTTAAAAGATGCTCATTCATGACACACGTGGAACAAGGTGCGTGGAAATCTCAACCTGGGATGAAGATGGATGAGCTCGAATTCTGTATAGGAGAGCAGTTTTCCCGTCTTCTCGGAACCCATGGTTACCAGGGCACCCGCCGGCCTTCTTGAGTTTCCCTCCCTGCATCATCAACCAACCCAGTCACAAACACGCTCGTAGATGACTCGGAAGATTCACTTTACTGTACTTGCGAACAAAATAGTTCCCTCTTTCCTTTCCCGGATCGTTTGAGCAAAAATAACAAGGAAATCACAGGATCAGGTCGCGGATGAACTCAGACACAATTTTGGCATCAGTAAAAATGGCAATCGGTGGCCGCGTGTCGTCGACCTCACAGCCGGCCACAAACGTTGTTAATCCCGCGAGAAAATACTGAGGCTTTTCTTCGTGACTCCGTTGTGCACGAAGTAACTGGCTCATTCTCAGCTGAGGATATGGCGTGCATGGAACATCAGGTCTCGCAGTCGGATACGCACCTCCTTCAGGCATAAATAAGCCATTTCCTGTACCCAGGCAAGCTACAGCTGATCCTGCATCAGGCTGCAAAAAATCACGGAATGAACCCTGATTTATTGCAGCAGGTTTCTTAAAATCTACCGGAGATGGTTAGCAAGTACAGGGTTGAAACTGAGGCAACAAACGCGCACTCGCCAAAACCAGAGATGGTCGCTTTTAACATGATATTCATCAATCCATCATTCGATGATAAAACTTTTCGAGCTCAGTTTAAAAGGACAGTAAAAGAGCTTCAAATGATGCTCCCCATGTCTAATACCAACAGTATCCCAAGAGTAGATGCATTCGGATCATCAAGAACAATCCATGTGTGAAGGGGTTTTAACTGAGTATAAAACGTTCAGCATAACAAAATTCAGTTTATTTGGCATAAGCCTAAAAAATTCGAAACAATCTCTCGAATTTGTACGTTAAAGAAATTATTATGGCAGATGTTTACATTGGATGGTAATTTTGACGAAAATTCGAGTTAAGGAGCAGCTGTGAGATTTAAACCGGATTTAGAATGCAAATCAACAGTTTTCTTTGCCTCAAGTAGGATTATTTCCAACAAGCCGACTCTTCAGCTTTGTTATGAAGAACAATGCTGCAGTATACGGCAAAATTGTCATGGAAAGCCGATAATATTCAAGATAAAGCCATCCATCAAACTAACCAGAATAGAAGCTGAATATGCGTAGAATCAATTGAAACCAGGCTTTGGGCATTGAATGACATGAAATTTTCTTTTTCTTTACGCGTTGAAAAATTATCCGAGTCTTAACGACCCCAATAGCTGAAGTATTCAAAAATTGAGCTGAAAATCTTCAATTAGTGAGGGTGTATGCCACATTAGTTGCCTAAGATCAAATATTGATCCAATAATAGTTTTCATCCTCACTGCACATCTTCAAGAATTCCCAGTTTAATGAAGATGTAAAAATAACGTTCAATACACCGAGGATAAGCTACTACAGAACTTATCCGCGAACCCACTTTTTGGGTTCGCGGAGGTCGTGTTCTTGGAGGGAATTTCTCCGGCGGTGCGTCATACAAATTATGTATTTTTCTATTCACCCTTAGTTGAAGTCTAACATGTATTGTTCGTGGGTGCCATTTCTTGGGTCCATAACTTAGTCTCTCATGAAGAAACGCCGATTTACTCCGCGTTTGTCTCTTTTCTTAATTCCAGTCAACTTTAATTTTCCTGGAGCTGCTGCGGGGTCCCAATTCAGTACGACTGAGCGAACTCAGAAATTGACCACGCGTTCATTCAGAGAAGTATAGGCAGGAATCAAGGAAGGAAAGTGGCTTACAATACAGAGATTTTCTGGCTCGTAACCAGCCAGACATCCCTGGCCAGCTCGCAGGCCGTCGGAAATGAACCGCTCTTCTCTGACCTGAGCTGCGTACACACACGTTTCTTCGCTAGTCAGCTTGACTGCGGCTTCGAGCAACAGCTTTCGATACGATTTCCTCGTCACACTGACGCCATCTTCGTCCAGCTGGTACCCGTTCAGTATGGAATACGGCACGTGGGCCAACTTCGGTTCGAAGGCCATCGAACTAAAGTGATGTAACGCAGCGAGCCACGTATCAATATTGACCTGGAAGCAATTCTAGAAGCTAACAAAATGTCAGTTTATAGGGCAGGTTTTTTGTAAAAGAATAAATGAATGCTTCTTTTTAGGAATGCTTCAATTATCCAGGCAGATGACCGCATGTCCTCACCCAAAATATAAATTATTGCGAATGAAACTGGGAAAAATTACTCAGGAGAAAATTAAACCACGAGCTGATCTAAACTACCTACTGTAGTATTAGGCACGCTTCTTCCAGATTTGTTTTCCAGACATTTTTCAAACATATGATGTAAAACTTTTTCCTTCCGCTTCTTGCGATTTACGATTTTTTAACAATTAATCTTGCCCGTCACATTGTTATATTATTTCTCCGTTATATTTTTTACTGACAAAATCCGCCGGTATGCGAACGGTGCTAACTGAAGATCATTATGATTATAGTCTCATCTTCGCATTCGTTTACTCTGATACACTTGGCCTTTCAGAACGGCTCATCGAAATCAGGTCAACTGAAATGTAAAAATGTCAGGTGAAAAACAGTAAATCGGCTTTCTGCGCTCTGTTTAATCAGGCTCTGTTGAATTAACTAAATGATTTTTTTAATTGTGTTTGGCAATCGAAATGAAGGCACCGTTATTTCCTGCAATTTAAATTTGAGCAAATTTATTTTAATCTGGTCCACTAATTATCTTGGTTAAGGAAGTTCGAGCTTTTTCGGGGATGAAGATTCAACTATTTTAGCTCCCTCTTGGATTCTTCATTTCTTTGAATACAATTCTAAGTAGTATTAGTTTTTCCGTGCCCATTTATTATCGGAGCAGAGGCAGCAGGTCATTAGTTCAGGTAATCGGAGCTCTATGCCACAATCGTTGCACTGATGTTTCTTGCGAGAAAACGCAGATATTACTTCGATCCACACAAACGTGGTGATAAATAGCAAGATGTCCTAAATCTACTTCAAGGGAAATGCACATGATCGGTTAATGCCAAAAGAAGCCATATAAAAAGCGCAGAAAATACGAGACGATGTGACGATAGTGAAGCTGGAAAGAGGAAATCAGCTCTGGGAAGCCGAACATCCCGGAACACAATTCAAGATAATTTTTCATGATGCGCGAAAAACTTGTGCAATACCAAAACTTTCTCCCGTTCTTCCCGGAAAGCATGAAGCGAATTTAAAATTACTCACTCTTCGTGAATTGTCTCCGAAATTTCCTTCGAGGGTGAGGCATGCCAGCCAGCTGCCACGCAGTCATATCTGGAAAAATCTCTTGCAGAAAATGGCAAGCAAATCGGTCTCACGTATGGTCTGTTCTCATAATCGACGGGAAGCAGTAGGCGCAACGCGGCTACGTCATACTGCATGTAGTACGGACTGAAATCTACCAGAGATGAGGATTAGAGGAGAGCTAAATTAAAATGCCATAGGAACTGGAATAAATCATGACGCGGCCCCGAGGCGAAATAAACCTACAGGAGCCGTGCCCCCGTGGGAAATTTAAGATTCCGCCGGCTCTCCTACTTTTTCCTCCTGCCTTTTCTTTTTCCCCCTTTCGTTTTTGTTCTTTTATCTCGAGACGGAATACGACGGGTGTTGTTACCATCCTCCCCCCGGTTCCTTATGGCGTTGGGACAAATAGGAACGTCTTGATGAACGTACGAGGATGCGAAATGATGTCCGCAACTGGGGACTCCCACGCGTCACCGTCCGACAGTCCGCGAATGGATACGGACCCAATGCGTACTTTGAGGCGCTTTTCTGCGATTCCCGAGACGCAGGTTGCCGTCGAAAGAACCCAGTCTCGACGCACAAGGACACCGGAACAAACGTAGAGGTTTCGGTCCCGGAAAATCGCGGCGTGCCAGGGATGATCCCGACGCGACGCCTCTCTGATTGCGCAGAAACCCTGCTCGCATTTTTTGAACTTCGGCCCAGTTACCAGGCCACACATTGGCTGTAGAACAAAGTGTATTTCTTCCTTTAAGATAATGTTCCCGCTTTTTCGAACAATGAACCGACTTTTTACCGGAAAATCTGCCTTCAGAAATTTGGGTACGCCTCGTGAATGATCACATGTAATGTGCGGTGATGACGACATTGAATGAGAGAATCTCCTGAATAAAAGTGGCGAATACTCAATCGGGAAAATGGTGTTGCCCTCCACAGCGATTTTGGGGGAAAGATAGATATGCAAGGGCCTCTCATAACTGGGGAACAGCGGAGCAGAGAAAATGTGGGAAGTGACCAGGATTAGAATACTGTTAATTAATTTATTCTAAATTTGTCTTTGTAGTGAGATTAGGGTATTTGTTTTTTGACGGTGAAATCGCTTTGATTGTCAAAGAAAAAAACTGAAGGTACTTCTTATAATCAACGTTATCTTGCCTTGAACTCTTATCTGTGGAATGGAGGATTTTTATTTAGTGATCTGATGCTAATCTAATTTAGACCTCTGCCCGGATTTAGAAATTGAATCGACTATAGGAAGTTCTTCTAAAAATGCCCTGAGTCAATTTGAAGCCTCTTCCCTTCGTTTCGGATTCTAAACTCCCGAAATGGAACCTGTACAGTTTTATTCCCTTTGTCTCCTTAAGCAATAGCTCAAATTTCAGATTTAATACAGAACCTCGAACACTATCCAAGTTATTCATATAGAAGATCTAGAATCATACGAGACACTTCATTTTACGAAAAAGTAAGCTTCGCCTCAAATATTGGAGCCATCCAAAATTAATTTTCAACAATTCCATATACGAACTAATGAATCGGATTTATTGATTTGAAACTTAGGATAAGGAGTAGAGATGATTTTTTCATTATACATTATCTACATATACGTGACAAAAATTAGTCTCTTAGCCTGAACTCCACTCTACAGCATTTTCAGGTTCTGGAATGCGGTCTTTAAAATATGAAAACAACCGGCTCTTAGAACATGCCTTAAAACTGAGGTATTTTCTTCAATAACGAAAACTTGAAAACTGCCAATTTTTTGAAAAATAATGGAAAGTTATTCAGGAGTGTGTATATTTATATAATTCAAACTCTTCAATTATCAATTGCAGCAGAATCAATTCATTACGTTATTGACTCAAGAAGTGGAGAGAAAAGAATGGAATAGTGTGGTGAAAGTGGTCTCATCCAACGTAGTGAGATGAGCTAAATATCCAGAAGAAGGTAAGAAGGATATCTAAAGCCTAGGATTTTATGGATTCAATTCCACGCAAGAACGTGTGCGTCTTAACCAGAGGGACGAAACAAAGCAGACCGAATGAAAGCAGAATAGGCAGTCAATGGCGTTGGAATAGAACAAATTATTGCGGTCGTGATTTGCAGAGAATAAATGGCGAGTCTGATAGCGGGGACGTAACTAAAATGTACGTACCTCTTTCGACCTGGAAGGCCGCGAGAAGAGAATGTTTTCATCAGGAAACGAGTCGACGAAGCTCAGTCCTTCGTTTCCCATATCTCCGGTATACTCGTAGTGGGTAATAGTGGCCGCCTCAATACACGCCACCCATGAAGACTTTAGTATCAGCAGTACCAGAACCACCCAGCACTTCATGTCTTTCAGCGACAATTTTTCTTCCTTTTGACTGTCTGTCCACAGGCGGACTTGTGCACGTGTGCTCTCCTGGGCCCGCTCCGGGCTGCCGCCACCGGCGCTGTTGGTTGCGTGCTCGTCTACGGTTACCCGAAACTCGGTGAGTTGATTACACACTGGAAGTACCAAATAAACGACGTGACTGAAATACGTTCATTCGCGACATATTCAACTCAACGTGTGAGGTATTTTCAATTTGCGCCGCGACGAGATCAAATTTTCCGCAGCACCTCCAACCTATTGAGGTCTCCTTCAAGTAAATCGACTTTCACATATACGTGGCTCCACCACTGAATCCACGCGGACCTTTTCTGTAAATTTGTTTGCAAAAATGTACAATCTTTAGAATTTCCGCTTAAGCGGGAGAATACCATGAGTGCATCAGGTTTGGGTAATCGGGTTGTTCTCAGGTATGTACAGTGCAATTGAAAAGTTACCGAGGGGAAACAAAGCACTCAAGTAGAATTTTAAGCGTATATCGTGAACTATTTTCTTTCCATCAACAAATAAAAAACTAAGCCCGGATAATCAAAATTCCTGCATCGATATAAAAACTACAGTACAATAAATTCCGGGAAAATTGATTCGCTTCCGTAATAGTGTGGTGTAGTTTTAGTAGTTTTACACGGCGGTTATTCGTAAACATTAATTCAGCAGATGAAATAAATTACAGTTATGGCACATTTGCACCACAGAAATTGAGCGTAAATCAATTCTGCAATCAAACTCCTGGTTCTATAATCAACTGTAACGCAGCTTTTCTTCCTCGATTCGTCCGATATGACTTTTCTTGTCGGAAACCTTGAAGCTACGCATCTCAATTTGCATGCGACGTCTGAATATCCTGATGCAAATGGACTGTTGATTATTTCTTCCAGGAAGCGAATGAGATGCTAGGAAAACGAGTCCTTGAAAATCTGCATCTTAAACAGCTCATATCGAATTTTAGAAATCTGGGAAGATGTCAAGAGGAATCGATTCTCTCCCTTTTCATATCTCTCCCATAGCTCTTCCAAATATACGTTACGAAAAATGTTCAGACTCTACGGAATGGTTTCAAGTTTTCCTTTATTTTGTGAACCACACTGGAATAAACCAGATTAAACCCGACTCAGAGGGATATAACAAGGTTTAATGCACTCAAGCGTCACTATTCATCTCTGAACAAATTTTCATCTGACAAATCTTCAAATTTCAATACTGTACACTACCAGAGAAAAAAAAATACCGATTAGCATATCAGTTGGAGATGTTGTTTGGAAGCCATTATTATGGCATGATTTCAAATGATTTCTCAGCTGATGCAGTAAACGTTGCTGGTTGCTCTCTCAATACAGTACTGTATTCAGTAAACACAATCAACGCGAAAACTTCATAGAATTTTTTTTTGGGCCGAAACAAGTACTTGACGCGTTTTACTACGGAATCCGGAGAATAAATTGCGGAGATAGTATCTTTGCTTTATTATCCTTCCATTATTGACTTACAAGTAATGTATTATCGTAGTTGATGCAGGTCATGCATGATTTTATTGTAATCCTTCAAATTAATTCCAGTTTTTAATTATTATCCTGGATGCAATAGAATCTCGTTATAACGAATAATCGATTACAACGAAATCGTGTTTTACGTCCCTGCCCATTAGAAGAAATTTTAAGAAATTTCAAGAAATTTTAAGAAATATTAAGACTTTATGGCGAAAACTTAGTTATGAAGATGGAATTTTAATGATCTCAATGACTTCATCGTAAAGAGATTTGACTTCATTCGATTATTCGGGCAAAAGTTTCCTTTTTGATCAGCCCGTAGAGTCGGAGTTCGACTGACGTGCGTGTGGCAATATACATAAGAATTTGCTTCTTCAGAGTCACTGTTCGATCGCTCGTAGCATAAAATATGAGTGATTCTCTTCAATAAGTCTTCAAAGTTTCGCGAGTTGTGGACTCGGAGCGAACACGCGATTAAAGCCGCTTTCGCAACACAAGCCCCGACTCCGACCCCGTCCCTAGAGTCTTGACAGACACCGACTGCAATTTCGCGTTCCGAAGTCCACGGGGCCTTGACAAGCTTCGAAAGCACTGATGGGATTTCGATCACAGGGAAGTCGCACACTTTAATCGGAGAGCGACGGAGAGTGGAACCCGGAGGAGGACAAGCAGTCAACGCTGGTGTGTTGCCCACGGCACTGGCCTGGCTCACTATTTGCGTAACGGAAATGAGGAAATCAGCGAGAAACAAGAAGTTCACCATGAGCTTATCCGCTGTGGAGATCTTCGCAGCTTCCGGGAGCGAAACTCGCGACTTGCTTCGCAACGGTTCGTCATTTTCGGAATTGCTTGATATTGAACTGCTTCGGAATGGGAGAGGAAATATGATTGCTCCGCAGGCGAAGAGCATGCTTCTCCGGTTTCCGAGCCCGTCCTTTTAGAGATACCTGACTTGAATTCGGGTTTGGCCACTCTGGATCGCGCCTTGTCGAGGAGAAAATGGCTGCCGACGACCCACGCTTTATTCACGTTTCATATCAAAGCACACGGACGTTTTCCGGATGTTCATTCTCGTGAGTCAAACCCCCCCCCCTTTTTTTTACCGGCGGCCTTTTCAATAAAATTTTGATGAAACGCCTCACCATATTTCTCAGGCATTGGTGACACTCACCTCGAGTACTGTACTCATCAGCTTTTTCCTATTTTTTTGGCTACTCTTCGAGAGAACAGTGTAAACTGTAATTTTGGAAAAAAATATATGAATTCATTTTCTACTTCAATCGATATTCTCAAAGAAACGATGAATCATTTTTAGATTTCTCAGAACCGCTGCTTCTACGGTTCTTCTTTGAACAGAAAGTGCTTGGAGGATAGCATTTTCAATTTATATTTTTATTCGAGCCACACTCTTTCTTTTGAATCGTACTACCTTTATATAAAGTACTTGGATGTAGGAAATAAAAGCCCCTATTTTAATTCTAGAAATATTTACATTTTATGTGGTCTCGTTTTAAAAGGGCAGCCTAACCGCATAAATTTGTCAACTACCCCAAGAAAATTTCTTGCGAAAAAACTTGTTTCTCGAAAGCTCGAATGTGCTAGAAAATTCCTAAAATTCGCGCGTGAAAAGCAGAACAAAAGTGGATTTTCCACGAGACCAATGAAAAGTGAACCGAGAATAAATTTGACAGTCTTTGGTTGCTTTTTTCATAGAGCATTGAATGAATGATGGAATGATTGATGATATTAATCCGAGGAAAGAAAAGCATTTACCATCGACGAAACGTCAGCAACCTGTCAGTAGGCTGACGTGCCATTCATTATTCGTGATAAAACTGAACATTAGGTGCCGAGTATGTTATTTCCCTGCAGTCTTGAAGATGGCGTGATGAATTGATTATTCAACAGGAAAAGAATAAAATCAACGCAATGTTCTCGTTGCATCACTTTGTCATTGAATACATCTATTTTCTCAAAATTTCAATTTTAAATTGTGTCTCAGAGTGCGTCAAACTTATGCGAACGACTAAGTACAGTTCAGAATGTGTGTCTCGTGAACACGGAAAAATCAAGACGTTGATTAATGCGTTCAAGCAAAAATGTCCTCAAAATTTTTTTTAATCCACGACTTTTATAAAAAAAAATAATTGCGATTCACAGGAGGCTTCCGTGTGTTTCTTATACATCTGCATACGTACGAGTATTTATTCTCCTCGTCTAGATTTTTAAGCAATGCTTACCCTCTTTGCATCGCATATTCTCCGTATTGAAGAATTTCAATGGTTACTCATCATCTTCTCCTCACTGATGCTTCAGTAATCAGAACCCAGTTCCGCATTTTCCTTGAATTAAGATATCACATAACAATGTTGTGTTGTTCCCTGGTTATATCGAGTGTATGCCATAAATATTTATCCAATTGTAATCCGCTTCCTGATTTTGGGAAGTCATTTGAGGAGGAAGAATTCTGCTTAGTCCGCTCAATATAATACATTTTAGTCGAAACTAAGGCTAATGCTTGCATAAAACAATAATGCACTTGCTTCGTTAACTTTCGTAAAAATTTGGAGGATATTAGGGTACTGTTCGTGGGTTTCGTAATAACACTTATTGGAATATAACGAAACTGCCGAACAAATTTTAAGATTCCTGCGGTTGGGTCTTCTGGCTGCTTTGCCAATGTCAGAATTTTTGTCTGCCATATTTTTCTTCGATACAGCACTGTACAGCATTTCTTCCAATTGCCGAAGCTCCAGCAGACAACACCTTCTATAGCCTCTGTTTTTTTTCCCAAGAAATTTCGAGTATGAGTAGCATCCAAGTTCGTTTCAGTAAATCGTCTGGGATAAAAGAGTTAAATCGTTTAATTGTAAAAACGTGGCATTCCTCACTCTAAGCTAGCGAATTTCACCGGCTGCATAAAGGAATGGAAAGCATTCAAGTGAGGAATCGCAAGTAATAATTTTGACTTGTGTGCGTAACTCACTCGCACTTCCCATGAGAAAACCGGAGCCGATGACTAGACGTGATTATAGTCTCGTAAAGTAAATCTGGGAACGTGTAACATTTTTAGAACATCTGCTGACGAAGAGGAAATCGAAAGAAAATCTCGAAATCTGAGTACTCGAGCGATGTTCGCGGAGCTTGCTTCGAAACATCCCACGTAAAAGGAGACAGTGTTTGTGTGTGTGTGTGTGATATTTTACTCGTACATGGTCTCTGCCAAGAATCAGGTGTGCATATAATTTTGACAGTGGGAGAAGAAACAGGCGAACTGCATATCCTCGACCTCGGAGGAGGAGACACTCAAGGCAGAACGGGCCTGTCAGCGTCTGCAATCGGACACATTCTCGTCTCCGTATTCAATGGCAGCAAGCATCTGCCTCATCGGTAAAACAGAACTGAAACGAATTTCCTCTCGACACGGAACACATTGTGATCGCTTCCTGGGTTCCACAGGGACAACCCGTTGACGTCACTGGTGCAGAAATGCCTCTCGTCGCTGACTTGCCAGACGACCGTCATTGCTCACATATCCGCCGGCTTGTCACATGTCCCGGAAACGATGACGACTATCCAGCTGTCATCGCGCATCCATCGCTTGCGTCGAATGAAGATCAAGGCGAGTCGCGTTTCTTATCGCGTTCTTGCTTCGGGTCGACGCTAATCGGCGCCGCGGTCGATAAATAACTTCATTTTTTCTCGAAATTTTCGTTTCTCCAGGTTCCTGGCGCGAGTGGCTCCGGGGGCAGCTCCGGTGACGATTCGAAAGTCGGTCGATGCATGGGGGCTCTTGAACCAGCGATTCCGTCGAGTGACGTCGACCCCTCGAGCAGCGAGCAAAGCTGCGACACTGTCATTTACCTTGGACCAGCCCGAGATGACGCCACTGACGGGGAGCATCCACCCGTCGACATTCCTCCCGTCAGCGAGGGCGGCAAGCTCAAATGCCCCATTGCAACCATGAAGGCACGTTTACGGATTTAATTTAAATTTATACCTGTGCTGTTTCCCAGGAGAAAGTAGACCGGGTTTCAACAATTACAAGTTCCCTTATTGAACGATTGAAGTTACCACATAAATACATTTTCCTAATGAAATTTATTAATCTTAAATACCCTTCTCAGGAGTAGTAGTTACTGTGTGCAGTAGAATTGTACTACTGCCTTGTTTGTTCGCTTCTTATTAGCCTAACGATGGAAGAGCAGTGAAAATACGACCATTTCAAGTTACTCTCTTACTCATTCGTCGGCCATTAAAAATGTAGTGATCCTTCAGTTTATTCGAGGCTGCCATTTTTGTGTGTGATCGAATAACTTGAATCGTACAGTAATTCATATCAGGCAATATCATTGATTGAAATGAACTACAGTATTTTACTTTAACACTTTTCTCAGTCTATTCTGCACTTGGTGTATCCAATATTTTGATTTAACATACTATACACTAACTATACAATACTACACAATCACACCCGTTGAGTAGATTTTCTGCTACCTCTTAAAAAGGAAATCTTAAATTTTTATATTTCAGTACATATAAGATTTTTAAAATATCATGCGAACGGCGATGCGGAACTCCAACGCTTTTTTTCGCATTCATGATTCATAATTAATATCTGGTTGATGAAAACGCATTAAGCTGCCGAAACACAGAAAGGGGGAGGGGGGTATACGTCAGCTGATAATTACTGTAGTAGAAAAATAAAAGGAGCTTTTTGATTCAACCGTTGCTTTGAGTTTAACGTTCATCAGACGGTCGATAACGTTTTGATTTTTGAATGACCTTCGTGAATGTCGAACCAAATTATTTTTCAGATTGTGAAAATTTTGAAGGCAACAATAGGAGTTTATTCATTTATTGTGAGACATGTTTGAAGAACTGTACCGTTTCAGTGAGACATACTTAACAAAGGAACAGCGTTTTTCAACCGAAGCAGCAGACTTCCGAGTCGTTAATGGACATGGCTTAGTACTCGGAGTTGACCTGATTCCTTAGGTCTTGCAAATTTAATGCGACCGGGCGCGTTGGTGTTTTTCAGGAAAAAATGACTGGGACCGCATTCCGAGACAAAATCAACACAACGGTAGAGAAAAAACAGCTCTCAAACGAGGTCCACGTTCCTGGAACGACGATGGACTTCATACAAAGCCCGGGTTCCCCAGTTACCTGGTCTTTGCCCGGGACCCCACGAAAGCAAACATCCGCGAGTCAACACCATCATTTCATTCATCCAGCTGAAACTGTTTTGATTCATGGAACTCCTACTAGAGAACCCAGACGACGTCAGGGAGAATTCCCGGACATTTCGGGGTATTCGCATCGGAAACATCTGAACCATGTCCCAAGCAAAAGTCCAGGGCATTCTTCTCGAGCTGGGGAGCAATGGGTTGATTGGCCTCGGGCATCGCGGAATCCGCGTCGAGCAGCGGATGTTTTGGAACTGCGTCAAGTCAAATGCGGATCGATCAGCAGTCTCATGTCTGCCGACGAACGCAGCAGACGGTACGTTCATCAGAAACCCCCAATTAAAAAACTAATGCAGTTGAAAAACAATTCAGAAAAGCAGCCGAAGAAACTTAGAATATAGCCCCGTCGACAATTTGCGCTCTCGTCACATTTACTGTCGCACCCTGATGTTGGGCAGGCAGTTGAGAGAAATACCGTGAGGGAAAATTTTTCGGAATTACTGTACTTGAGAAAAGTGTAAATTATTCTTATTCAACTCAAGCACCGGCAATGTCTTCATGAAAATCAG
The DNA here is from genome assembly GCA_905338405.1 of Notodromas monacha. Taxonomy (NCBI): domain Eukaryota; kingdom Metazoa; phylum Arthropoda; class Ostracoda; order Podocopida; family Cyprididae; genus Notodromas; species Notodromas monacha. Next base: position 140,332 of record CAJPEX010000003.1, on the reverse strand, counting down.
CAGAATTCGACACAATATTTACCGCAAATATTCGGAGTTTCAGCACCGAAAATTTGGCGAAGATCGCGTTAGGGCCTGCTGATTTTCCTGACTTCTTCAATCGTTCCTAACTCTGTATTATCTCGAGTATATCCCTGACATTTCAAACTGCAGTGAATAAAGTGTTGGAATGCAGTATCTTGAATTAGTTTACACGTATAAGCGAATTGGACATGATGTGAGAATGACTGACATTACACAATGCTGAAAAGAAGAAAATTAAATTTTTGCAAGAATTAAAAAAGTTCGTTGAACGTAAAAAGAAAATTGAATTTTATGAGAAATGTGCGGCATATAATCTTGTACAGTATACAGTATATGGTATACGTATCAAAGGGGCGAAAAAACAAAAGAATTTTAAGGAACTTCGCTCGTAATTTACGCGTGCTTTATTTTCTCTGATTTACGCTGAGCCACACTATATAGAGAACTAGAGAAACAAATATTCTCGGAATTTTGAAAAATCATGACTTTGTCAAATTTTAAATGCGCTGATTGGTTTTACAAACCGAAATTATCTGTCCAATTATGGAAATCTGGCGCTGATTTGATCACAGTAAAATTCTGGCTCATATGAATTGATGGCCACATTTTTTCAAAAGTTACACATTGTTTTCTGGACAATCAGCTCTTAATGTTGGAAAGGTAATTATATAAAAATTTCAGATTTTCTTCGCATCGATTGATTTCTGAGTATGAAACAAAATCTTACTGAGGTGCCCAGATTGCACTGCATTTGGGCATTCATTCTAACGATTAACATGAGAGATTCATTCATCATCAGAGTTATCTTTTATCCTGCTTTAGAAACATGCACGATTTGGCTTACAAATTTTGCAGATACGGTTACATGGACGATCACAAGAAGTCGATGATTGAGCAATGGGTGGAGACTCAAACGCAACAACTGCGTTCTCCGACCCATTGCCCAGAAACGCCCGAAAGATCTCGAGGATCCCGGACTCGTCGTGAGGGTTCTCCAAAGAGATCCCCGGAATCCCGTCGACGCCAACATGAAGTCAAACGTAGTCGAAACCGTCACAAAAAGGATAAGCACGGACGCGGGGTTTCGAAACAAGGGAAATTATCGGTGGGTTTAATCATCAGTCGACACCCTTCCTCGCTTTTCATATATATGATGCCGCAGTTCTATAGATATTTTCAATTTCTAAATCCTCTAGAATGTCTGCTCACAGTCAGATTATTTTGATAACAACAAATCAATGAACAATGGGGTGAAGACTCAAGCGCAACAACTGCCCACCTTCAAGATAAAATTCGTTTGCGAAGCCGCTTCGACTCATCTTGAATTTCTTGAGTAATATACAGTACAGGTTTTTTGTTTCTGTCCCTGACTCGAAAGATTGTGCATAATTTTTGCGGCCTGCCTCACTTTATACAAAATGAAGTTTATTTCACCAGCAATCCATTGAGAAATACTTTACTAGCAAAAGCCTTTCAGGCTCCACGAAAAAAGATTAGACACCTGAGGAGCACAGTTCTTGTACTGCTTATTCATTTTTAATGCAATAGAGTATATAAATACAACTGATTTCCATTTTAGTTGTCCAGTTTCGCGACGGTGAATTGAAGAATCTCTTGGGGGAGGCGGGGGGGGGGGGGGGTTTACGCTAGGTTCCCATGAATGTCATCAGAATAGATCATGAACATTTTTTTCTTTGCCAGATGATCCAATATAAAAGTCAACATCGTCCACAGAGTGCATTCGAGAGAATACATATATTTGGCGTGTATAAACCCACGCGAATTTTGTTTGGTACGCCGCATGATTCATAACGATTACTACTCCAATGAAATTAGCTAAACATGGAAATTTTCTTCAATTTCGTGTACGATCGTATTAGATGCTCGGTAAAATTGAAAAGGTTGTATCAATAAATCAACAGCGTATTTTCGATGCGAATATATCGAAAAAATTCACATTCTTTGCTTTGGGTATCGTCGTGGGGAGCAGTCGTATACATCAACGCTTGAAACTTATTTCACCTTGATGAGTTAAACGGAGGATAAAAAATTTAGTGGCCCATTTAATTCCGTCTGGAGTGGGTTTTTGCCAGGTAAAATGCATATTATTCGCGGGAAATTATATGAAAGTCCGGTGAAAGCAGGTGGACGCGGCCGTGGGCAGCGAGGAACCGGAGAGGAATAATAGTGATCACTGCTGTTGCCACAAGTGCTGCGAATGCTGCAAGCACGCAAAGCGATGCAGCTTTTCCGAAAAACCCTCGCAGAAATCCCCGCGTGGGCGACCGAAATTGGAGACAACTTTCCCCGCCTTTGAAAATGCGTCGGTTTTCATCCACGAGCTCGGCACTGGGACAGGTAAGCGAAAACAACAATGATCTGTTGCATGATTCAGAATTTGTTGACGACCCAGGCGTGGTTCTTCGCAGCTATTACCAATAGACCCGTGGTTGTGCCCTCGTCACAGTCGCTTCCGGATCTCGTTGACGATGTGGACTCTGTCGAGTCCCTGGATGCAGTACGAGATGGTTCCATAGATGATGGAGAATCCATCGATTATAGGAACCCAGGGGATGATTACCCGGAGACTATCGAAGTGCCTGAGCGAGATGAGCCTGTTCCTATGCAAGACATGTGTATTCAGGTTGGTAGTGTTTTCGTCCATTGGTCGATCGAAGATCATTTCATTCTATGATTCGATATGAGCTCATGACCTTCCCCTGCAACGAATCCAAGTATACTTCGTGGAACTAATGACTGCGCTAAATAACTGACCGTCAGCAACGAATACCATTAATCTGAGAATGGTCTGATTAATCATGTTCCTGTTCACCTTAGATGATGATCGTATGATAAACATAGACGCGCATTCACTAGAATGAAGGCCATATACTGTACAGTATTTTAAAGTTTCAAATCCTAGAACTTGGGTACAATCTAAACTCAAGATACTGCCACAATAGACATCAGAAGGGTGTGCTTGAGGTCAACTCACTGAAGGACAGGGAATCAAGTTAAACGAAAATGTCACAAAAAATGAATAATTAAAGCGGGAAAATACCCGAGATTTTCCCGTTTATTTTTCGGTATTTTTTCAATGCAGTATTAGGGATTTTTGACCGGAAAATATGTATGCTTCATAATGTTTCCACGGTAAACTGCTGCAGCAGTTGAATTTCGGTGACAAATCTCAGCTTACGAGTCAGTGCACAAAACGCAATTCCTTGATTCTGCTTACGCATTATCACACATATCTTTCATTTCTCATTTTAAATTTTTGATGCATTGATGGTTATATATATTATGGCTATGGCTATCATATATTTTGATGGCTGCCCCAAAATCAGGGTGCGCCCGAAAATTGTGGGAATACAGTGGTTCTCTTGACAATGAGCTGTGTTTGTACTGAACTGCTACGTTACTGTACCTAAATGCAATATTTGTGAATTCGTTAACCCGATCCATCAGAATTATAAATCGGATTTGTGTGAGAATTTTCAGGAATTCAGGGCATCGGAGCTGTGCTCGAAATGGCATTAAAAATAACCTGGGCAACAATAAATCGGAACATCGCAATTGAATTAAATATCACTGGCTTTCTGAACCACGATGTTTGCTACGGGGATCGTGTCGCACTTACTGCATCTCACGATCAAGCTAAATTTTATAAAGTTTACCGATAAATCAACCCGTAAATACCGGACTGAGTATAGGTATTCCAGTATTTATCCACGGGAGAATGGTATTTTTCGAACCCATGAAAAAATTAAAAATTTGATCCATGCGTCATACAGGACGACGTCTGTTTTGCGTCGTAAAACATTGATAATGAGTGAAGGTTGTGCGGGGGTTTCACCAAAGCTTGCTCGCGAATGACAGGTGCAATGTTACGGGGTCTCCAACTGCAGTAATTTTCTTGCGAAAGGTCAGAAAATTAAGCAAATAATTCATGCGGGAAAAAAGCTGCCTGGAAATCTGAAGAATTCATTATACTGTATTTCGAACCCTATACTAATCGGGAAAATGTTGATTGACGTTGATGCGTGAGAATATTATTCGAGTGAGGATTATTACGTCAGTATAAAGGGAAATGATTAACTGGAGGTAAATTACATTGCGAGAATGCCACGTGGCAGGTGACGGAACAAGATATTGCCCTGAGCCTCGGGCTGGAAAACCCTCTGCCGGAATCTGATCAAGAGAGCTGTCAGTCCGCACCACCTGTGTCGTCCATCACACAATTCTCAGGTCAGACATGACGTGCCTGTCGTCAACCATTACGATGCTTTATCACCCTTCCTCTCCGAAAACGCAGCCATGGCCATGTACGAGGCCCACATTGACCTACCGGACCACACTCAGCTCTCGGATGACTTGTGCCAAGCCTGGGGAGACGATTACTTCGCCAAGAGATTCCCCTTGCCGCCATTCCTGCCGCAGTTGCCGAAAACGGCCATCTTGAAGCCTCTAGGTCCGTTCCGAGAAAACGTTCGCAGGGATCGTTTCAGCACCTACTCGCAACCCGACTGCCTTTTATCCACGCCGAAAACCGTAACCCCGGTCACCAACGAACATCCCGGGGTGTCGCTTATCGAGCGCGGGCAAATGTTCGACAGCGAATTGCGCGACAAGCTGAGTCAGCTTTATTCAAAACTGCGACACCCCGACGGGGCATCGAATCCGAATATTTGCGGCAAAGACAGTGGAGACGATCTGAAGGCCAAGCAGGCCAATCCGAGCGACGTTTTCGGCCCAAGGACTGTGATCGGACAGGACGCGTCGTCCTGCGTTGGCGTCGTCGCCGAAGCATCCAAGGAGTTCGGTTGGCATCCTTCGGGTGAGACTTGCCTCGCTCCCAACCGCTGACGAATGTTAGCAGCATGACTAATAGTGAGTTTACGTAAAGTGGTCCCTAAGGGAAGAGTCCTACTCAACCCTGTAATCCCAACACAAAGAAGAAACAAAAGCAAAAAGGACCCACGTCCGCGTCACGAGAGCTTTCACGAAATGAGCCACGATACGTTGCAACTTATCATAACGCTAAAAAACAAAAAGAAACGAGCTTCTTCACCTGCAGTAATTTTACGCCTCTAGGCAAGTATATCTGCTCTACCCACCTATACAAGTACAGGGGAAGGTTGTCAAGTTTTCTGGGTCAAGGGCCTCTCAAGTACAGTAATGGTTGAGGGATCTGAAGTAGAAATAAGCAGCATCACTCACTTGGACATTTACCATATTGGCGGTTGACTGGTTCTATTTGATAGTTGCGTTGAAATCCCTTCAACCCATGTATACCTTTATGTGCTCTCCCGTGTTTTCCTTGACAGTCTTTTCCCCGTGCTTTTACCTTTTTTGAATTGCATCAATTTGAAGATTTCACAATGGTCTCATGCATATCATGGCTATCTGTCATGTACAATGGGGTTCACAAGATTCAGATGTTATAACTACTCATAATTTAACTATGTGTTGGAAGATGTGCATATTGGATTACATTTGCATTGGGAAAATGCTTCGCAAAATTTGGAAGAAGTCCTCCAAAAATTCAGAAATGTGCTTTTATTTAAAAATGCAGAAACATGTGAGAAATAAAGCCACAAAGAACGTGGCCTTTTGGCATGAAAAGAAATTCAGCAGGAAAAAACGCTACACACAGTCGATGGAAAACTCCGCAAAAATATAAGCAGAAGACCTGGATCTTTTTTGGAAATAATGTCTGCTAAATTCATAGGAAGATTTTTTTACTCTATGTCCTGGCAACATTAACTTAATTTGTTTAAGGGATATCAAAATTTTAAAAACTAAAAAAAATTCTGGAAAATTTGGCACGATGTCCAAATCTTGAAACATTGCCCAGATTTTAGAGAAGATTTTTTGAGTTTACAGTGTTCGTAAGTCGATTATTGTCTGTATTTCAAGGCAAACATTTGTCTGGACCACCATTTTCTCAAGCAGTGCTCTCAACATAGGTCAAGTTCATTATGTCTTTTGTTAAGTAGTCCAACCTCCAATACTTCGTGTTTCCAATATAAATCATTCACTCAATCGCCTCACTAGCTGGCTTTTGCTTCATAGCATTCCGCATTAGAGTCCACATATGACGCTTGTTATAAAATCGTTATTTGTGAAAAATTCTGTGTATCACCCGGGTCATAGGGCGAGCCCCGTGTCCGTGTGTAAAGTATACCGTTGAAAAGCTTTCGCTTTAAGGTTTAAAAAGGATTATTTTTTAAGAAAACTAGGATCTAAAAATATGGGAAAAGATGTTGAGCATAATTCGATGCTGGTAAATTCATCTCACCCATGCTCCGAATCCTCGCTTGTTATTTAACATAAAGTAAGCATTTTCTCGCCACAATAACAAAATTATGATTACAGTGCTGGACTCTCTGCTGCATGAAGTAAGCCACAAACTTCATTTAAACTAAATCCACTACACACCTACGGTAGCACATTGCAATTTCCTTAGTCAATGAAATGCACGTCAGCATGAGCTGAAAGGTAATCAATCATCAGGATATATCTTTTTCTTGGTAAATATTGGGTTCTCTGAAAGCCGTTTTTAATATGTTCATGAAAGAGGCATGAGTCTCTCTCCTACCTTGATTTTATGATGACCTTGGGAAACTTGGAGGGACCTTCTGAACTTTCACAGCGCTGTTACCTCCATGAACATTCTAATGTTAATTCAAACTGGCTTTCAAGTTACCTTTGTAGCTTGGAAACACGTTCGAGACGGTCTTTCACCTTTTTACTCCTTCAGCCTGGCGAAGAGAAAATAAATATTTTTTCGACTGTCTAATGGTAAAAGGCCATTTAGAATTCCAAGTTGATGTGCAACGCAATGCCTGAGATAAGTTTCTCAGCCTCCTTCAGTACCTTGACTCGCGTTCTACATTACTGTACGTCGGATGTACTTGGCAGATACCGTTGACGAGTTCCTGTTGAGACACACTTTTCTTTCGGATCCTCTTCGCGCTGATAAATTTCTGGCAAAGTAATTTTGGGTATCTTATTTTGTACATGATCTACATGTACATTGAATCACGGAAGCCCGCGTTTTTACTCAGTTGCAGTTCCTATGTGGAAATCGTGTATTTAATTGCAATTTCCTTTCAATAAATTAGGCTGCCCAGGAAAATTTGCGAGGGATCCTTCGAACTCTGGATCAGATTAGCGAGAAGCGCTTGATTTGGGGGGGGGGGGGGGGGGGGGGGCATTTCTCGGCTAGAGCTGGAGGACAGAGAATTTTCAACTGCGGATTGGAGCCCTCAGTCGTAGACTCCGGCTAAATTCCGTGAAGTCTGCTGAAGTGTAAATTAAAATTTTTTTCCCATATTTGCCTGTACTGTATACAGGCACGCTTCTGAAGGACTGTGGCGGCAGGACGAGAACGTGTCGGCGACGACCTTCGTCGAAGACGGCGAAGTCGAGGTCCATCAGAGGAACTGTCACAACGCAAGGCGAGTCCTCGGGTTACGAAAGCATTGTCAGGGACAGTGACGCTTCGAGCACCGGATCAAATGAAGATGAAGGTTTGACGACTGTGGAGATCTTACAGTATGCGGATGACGACGTTGCGAGGCTTGAAAATCGCGCTGATTTGTGCTTGAGTGCAATTCAGAAGGTGTCGAGTCTGCGGCGGCGCCAAGAGTTGCTGAAACAGGAACTCGAGGCTGCCAAGCGACGTTTGTCAGTTCCGAAAGCTCGTTGGAGTTTTGACCGTGAGTTATGCAACCACATTTCTACGTAAATCTTATTCCGGGGTTAAATTCCGGCGAGAAAAAATTCTTTTTTGGAGAGCAGTGATACAGAAACCATTATTACTACAGTTAATGTATTTGAAACGCATTTTACACTTTGCAGTAACCCTATATATGTACCTCGGAGAGGTACAACTGCTTTAAATTCACTTTATTTCTCTCGTTAACCCGCAAGCAATTTAAAAATACTACGAAGGGCAGAATTGCAACGAGAGAAGCCAAACATTTTCAATATGAACCGGCGTGTCGATAAAATTATGTTAATCACTACATATAGATTGTGCCATAAACGTCAATTTCAATTGAGAGGTGCAGTACATCCTTGTAAATCATTAGACTTAATATTCGTTAGCAACTTCTCTTACAAACATTCTTCTTTCTCGTCATTATCCCTCAGTCGGCATCCTTTTCTGGCCGATATTGTCTCATAGCACTCTTCTTCCTTCCGGTGTAGAGAAAATTTAGCGCGCAAAAAAAAAATGCGCTTTTCAAATTGGTGCGTTCCTAAATGCGGCGAGTCCGAAACATCGAGAAGAGTATGGGAAAAATATAATCTGGTAACATATTCAAGAAATTATCCACAATGCTGAATCAAAAGGGTTGCATTTTTGAGCATTATTTATATTTTCTTTACCCTGATACCTCGTTCTGAAAATACTGCATAATAAATCGAGCGGCTTAATCAAAGCGAGGTGAATCGGCGTTCGAACCCAATAAACTTTGTTGCATAAGTTTATGTTTGATAATTGAAATACTTGGAATTGTTTTGCACAAACCCTCTTCTGCATTTCTGACATGCATTGTTTTGGAAGCACGCTGTTTTCGGACGCACTTAACCACCCGGTCGCGTTTCCAACTTAGTCAAGCATCCAGATTAACTGATTACTCGCGATGAAATTTCGCTTTTATCGAACCTTTTTCAGAATTCTTCTAGGATAAAATGCATTTCTTCGTAATTTCATTATGCTGAGGGGTTGTGAATTATTTTCTAGTTCATATCGCAGAACAATTGACAACTCGTCCAGACACGCATGAAGTCGAGGCGCTTGAACAGGAGACGAAGATTCTAGAAAAGCGAGTTGCAGCTTGCCAGTCGCACCTCCTGGTTGTCACATGCTTTGATGCTGCCCAAGACCCCGTGGTGTCGAATGAGAACCAGACTGAGTGAACCCTGTCGATTGAGAAGTGCTACTCGACTGGTTTCATCAGCGATTTCGTTCCCGCTGCCACGATTGCCTTCTTCGAAGCCTTGATCAGCCAAAGACGCTTCTGCTTCTGTTCTTTTCGTGACGTGCTTATTTGCAAGCATGTGTAAATAAAAACTGTTTCTCTTGAAAAAAAAAAAAAGCGTCGTTTCAATGAAAATTGCTCCGGCAAGTCTGATACCCAAGCGCTATCTTTATTCCATGATACAACACGGAGAACAAACAAAAGTAACAGGCAGAGCAGTGGATGTTTGATCAGTTTCCGGAATTTCGGAATGGAAATTCAAGTCTCCTGGGAGCGAGTTGTAGAATGGAATTTTCAACACAGCTGAAGAATTTGTACGTGGGATCGATTTGTTCATCGTTTCTTGCCGAGTCCGAACCCGAACCTGCGCCGCTGCTCAGAGCTACTGTATTCCGACGGGTCATCGGGTTTGAATTTCAGTAGGTTGTATCGATACGGCGTTGGATGATACACTCGGCTCCGGGCTTGCACGAATGATCCTAATTTAAACACCGAGCAATCATCACGTAGTTACATCATTTTGTCAGCGCTACATTGCCTCTCATCATGCGTAGAATACTGGAAATGACATGGAGTACGATAAAGACGCGCCTGCACGCGTGGAAACACAGAGCGTATGGTGTAACTAACACGGTTAATGATGCCTGAAAAACTTCCGTATCGCGCTACAGATGAACGCACGCTACAACGATACTCAGGGAACCTGGAAATAATTCGCGGAACAGACGGTATTAGCGCGAAGTTGCAGATTACATGCGTTATGGTCAATAAATTTTGAGACACAAGCACTTGACATCACAGGTTGATTCCTAGATTTGGTCGATTTTCAAAATTATTCATTATTCCATCACTGCTGAATTGAACAAATTTATTACCAGTTTTAAATAAAGTGAGAAAAAGTATTCCTCCTGTCAAATACTGAATGTGACGAGAGGAAGCGTACGAATGAACTGTAACGAATTTCTACGAAAAAAATCGTAAAAATTAACAGAAATTACGTTATATTGAAAAGCGCGGACATGTGTTCCTGAATGATGCGGTTAACTGAAAGCTTTTCAGAATGTAAGACATTCCTGCGTATTAAATCTAATTTATTTTAGAAATGAAGGAAGACTAATTGGCTTGCCGGGGGGAGAAAAAATTCTGCATGCAAAAAATGTCCCTGCAGAAGAAAATTTCGGAGAGAACACTTCAAGGATTTACGAAAGGTCGCTGTTCAAATGAACATGTTCAAGTGAAACTCACGTCAAACATACCATTTCATTTAAACCCTTCAGTTTTTGGAATTGAGATTTTCGTACCAAAATGCAGTTCGTCGCTGTTGGAGAACTAACTGAATAAAATCAATGGGTTGAAGATGTAATAATTCATAGTGTCGTATGAAGAAAGTTATGCGTTCAATTTTTCAGGTCTGTTTACTTCATGTTGGACAGTTATTTCATGAGTTATTTCAATGAAAATTTGAAGTTGAACGTTGTATCGATGTGATAAGTTTTTATTGTAAAATGTGTCTGCTGACCGTTAGGTTCATGAATTTTTTTTTATCTAACACCACACAGCATCTTTTTTGAGACATTAAATTTGCAATTGAGAAAAATTAGTACAGAGAATAAATGAGAGTATTTTTTCATAAGGATTCTTCAGAGATTTTTAAGCAAAACGTTTTCAAAAAGTTATTACAGTAAATAGATTACCTTATAACGCTCATATAATTCGTGAAAATGATATTGTATGTCCTGCTTAGTTCAACCAGCAACGATTTTTGCATTAAGCTAAAAGAAAAATACGAAAAAAATACAGCGAGCACTTTACTGTTTTGAACCTATTTACCAGAATATGTTTATTTGCGATATAAAATTTATTCGCTGTTTTATTCTCAGTGGAGTATTAGGTTTTTTGATAATGCATGTTTTTTCTGCACGTGAGCTTCTTTCCCAGAATCCCACTGATTGTGCTTTGGCAAAAAGGAATCACTTCGCCAGGGGATTTCTCTACGGATCGTGTAATCAACTGTAATGAGATCCCCTGTGGGAAAGATGACTTTGGCGAAATCTGATGATCACGTACTTTTTGATACTCATATTTTTCCCACTGCGGAAAGCTGTTAAGTATATACGACGATTTCGCGGGTATGCGAGATATACATGGCAAAATCGCGAGACTTCAACCGGCATCCGTGCAAAAGCGCCATTTAACGTGTGCCGCCGTGATGAGAAAGCTTCGAAGTAGCAATTTCAGTGGGTGCAGTGATCATGCATTGTAATGACAGGAAATCACGCGTTAGGATTATCTATGTAGAGCAACTGAGCTCACCTTCATCTCCTCCGGTGTCCAAATAATCGGCAGGATTGCTTGGGATTTCTGGAATCTCTTGATCCTTTTCGCCGGCGTTCGAAATGTACGCCCGGTATTTGTCCAAGAATCGTCCCACGTCCCAGAAAACGTCTGAAAACAAGATTTGTTGTCTCCTCCTTCATCATCAATATCATCAGTAAACATAGTCTGTACACCACGACGTCCCCATCAATAATGGATTTTTAAATTGTCATCGCAATACAAACAAGCACTTTGTTCTTCAATATACATAAGAGCAAACTTGCTTATTACAATAAAAAATCAATTAATGCGGATCGAAGCTGCTGCACATCTGACGTCTTTTTTTCGAGCCTCTTATGAACAATATAGAAAACTAGGTTTTTTTTTTAATCTATCATTTCAAGTTCTGATATTGAAATGTAGAGCACTATCAAGCATGATTAATAATTCATGATCACTTTTTATGACGCAGGTGATTTTCAGATTACGGCATCGAGTAAACTTATGCTCACTCTCGTATAAGTACAAGTGTTTTTCAACGGTCCTTCTCGGGATAATCTTCGTTAATGTTTATTCAGTTTTCCATCAATTTTTAGAATCACTCTGTAACTGCGAATTTGTTGTAAAAAAAAGTAAACGTCTTCACCCGATTCCAGTTTATTCCCCTCACAGAAGCAAAGGTCTTTCAACATCACCGTGAAAGAATAATGTTTCAACGGTTTAAGTGATGACTTCAGAGGTTAAGGTCAACGGTTCAAATGAAGGAAAACTACTACGTCAGTGATTTATCGTGCTGAAAGTTGCTGCACTTTGAATTCACCAGCTTTTACCTCGGTTTCCCATCCTTACATTTCGCAATAAGGTTACCTTTCAACGAAGTGCTGTGAAAACACTGATAGATTCCAACGTCATTATCCACATTAATTCAAGTGCGACAGCAGAAAATACAACCCTTGAGAGCTTTTTTCTCGCATGAATGAATAATCATCCATCAAAGAAACATGTTATGAGAGCATACTTCACAAATTTAAAATTCGTAGGATGAGTCAAAATTGAAATCAATATGCTTTTCAATCTGATTACAGTGAATGCTTCGAATAACAGAAAACTGATGTACCTTTTTGGAGGAGATGAATAGCGGTCAGCTTCCATTTTACGTATGAATTTATTGACTATACACCCTTCGATTTCCGACGTCACTTGAAGTATTTCTGATTATGCCTGAAATGATTTTCCCCTCTATGCCCCGTGGTGAAAATGTTTGAAAAATTCAAATAAATACAGAGCACAATACTGTACAGTATAAAAATATATAATAGCATGCATGGTAAACGAATCAACAGGCAATTTATCTAAAGATTCTGCGAATGGTTGAGATGCAAATTAGAATATGACTAAGCATCGTCACCTTTTCTATAAGTTCTAAAATGATGCGTGCGTTAGATATGGATGTGCTGTCGTGTGAAGAAAATTCATAACGAATTGGGAAAACTGAAAATGAACCTCGTTCCACGCATTTTCTTTGAGGGCCTTAAATATTCTCCATATAGTCATCACTGGACAGTAATACAGTATCACTGAATAGTAATCAGGAATGTTGGTAGATTCGTAAGGCTGCCTTGCTGCGTGAAATATTACTGGACAAGAAATTCATGTTATACAGAGTCGCTGTATGTAGCTTGATTCGGAATTCCTGGAGTGCAAGGAACCTGTGTATTTGTGTGACGAGACTCCTGAGCAGAAGAAAAATGCCAAGAAATTCTTATTCGGTATGCGGGAAGCAAGCAGGACTCCGTGATATTTGATCAACCGCCGCAGATCGAAGGGCTCCAGTCAGGTTCTGCACCGTTCCTAGGTTTGTTCTTGCGGGTTCATTTGGAAAGAATTACTATACCCTCAACCCACGCACTGTCATTCTTTCAAGTGTCATTAGGGCGTAGGCCGATGTCAAAGCAGGGTCAGCACAGCAGCCTATTCTATTATGGTTTGTTTGTTTCCGCATTATCCCACGAAACATTCTGGATGACTCCCAACGAACCCTGGTCGCGGAAATGCAGGATTCCGCAGGGCTCCCCAGGGAACTTTTCCCCTACGAAACAAACTCACGTGCGCTAGGGAGCAGAAGAATAAAACCGTGAATTAAAACTGCTCTTGAGTTTCTCCCCAAAGGAGGCACTGCGTATGCCTCAAACGGACTCATGCATGGAAAAGAGAGTCATATACTCATATTCTATGAGATCTTCGTTGTATGCTCTCTACCTCTCCTATCCAAACTGGACGTTTCGTCCATGCCTGCAAGATTTTGAATTTTATACCCTTCTGCGCACATCTTTTCCCTGATGGAGCCCCTGCGGCGGATTTATATGAGAAACTGTCTATTGCGAATTTAAAATGTCGGGGTTCAAGCCGGAATTGCCTTGTTTCCAAACGATCTGCTTCACGATGAACAACGGCACGACGAGCAGGAGCAAAATGAATAAAAAAAAGAAATCAAAGAAATCTTTTCATATTATTTTATTTTTTTTCATAAGCCGTTGGAAATATCTTGAACAAATAAGGTTGTGAACTTTTCCGGATTAAAGAGACATGGAAGATTCTATAAACAAGGACAAAAACATTGCTCGCTTGGGATAATACGACTGGAATTTACAGTTGATTCAATTATGCTCCCAGTTTTAGTGAATTATTATGAATGGAGATTACTATATTTTCTCAATTTTTTCATGTTGGTTCGTTGTGCAATTTCATCAAATACATTTTTATATGACCGCATGTACTCTAACTCAACCGAGAATTGAATTTGAATAATCAAACGTGGACAAAAGATTTCGGAATACATTTGCATAAAATAAAAAAGACAGGGTTTTCAAGAGTTGAGAGGCACCCGGAAACCAACAGGAATATTGTATTTGGGGGGGGGGGGCTTGGACATTCTCTATATTCTGTAAAACGTGCATCAAAAAGAAAGGTGGAAAAGGCAGAATGAACAGTTCTGGCATCATGCGGAAATTTGGTGCTTTAAAGGGGAAATTCGGAATTTCTATTAAATTCATCTGGCTCTACGATTCATGACTGCCCCCACGGTATGAACTGACGTCGATAACATCTTCAAGACCACGTTTTTTGTACTTAAAAATGAAGTACAGTAGGTGGAAGAGGAAAATTGTGGCATTCGCAGAAAAACTATCCATACAGTATATTGTGCAACGAAGTTTGATAGGACGCCACACCATGCATTGCATGGTGTAGTTTTTGGTGATATTAGGGGATTGGAATGGATCATCAAAATGGCTTAAACCTGGATCAAAATGAATTGTATAATTTGTATTTGAGGGAAAATCAAGAATCATGACTTTGATAAAACATATGATTTTGAATTAATTAGTATGCGATTTAAAAGATCGAATCCACCCCAATGGCAATGCTTTTTTAAGCATCTGAATTTCGGTCTACAATTTTTAGAGGGAATAAATTGAAATCACATTTATTCGGGAATCAATTTTGTAAAGAATTTTTCAATCTATTACAAATGTAAGGAAATCTTGGACAGAACTATCATGTCTACTAAGATATTTCTCTTAATGAAATTGCCAAAATTTTTAAACCTTTTTTAACGCGCTTTTTTAAAGCTCTTCATGCGGATGGATTCTTTTTTCAATGCTTTTCCTTCAATTAAAATGAGACCGAAACGTAAAAAAGTAGTATCATTATTTTCAAGAAAGTTGGTTTTTTTCAGCATTGAAGACCTCGTACAGGGACATTTTCAATACTTTTCAACATCTGCATGTGGGTGGGTTACCAGTGCCACAGACAAAACTATAATGCCAAATATCATTCCGGCCCAAAATATTTGAGGATAACTCACGGAATCTTGAAAGGTTTCCCATGTGACATTTGAAAATTGGGAAGATTTTTCACACAAAATTGTCAGTGATTGCTCGAGGCGGTGTTTTTTGCTTTTGTTCTTTGCTTTGTTTTGCAAGCAACTGAACGGGGATCTGCCACTCGGCATATCCTTGAAACTCTATTACACTGTTGAATTAGTCAAGCTGAAGAACTACGCGAATTCTGGTCATGGAAAGAATAAAACCTTTATTATCTTTGAGGCTTAAAATACTTTTTGGGATGAGTTATGTTAGAATTTGTCAAATATTTTCTTCAAACTTGTCGACACACTTCTTGATTATGGGTTCAAGACTTCGCGGTAGATTCATTTAACGAGTTCATATACGTTACTTTACTCTAACACGTGAATCAACTCGGTATGCAAATTTTTGCAATCGAATTTTTTCGAATATTGATGATCATACACTTTTTTATAATATTTGCCTGATTTTGATGACGAGCAAATAACGTGCTACAGTGGTCTGAAGCGTAAGACATGAAATGTTTCGAATTATGCATCGTCATTCACATTATTATCTAAGAAATCGCAACTCTTGCACTTCAATCGACGGATTCGGTAATTATTGGGTGAGAAGAGGTGTAGTTCCTTTCGTGGCCAGATCTAGAGTAATCATTGTATAGTACCGTCGGATCAATGTGTAGTTTTAATCTAACTGAGTGACTGTGATCGCGGGGACGTTTTGCTCGAGTTGGAGAACAATAATTTTTACCTGAAATCCCGACCTGTTGGGGGACTTCATCGCGGCTCAGAGGCAACGTTGGCGCAGATTTGAAGAACCCGTACGCCTTTGAGTCAGACGGCATGATCTTTTTTGCAAGCACTCTTTCTGGGTCAGTCGCAGGCGTTCCTAACAAGGGTCAAGCATGGGGAAACGTAACTCAAGCAAACTCGTGCTACAGCAGCAGTCTCACCGTCCATCTGTCTCTGCATACGCGGTTCCTGCGGAAACTCACAGGTAGCAATCATGGGCCCACAGATCAACACGAAAAGAGCGATCGCGGACAACATGGTGGCTTTCGGGGGTGTATAGGGAAGAAATTATGTTTTTTTTGTCAGCACAGCGAAAGTCACGGCGTTGGAGCTGAGTCCAGGCTGTGGCTTGGCTGATTGACTGGATCCAGTCATTCTGCTGCAAGAGTTCATCTTTTATATCCCTTCCTTTGGCCTGACTCAACCTACGGCGGCGCACTGTGCTCACCTTGCGCGCCCGCTGTTCTCGCAAGAATACCGCTGCGAAGTTCGAACCTGTAATTTCAAGCGAAATTCTCCTTGAAATTATGTCAAATGAAAAGTACATGGTTTCATGCGGAGGCATTGAATTTATTTCCCAGCTATTCGAGCTGTAACACGACGCTTATCCCTTTCAAAAAATGATGCCCTGTGGCTGACGATGAGTCTTTTGCTACACGAATAACTGACGCTCCTAATCGCTTCCTTTGTTCCATTACTCATAAATCACGAGCCACTTTTGCACTGAATATTATTTTATATTTATATTTGCTATTTTATTCTTGATGAGCAATAAAAAATAACCACTTACCTCGTAAATTGAATCGATGAATTATAAATTCGAAACGCCGAAGTCAAACCCAGGGACTCGGATCATTTCCCCAGCAAGTCCACATTCGATCAGGGGAAAACGAGTTGGATGATAAAAGACAACCGTTTACGATAAAATTGATCAGATTAAGATTTTTAAGCACTCACTCAAACTGATTATCGCCGTCGGAAGGCATATCTGTAACTTCAATAAAATTAGTTTCAACGTCTTGCAAAAGTCATGCGTTGAGGATATATGTCTGTTCAACTTCAGGCATAATGCGCGTAGAACTTCGTGGTGACTGTATAACACAAGTTTGAGCCTCACGTGGAAAATCCATTACACATGTAATCATGAGTTCTCGAGCAGGTTCCAGGGTGAATTCCATTTTAATCAGCCACGGGGATATTTCATGGTGGATCTTTATTCATGAATTATCTGATTATTCCTGCTCTTCCTAGAGGAATTTATCCTGATATTGTTTCCACAATCACATTTTCCCATCCACATATCCCAGTCACATGTGCTATTTATAAGGTTCCGAGTAAAGGTATCACTCCCATTTCCTTTTATTCAGGCCGTCAATATTACATGATTCAATTAAAACTCGTATTTGATGGTGTGATGATGAATTTATTCACAGTCACAAATTTGCTTGTACGAATGCATCCATGTGACCGGCAAAAAATACCTTTTGAAAAATAGTTTTTCTTTCAATTTTTACCATGCCAAAAAACTTCGACTGTAACACGTCATCCTACTGTATAGCTCTGCGGGATTCAATAATAAGGGTTATTGAAGCTTCAATAACCCTTCGCCGCCTTCACGTCAACGCTATTCCTAGCAGCAAACTAAGAAAAAGCTAAAAATGTTCCTAGGAAATATGAAATGCCCGCTTGAAAAGCATCATATCTTTCACATGTCCTTATCTGTCATTTCATTATTTCTGGGTTCCAAAAGATCATTGAAAAATCCGTGCCAGGGGGCCTTAAGATAAGCAAATTAGATATGAAGATTCCTCAAGTCTTCTTTGCCTGCGCTCAGTTCAGCTCAGTAAAATTGAATATTTTCTCACCATACAACTTCTTGCGAGGGTTTGTGATTAAAAAATGTCTCCAAATGCTATCTCATCGTGTTTAGCCATAGAGTTGCTGTAAAGTTTCATTTTTTCGTGTGCATGGCTCTTTAAAAATAATTTGCAGAAGTTTCGAGAAGTTGTGCTACAATTCGACCATGTGTGTCATCCCAGAAATAGATGGCAACAACTCATGATCCACCGAGCGTGAGTATGTTCACGGGAACTATGTCAACCAGCTCAACTGGTAAAAGCAGAACTTAGTCCGTTTTCGTGCATGCGATTGTGAGGCTGCCATTTTCGTACTGCTTTAGTGAATGACCAACCCCCAAAAAGCGCGTGAAACGAAAAAAGACCTTATCCAAACGAGATGTGACCCACTCAACCACGGAAAAATTGTTTCAAGTACAGTACTTCACAAAAGAAAGTGCCCGACTATAGGAAGTAAACCCCTGCTTCAGCTGACCAGAAAATGCAATACGACTTCAATATGGAAACAAATCCCATATGATCAAACACATCATGGAGTACAGGCATTTCTTATTTTTCCAACACATTTTATGGAGGAAAAAGGGCGGTTTAACACAACCAATGGTACTGTAAAATATTGAGCCTACCAACCCATATCACCTAGAGCGTATATGCTGTAATGTGTAATCTGATGGCTTACAATTATGTTATGCATTAAAAATGAAATTAATGAAATTAATTTAGCCAACATTATTCATCATAGAGCAAAGTGGGTCAGAATGAAAGTCGAGCCCGAGAGGGACCATTTTTTTTAACCTTTTCTTGAATTCAACTATGCGTAAAATTGTTCTCACTCACAAATTATAATCTGCTAACAATGCAGTCGGTCACTCTTGCTAAGGTCAGCCTCACGCTTAATGGTAGTCGGTCACGTATTAAAACAGCACCATACTTTTAAATAACGCTTAGAGGTGAATTTGAAGTTTCCTCGAGTAACCGTGGACAACTTTTTCATCCCCAAAAATTAAGCCGACCTGAATCTGATGAATTCCGCGTCTTTCAGCCCACGGAGATGAAAGTGGATACCTGAAATCTAGATTCCCACACAATGGAGAAGGCGGTGAATGCAATCGCCGCCGTGGCAAAGGGCACCTCGGTTGAAATTTCCGCCCTGCTTTACGCCACAGTCGTCGCTGGAAGTCGACTCATTTATCAACAACTTCTTTTGGAGAAATGCTGCGTTTACCAGCTGAATTATTCGAAAGACGTGTGTGACAACTTGGACGCCCACACAGATGCAGAAGACGACTCGCAACGCCTGGCGGCTCGTTACAACATGTATGACACTTTAATGGAGTACATAATTCCGGTATTCGTCGCAATTTTTGTGGGACACTGGACCGACAAACACGGCAGGAAGCCGTTGATAGTGTTTTGCTTTTTTGCTGCCATGGCCCAGCAAATCGGGATGCTGGTGAACGTGGCGTACATGTCGTGGGATCCGATTTACATATCCGTCTTCTCGTCGTTACCCATGTCATTTGGAGCTTTCACCACCTTTCTGTTGCTCATCTTCAGTTACCTGGCAGATGTTACGACTCCAGAACAAAGAACTGTCAGGCTGTCCATCCTGAATTTGTTTTTGTACAGCGGACAACCGCTTGGAAATCTCGTGGGAGCGCAGATCTACGAATCGTACGGCTACGAAGCGGCGTTCTACTTTTTCATTGCTATCAGTTTAGTTGGCGGAATTTACAGCGCCTGGAAATTGAAATCACGCAACCAGTTATCCTCGAATACAGAGGATGCGAAAATTTCGCGAAGGGAAAAACTTTCCCAGTTTCTCAACATCCGTGAAAGCGTGACAGAAACGTTTAAAGCGTTTTTCCGACGTCGAGAACATAACCATAGACTCGTTTTGATCGCGATTGGAATCACCCTTCTGATTGGACTCTTCCCCATCTATGGTAAGAATATTTTCTGTTTCTCTTGAACGCTAAGAAAAAATGGTCTTTCTTGGGGTTGACAAGATATATTCGGAAAAACGGGCTGCATTATCTGGCTGAAATCCTACCACGAACTGCAGAAGAAATGCAAAACTTGAATGTTAAGTCAATATGGGCCGAAACAAAATGGTAAACATACTTCGGAAAAAAAATTCGAAATTTTGAACCAGCACACATAATCTTCTCAAATACTGTATAATCATTACAGGCACTATACATTAATCTCAATTTTGGAGAAATGGAGCTCGAGTTTTTTTTTTGGGAACTTCGCCAGTTATTCATCCTTCAATATTGTGCAGTACTTTTATCTGGGTGCCAGACATTATTTCCTGAAAGGTTGGATGTTACCTTGCCCATAAATCTATCCAAAACCAGTGTTATCTCATGTCAAATTGAGATTTACTCTTTTTCTTTTACATTTCTGAGCAGTTTAACTATACGTATCTTGGTGCAAGATTTCAAACTCAAAGTCTGAAGTACTTCTATGACTGAGTCTCATGACAATTGAAGGTATTTTGAAAGAGTATAGTTTACTACTTAATGCTGGGAAAGAATTCACAGACTTTCGCTCATCATTTTGCTCAAATAAATAGTATTCTTGTGTGAAAATGAGGATTGAATATTCTTTAAACTATTAAATGAATCCTTCCAGTATATTTCTCAACTTGTTCTGTTCTTGTGAGGTGTGTTCCAGTGAAGGAAGCTACCGCATGAATAATTGACAAGCATGGTTCAAATGGCAATTTTCTTTTTTTTTCAGGCGAGTTCAGTGTCGACTTCCTGTACTTGAAAAAACGAATGAGTTGGAGCGTGAAGCAGATCAGCTATTATTCGACCTTCAAAACCAGTCTTCAGATTATAGGTACGAAGTTCTGTGAAATGGAATTCGCGCCAACTCTCAATTTTGAGCATCATTAAAGAAGAAATTAAATGAAAGACAAATCTGATTTTGAAAGAGCATTCGATTGATTATTAACATATCTTTGCCTATAGGTGCTGTAATTTTTACCCCCATTTTCAAAATTGTGCTCCGCTGGGAAGACACGAAGATTGGAGGCGTATCCGTGTGTTTGCAGACATTGTCACGTCTGACTTACAGCTTCGCCACAACCACGTGGATGTTCTATGCAAGTGAGTTCTTCCCAAATGTTCCTGTTATGATTCCTTTATATGTTTAAATTTACTGTATATTTTAATGGGGTTTAAAATTAGCGCGCAGAAGCGTGGAAGGACGAGAATGTCAACAAAAGAAAGAAAAGCTGAGGACATAACCCTGAAAGAGAAATTGACCTTAAATTCACCGCACCATAAGACGCCATCTTCCTAAGGCGTATTTTCATTGCACATTCGTCCAAATTTGATAAAAGTTTGCTTGCTAACTCAAAACGCACTTTCAGACCTCTAGCTAAATTCTCATTTTTCGTCCGAAGAATGTTGATAGCCCACAATCAGGAGACGAATCTCCCTAATTTATACACAATTTCCTCTGCAATTGTCTAGCAATGCGTACACCATGAATATTTTAATATTTTTCATGCATATCAACAATTACTATTATTCTTCGCCATTCGTGAGTCGTGACCAGCAATTCGAATGCAAAATACTTGCTTCATTCTTGGTGGAATGCCTCCCTCGGGATATTCAACATCGTCCTTTTCAATTATTCGCCTTGAAGGAATTGAACAGAGCTTCAAGGCCTTGCAAAATTAAATTATAAGGTTTATTTATACTAAAAATTTATATTTATTGATAAAGAATCAATTCACGACATTACATGCATATCTAAGAAGCCATACCATTTATTTATGTTAGATACCGCTTAATTCATAATGCATTCTGATTTTAGGAGCCGCTTTAGAAAAACGAGCGCATTTCATGTTCAATTGCATACGTTTTCTAACGAAGTTAAACCTTGATTCCTTTTGTGTGAGTAGAATATTTCTGAGAAGAAATTCTTCGTCAAATGGAAAATCGGCGGTTGTAGAGAGCAATAAAAGCTAGTTTTTGAATGAACCTGAAGAAAAGACGACTCGGAATACCTGTGTAATCCAACGTAAATAAAGAATACGAAACGTTTTTCAAGGTGAAAAGTGTATTTATAGAACGTTAGTCATGTAAAATATTTTCTGAATGTTCAAGAACATTTTTCGCTCGCTTTTCCTGAACTTAGGTAGTTCCTCTTCAACTTTGTCAAGTCGAGAAAGTTCCTGACGGAAACGAAGTTCTAAAATATGCGGCTTTGAAAGAAATGGAAGAGATCATTATTAATTTGAATAAACCCTGATGTGGATCTTCTCCAAATTGTCCTGGCCTTGTTCTTTGTCGAATATACTGTACCATGGATATTGTTATTTTCAGTTAACTTTTCGACAAGGAAAACAACTCCCGCCAAAATATTATTTTTAAAATCTTTCGAATCTCAAAAGAAAATACTGTATAAAACGTTGCTTACAGAAGAGTCCACTGGCTAAGGAAATCGTCTCCGTGAATATAGGGCTTTGCCCTGTTTTGAATGGATCTTTGTCCCTCTTTTTCTCTCGAGTTGTTCCCTTGTCCCAATCCACGAAAAATAAACGCATAAAAAAACTGACCTGTTAACGAACTTCTCGACGAGCCATGCACTGTACTTATTATAGTCGAGTCTCGTGTTGGTGGGCCATGTGCTTCCACCGACGTCTCGTCGTGTGACTTTTGCGTTTCTGCGCACAATATGACAATGCACGCAGCTGGCACATGCTCATTCGATTAATCTTGTGTTGTATAGGTGGAGTACTATACATGTTGTCCACTGTGAAGGCTGCCGTCGCCAGATCTATCATATCCAAAGTTGTTGAGCCGCAAGAACTTGGTAAGTGCGAACTGCGGTAAATCCGAGTCCATTAAGGAAAACAGCAGAGGTGACCAATTATGCGCACTTCTCCAGGGAAATGTTACGCAGTTATCGGGTTCTCCGAAGCAGTGGTTCCGATAGTGGCAGGGATTCTGTATTCCGAAGTTTACCGCGCCACGGTTTCATTCTTTCCGGGAGCCGTGTTCTTGATTTCCACTGGCTGCTGGCTGGCCGCCTCTTTTCTCTACTTGTAAGAACATTTTTCTTTCTGAATCTGATTTTCTGAAATTTTGAGAAAATGCTTCATAGAAATAATTTCAATATCATCCTGGAATACCTAGATGACTTTTTTTTTCGAATAATCTCTGGAGCGAAAGTGGTTGACGCATGAAAAACAGAAATCACATCACCGAATTGAATCCCCGGAAAATACCACATATACGCATGTACCCCACCTTTCTACGTAAAACACGCAACCCAAGTTTAGAACACTCAAGCATTGCATTCCAAATTGAGAATTTCAGATTTACTTGTACACGTCTTTGCGGTTTGAAAATCTGTAAAAAAAAAAAATAAACCTGTACAGGATTCATATATTTTTGTCCTTGCTTGACAAGCTCATGATTCGTCATGATGACCATGCAAAAAAAATGCATTGAGCATTTCACTCGGAATTTCGAAAAATAAGTGGTGTGCGTGGTACACAAATAAATATTGATCTTTCTTTCGCAATGATGTTAGTCAAACATGACATAGGTAATACTTTTTTCATTCCAGATTGTTTTCATGCTAACCATTCGCTGGATTATTTTTCCAAATTAGACTGGTTCATTTCAAGTTCTTTGAAGAGGATTTGGTCCACGGCAAGCGTGACGGCAAGGACTCCGAATCGTAAGCATGGCGAATGCGTAACTGCAGATAACTGCTGGGGCACAGATCCTCTTATAACATGCACATGGGAAAAGACTGGCATTTACGTCGAAAATTAACATTGATTGTGCCCGGACGGAGACGTTGCTGTTTAATGTGATGTAATTATCGGGAAAGCTCAAGTGACTGGAATAACACTGTGAGCGCGAGATAAATTGAATTGGGCCCTTTGTATTTTTTGTTCTGTCATAGAAGCGTTTGATTTGCACTGCGTATGTAAACCAGAATTGGAGAATGAGAGTCTTTTTCAAAGAATCTCTGCATACATGATCAATTTCTTAATCCACTTGAAATCTGCTCGAATATCTTCGTCATAGAACAGGTTGAACATTTCGTTTTCGTTGAACTGGAGAATCTTGATACAGTTATTCCGCCGTAACAAATGCATACACGTATTACTGTTCTATTGCGATTTGGATTGAACAAGACGTCATAATCTTGGTTTTCTCATGGTAACTAATCAGCTGTTTGTCGACTGGTATGAACAAAATAATTTTCAAGTTGTGCGAATTATCCATAGGGTTTATAATTGTTTTGATCATTTTGATTCGGCTATAATGCCCCTCGCATCAATTTTATGCCCAACAAAATATTTCGGGGAAAATACCTTAGCACTTATTGATATCAAGAGCTTTCTATTCAAATTTCAGTTGAAAGTTCGCAACCTATGCGCTACACAGTTACATACTGATATTTTTCTACTTTTTGTAGTCATCCTAGATGCCTAGAACGTATAGAACATTCTAAACCAACTTGACTGCCCAGTGATTTTTGTGCTTGTTCCGCTCATTATTTCTTCACGGTAGAAATAATTTATTGTTGAAAACTCGCTCTTGTATCCTTGTTCGTTGTTGCTTAATTTTCTTTGCCCAAGAGTTTTCCTTTCCAAGCTTCGGGCGAAGTCCCAACTGCGATGCAACCCGGGCTGGATGCTGGCTGTTCAGGTAACCCACCGCGAAGCATATCACGGCCACCAGCTATTCCTCTCAGTTGGAACGAAAAACTGGCATTGCTCATTCGTTCGACGTCCGTTCAAAATAGCTTGCTAGGAAAACACTAGCGCAGTGTCCAGCTTTGGAACATGCTCATAAAGCTTGAGATCTCGTCCGTTTCTTACTCTGAGAGAATTGAACTGTTTGCTTTTTTGACAGGGTTTTTTCCTCGCGATGATCACGCAAACTGTCGGAGTTTCATAATATATCGTTCTGTGTGTCAGGTGTCGAGCTTTATTTGGCCTACCTTCACTATCTCGGAGTGGTTCAGTTCATTTGATAAGCCAGACTATTTTTTGCGGGGAATTTACCGCAATCGGACTGCAGCACACAGCATGGAGCGTTGTCCTGCACCCATCATTGACAACTAATATGTATACTCACCCAGCTAATGATCCAATGAGCAAAGCATTTCATGAAACGCGACGCGCACGCCAACGCCCTTCTTGATCAGTTGTGATTCTGGGTGTTGAAGTGAAAATCATTTGAGGGTTTCATTATAGGCTTACTTCGAGAAGTTTGGGAATTTTTGATTTTTCTCTCTCCAGTGCTTTGCAAGGTTTTACACGCGTTTACATAGGAACACATCGTGAGTTACGAATTATTCCTCTGTTCAGTATTATGACCCTCCTTTCTGCATGCGATGCTTCGATTTCTGAAAGAATGGTATTTTCTAAATTTACATGTACAGTAAAGTGAAAATTACGGCTACGTTTCCCTGAAAATTTCTTACTTTCTTTTGTTAATCCGAAAGTGGCCTGAAACGAGCGATTGTGCGCTTGTAAACTGTGGTAACATTGTAATATATAAGTTTCACGCCGTGTTTTGATGAATTTGGTAAATTTTCTCCCTCTCATTTATTTGGACAAAACAATTACTTTGTGTTTGATTGAAGTGAACTTGTTCCGCTGGGTGCATGAACATCTGGTTGCACGTGACGAAATAGTGATTCTCGGTAGGAGGAGCGACACCTACGTCAGCTGTATCCCACTATCTAATTTGTAATAGCATACGGAATGTACACTGTGTCGATAAAATCGCATGGGTTGCTGATCGATGATCTGTCTGATTTATTCGAGACGCGACGGGGACATTCGCTTGTCAGCGATATACTTTAACGATGACAATGTGGTTATATGAAACCGAAAAACCGTATTGTGAAATTGAAATTCATCGCAAAAACGAGAATCCTACTTTAAAGGTAGCTCGAAAACACGAAATTTGTCTCGTGTGAATCGTACAGAATTTACTCAATTCGAAACGGAAAATATTCGATGAATTAAATGAACGGGCTGCGTACTCATGGGAAGTCGATCAGATGGTCGCTTGTGTGGAATTTTCATGTTTCTGCGGTATCATCTTTTTCGGTGTCTGTCTTTGAACATTCTTCCTGTCCTCATGCATTCCTCCTTCTGCAGAACTGTGGAAACGACATTGGTTGGCTTTTGGTTAGCAGTGGTATGGGTGGCTTATGCATTGGCTCGGTGGCATCTGCACTTGTTAAAGGCTCGCAGTACATATGGGCGAAGCATTACGCATCTCTTCTGTACTTGCATCATATCGAACGCGTTGCCCAGTTTCATTCCCAGCGGCTGGTTTGGGCCCCGTGGAGTATGCATAAATTCATGGAATACTGCTTATGCTGTTGGTGTTCCTCACGACTAATATTGATTTGCAGGGATTTTCGCAGGGCTTTTCCGATCCACAAGTCGTCTCTTTGAAGTTTCGGCTTGCTCTTAAGCCTCTTTTTTTTCCCGAAAAATGACTAAAACCGTTTTGATAACCGGATGCTCCCGGGGAATCGGATTGGCGCTCGTGAGAGAGTGCATCTCAAGGAATTTCCAGGTACACTTCCAACTTATCTGGAAGGTTGCATCTTCTTGACTATTTCATCATTGGAACCCTCAGGTCATCGCCACTTGTCGTAACCCAGCTGCTGCTACGGAACTCAATGAAGTGTTGAAAAATAATGGCCTGCATGAAGCTATTAAACTGGATGTGCATGATCATGAAAGCATTAAGGAAGCGTTTGCAGTGGTCAAGGATGTTGCACCCAAATTAGACATTCTCATCAATAATGCGGGTGAGTGATTCACATGCATTTTCTTCTTTCCACAATAGTCGACTGTTAATTTTGTGGGGGACGGGAAAAATATCCCATGAGGAGTAAGAAGGGGAAGTGAACCGAACTCATGAAGTAAGGAAACCCTCAGAAAGCAAAATATAATTGTTTTGTGCCCAATATAATTTTATTGAAATGGCACTCTGGCAAAAGCACCAGATAGGGAGCCAACAATTTTTATGAGGTTCGTTTCATTCCAAAGGAATGCGGTACTTCTTCGCATAAGTCACGAAAAGTTTCAAAGGATTTAAAATGTTCTTATGAGAACATTGGATCGGAGGGGGATTTTTGCTGTTTTTTCAATAGGGTATTTTTATGCTGATCATTTTTATGGATGATTATTTTAAGCGTCGCCTTCTTACCAAGCACTTTTCTCCATGTTGCCCCTTTTGTTTCTCCGGTTTACACCTGGCAGCATTTCTAGTTTATTTTAAGGGATAACTTGTGATAACGGCGTTGATTCGTTGTTAGTTTTTGGATCATTGATCTGAAAAGCTAGACAAATTTATGCTGCAGAATTCCAACGTGTCGAAGCGGGTTTCGAAGAGCTTATTCGACGTTAAACAACGTCGAAATGCCGATACCTATCAACGATGCAAAAGATTAGATTTAATGCCTCTCGATGGATGGTAAAACGTACCCTTAAAGTCCATATTGCGGGATCCATTTATGCTATAAATGTTTGAAATAACGAACGACATTACCGCTTAATGTCGAATTCCAGGGTAGGGTTATTCAGTGCCTTGACTAGCTGAACACTTTTCTTTTATAAAAGCCGCCACTCTAGTCCTGATCGAGAAATAATTTGATTAAACTCAGAATTTCCAGCGAAGATTAAATTAACTTTCCGCCGTCCGTTTATTGCCCGAGTACTCATCAAAATTCAATGTTGCGAGAATTTTGAGCATGCCCACATTATTTCATGAAATGTTCTTGTCGGCCGCTTTGTGAATCCCGTCTCTCGAGCCGTAAATGTGCCAGCCGAAGTGTCTGAAAGCCCTCCTATGCAGGTTATAGCGCGAATTTTAGTTCGGCAGTATTTATAATACAGTACTCACAAAAAGCCGTGAACTGAGCAAACGATGCCCACGACTTCTGTTCTACGCGTTTTTTATGCGTGTTTTGTTTTCTTTCCTGACAGTCGAAAGTTGGGATTTTGCGCAGTAACAAACTCGTATTTTTTTATTGACCGCCTGCCTCCTTCTTCTTCGAAAGGTTGGCGAGGAAAATAGGGTGCGCGACGTGGGATTACTGCAACTTCAGTGAGTTTTAATGTGAATGTTCCAGAATCATTCTTCCAAAAATCATGGTGCCCGTCTCTCACAGGAGCGCGTGGTACTCAAGTGAGTACTGTGCAGTACTACAGGATCTTTTTCCGGCCATGATGCAAATCGTTCATTGTTCACACGCGTACAGTGGAGTCTCAAGAAACAAAATTTTCCGCTCCACTGACCCTGTTCTCGAGCTGAGAATTGTTTTCTGTAGATTTCAATGGAAAAAGAACTGCATACACTTCCCCAGTTGTGAAAAAAACTTCGAAATTCTCTTCACGGAAAGCAACGTTTAGCTGTAGCAGAAAACCGGGTGCAAAAGAAGAATCCAACTTCTGCCTTGGCTGGGGAAATTAAAGGAAAACATCCAGCGCTGCGCATAATGGCATGCAGTGAATCCGATGAGAAACTTCAAAGCATAAAAAACTAGCTAAATAAATAACCGAAGTTACAGTTGTTCGAGGAGCGTGAAAAAATAAATTACTTCGAAAAACTTGATGAAATACCGGTCTACGGTAAATGCATAAAGACAGTGGAAATTTACTTCATGACTAGGAAATGAAGAAGTGTCAATTTTAAAATGATTTTTAGGCTTTTTGAAAACAGCGATACGCGTGATCTGTAATTTGTAATCCAGCTGGCTTCAAGCTGAAGAAAATCAAAGAATATTTTTAGCGTTGACGGCATTGGAAGTCGTGTTGGAAGCTTGGAACTGATTAATTTTTGTATCCCCTTGCCAATGCGTGTCCTTCTGAATTTCCGCATTGCTCCGTTATTCATGCTCGGTCAAGGAAACTCGAGTGTGTTTTTTTTTTCGATCGGGCGAATGGCGCGTCATTTTGTACTCGGAAGAAAGGTATTTTCTTTTACTTATTGGGAACTAACGCTTGTTTCCGGGTTGACGATCTCTCATGGGAGTCCGGAACGAGGGCGGAAATTGTTCGTGAGGAAACGG
Organism: Notodromas monacha; assembly: GCA_905338405.1. Taxonomy (NCBI): domain Eukaryota; kingdom Metazoa; phylum Arthropoda; class Ostracoda; order Podocopida; family Cyprididae; genus Notodromas; species Notodromas monacha. Next base: position 111,401 of record CAJPEX010000003.1, on the reverse strand, counting down.
GCTCGTTATGCAACTAGCTCCTGGCGCGATGCCCCTTTACGCCGCGGGCCGCGATTGGCACGGATCTCAAAGAAACTACCTACGGAATGCTGGGTTTCATTGAGCGGGTTGAACCGCGATCTGACAGTCGTGGTTGTCTGGGTTCCGGGTCTCATCTCGGAGTTTTTTTGTCGCCCTCGCTGCGATGATTCCGCGGGTTGGTTCATATTTCGAGACAAGGGAATCGGGATTTGGCCCTGACCTTATCCGCGGACGTGGAATTCTTCGAGCATAAATGGTTATTTTCCCCAAGTTTTCCAGACCTGCTTTCGGCTCCACTGCAAAAATCTAAGATGAGATAAATACAGGTGGACTCGATTTGTTTCTAGCGATTATTTCCATACATGGACGAATGTATTCTGATCTTCGACTTCTCAAGAATAAATGAGCAGATCCTCTACCAAGAGATCATCTGTAAATCGATTTACCATATATTTTGATCCTGCCCTGATTTTGCTTGTTTTTAATAGCCATCATTTCTGAAAGATAGTATTTACTTATTTCTGCCGTCGATGTTCATCGTATAGTTTCGAATGTTTTCCCCTGTTTTGCTACCATTTAATGGAGGAAACACTACCATATTTTTCAAACCTTCGATGCTTCAAGTGTAAGACTAGTGTAAATACGAAATGAATGCATAAATGATCCTGAAAATGTATTTTAACGAGATCTTTCTAATATCATGGTGAGCAATTTGTGATTTAAAATTTGGAATGCGAAAAAAGAAACCATTCAGATAAAACGTTATCTGAAAGGATCTCTCGTCTTTTAATGCTTTGGAAAATGTTTTTTAGCTTTTCATCAAAACTCGAGGACATTGCGTCTTCCGACTCGGTTCTTTTAATTTTCGAAACTTTCATTTTCTGTCTGGCTCGTTGTTTCAAAAAACGTAGACGTATCATGAGCCCCCCTTTTTTAGAGAACCAATTGAATACCTTCGTTGTTATCGTGTTCACGCATCAACTTGCTTGTTCTTCTGTCTTGGTAACTCGTGGGAAATTTTTATAACACTTATTACATGCGTGACAGTCGGCAATTGTGACTGTATAACAGTGTTACCCACCTTTTTGGGCCCGCGGACCGGCAAATTTCCATAAAATGTTTTTGCGAACCAGCAAATTCCAAGAACGTTTCTGTGGACCTTCAAAATTTCGGAAAATTTAAAATCCCCTGAAAAGAAAAAAACCAGCGAAAAAAAAATTCCGGATGCGACTAAAGAAACTCGTGAGAGCGGAAGTATTTAAAAAATGTCTGCTGTTTTGCTCCTTGTTTTGCTCGCACAAATTACGCAAAGAGCCAAATAAGCAGCTATATTGGAATGTCTTCAAAAATAAGGTGGACTGGAAGAAAAGTTTCTCAGAATGAAAAATCAATTTACAGTAATGTGTTTCAGCATGTTAAAATTGACCTGAAGTGTTATACGGAGGAAAGTCACCTACTATTTTTCATAAGATAATTTCAATTGCTGTTGTCTCTTTTAAATTTCAAATAAAGATAACATACCTCATTGCTAAGTTTCGTAATTGTATTATGCTGAAGAAAATTTCCCGCGGACTGACAAAAAAACTTGGGGAACACTGGTATAATTTGACTGTAAATAAAGAACAGGTGAAACAGCATCGTCTTGTCGAAAAGATTTATTCACAGTAAAGCAGAGTAAAGGAGGTTCTAAGGAAGTACTGTATTTACAGTAGAGTAAAGTTTAGGGTATTCAAAACACAACTTCATGTTGAAAGTATTGAAAATTGGGCGTGTGTCTCTGGAAATATTTTACCGTGAGCCAGGAAATTCGAACTTGGGTTTCATCAGGGAACGGAGATAGTATTCGCATTGGTTGCTTGCGGGACGTGTTTGGGCTGTTCGCATCTAGAAACGAACAACGATTCGGATCGCGATCCAGTCACCATCCTGCATGAAAATGACGGGCGAAGCCGTGACCTTTTCCCCCGCACGTGATCCGGAGTGAATCTCATCACCGGTTTCCGTCCAAACCTCATTGGATTCGCGGAGAGCATGCGTATATATCCGATCGCTTGAGGTGAATGTCACGGTTTTTGAGCCTGTCTAGAAAATTGCATTTTCTCGCGCCGAGACTGCATAATTTGACACATAAAAGGGGGATGGGACCGACCACAGACGTCTATATGTACGAACGAATGCTTAGGATGAATTAAAAGTAGCCTGGCGAAAAGTCTGAATTTAGCCGAACGGATTTCCCGGACAGCATCATTTCATGTGCCCCGTGTCGGGGTCTGTAGTTGACAGAGTTCGGGGATTCCGAACCGCTGAAGCTTTCTTACGTCGTGAACATTGCTGGTTGGATGTGGAGCGCCGGGGACATTGGTGTTGACGTTGGGCATATTTACCACGATAGAATTCGTCTCTCGGAAGCACTTCAGTATCAGTCGGCTACGGTTCCTTGAAATTCAATTCCGAGAACTTCTTCCCTTTTTCTTTCTTCTGGCGTGAAAATTGTGTTTGTGCCTCTGTATGTACTCGGAATTTCCGGTGCTGCTTCAGTACGGCATCCACTTCCTCGAAAAACATGTTAGTAAGGAAACTGTACCGTCGTATTCGCCTTGTCCTTGCGAATTTCATCTGGTACTCGACCGTCCGATGCCATCGCTTGATCCGTGATTCGGAATTGATGGAAGGAATGAGTTCCTTGCGTCTCATCGAGCCATTAGTTGCACTTCCGCTCTCTCGAGTTTCTTCAGTCGCATCCGGAAAGTTTTTTTTTCTTAGTGCTGGTTTTTTATTTTCAGGGGTTGCTAGCAAAAATCATCCCATTGATCCCGTGACTTCGGCTGATCCGGATGAAATGCTGCGACTGTACGAGGTGAACGTGATTGGCCCGATGATGGTGATCCAAACTTTCCTCCCGATCCTGGATACAAAAACACGCGGACGTAAGACAAAATACCGGGTTACCGCAGATCACTCTATCCTCGTGCCAAACTTCGCACTGTGAAGGAAATAGACTGATGTGGGTGATAAGTTTCCTGGATCTTTCGCAGGTTTTCCGATGGTGGCCAATTTATCATCGCTGTTGGGGTCTCTCAGCGCCAACTCGGCTGGAGGGATTACGTCGTACAGGTGCTCCAAGGCCTCGCTGAACATGCTAACGAAAAACTTATCTGTTGAGGCCCCGTGGATCACGTTTGTCGCCGTTCATCCCGGCTGGGTTCAAACCGATATGGGTTCTGCAAACAACCGGAAGCCTCCCGTGACGACATCTGAAAGTGCTAGCGGAATAATGAAACTTCTGACGGAATTCAAGCATGAGAATTCCGGGCGACTGTTCGATTGGAACGGGCTTGAGATTTCGCCTTAGATAAATTCCCGGGCCTCCTTTGCTCGTTTCATCAAAAGCCCTTGTTGGCAACGGGAAACTTCTCTTGAGAGCACCATACGTGATCGAGCTCGTATTAATGCGTCGAATTCTCCCAAATTCTCTCTTTTGAGAGCCTTTGTTGGTATCCCTTGGAGCTATGTTGCCGTTGTGCGTGACAAAATTACAGATCCCTCTGCTTTTGAGATGAACTCGTTGATGTGAGAAGTGTTTGTGTCCGCTTTTAAAATAAGACCCGTTGCAAGATATATTTTTGAATGAGTGTTCTCGATGAATTTCCAACTGACTCACAGCCGATGGATTACGCATTGTAATAATGTTCCGTGAGTACTATCTGTGGAATGCAGATTGAGTGATGCATTTTTTTTAATCACTGGCTTATTTGCGCGTGATGCTTTCCAGGATTCAGTACTAAAATCGAGCTTTAGAAATACAGTATGTGCTCTTATACGATGAGATTATTCATTTATTTATTATTTTATTTGTCCAAAACGAGGGAGTGTCAGCGGAATGACGGCAAGTCCAATGCTTACCCGTTCACTGAAGGTGGGCCTTCTGTGAACGGGTTGAGAAATTTTCCAGCAATGAAACTTTAAAGTATGCAAGCGGCGCTTTTGAGGATCTCGCCTCCATTTCCACAAAACATCAATCTTACTTTTTTCCTCAGGCAAGAATTAATTAAAATCGATTGTCCGGTTCTCAATTAACCGTGTACGAATTTGAAAAGAAGCAACTGAATGTGTAAGAGTTTATTATTGGTTCCTTCATCTTCCCCTGATTGAACAACTCCGAAGGTGTTCGAGGTTTGTGGGAATTTCAATATGGTTTCTCCCGATAATTCTCATGCAGTACAGTATGCGCTTTTAATTAATCCTTTGAAGACATTTTTCAATAGATCGATTCCGTTATTTTTTCACAACAGATGGACGATGGAAATCGCCGAATTTTGGAAAAACCCTCAGCATTGTTGGGATCATTATTCCCTCAGCAAGTGAAGCGTTATTTTCCAATCAATTTTATCCCATAGACAAAGCAATGGCCATTGAAAATCACTGGCAACATTCCTTGGAAATAAATTTCAAGTTACTCAAGAAATCTCGTTTTTAGCACAGGAGGAATGCACTAACAGTTCCTTATCATACATGAAAATCCAAGTTTCACGCTGCCTCGATTTCAGTTTATCTGACTTTGGGATCTTGCCAGGAAAAAACTAGCTTTATTTTCTGTTGAAACTGGCAATTACGGAATTTAGAAAACTTCGCAATGAAGGTTGACGGATGATCTGTGCATGCATGAATAAATGATTCAAATGAGTTGATCTTCCAGCTGTTTGTTTTGTGTGCATAAGATAGCGTTTCATTTGTTGAAGATATCATCAGGCTTTTTGTAATGGCTTTGACTCGTCATCACCTGACAAGCATGCCGAGCTGTCAGCACGTCGACTGGATGCGTGAACTCCAGAAGGCGGAAAGCAGGTCGCAAAGAAATGCCACGTACGACGCCCTTCTGTGTGTCGGCTGATGGCAAGTGCCAAGTGAAAAATGGAAGCAGATACGGTGCTTAAGCGCGTCGGATCTGGAGCGAAGGATGTTGGCTATCGATTGCTGCACTAGGTTGTATAGTCGTGGACAGCTTACGTTTTCTATTTCATGTAGAATACATCCCTTGATGAAGGGATTTCGCGGAGGCTGGCGCGGTCGATTTCCCGCAGCTAATTCGAGCAACGATCCTAATTATTTCTTCCACGGAAGCCATTAATCTCGAATCCATTCATTCGCTATACGAAAAAATAACTTGCGCGAAAATATTTTTTCTTGGATCTTGGCATTTTGTTGGGAATAAATACCTCGTCGAGCACGCCAGCGATGAAATTTCCCTTCTTTAAAGCCTGGTACATGCGCTTTCTTTCGTCGAGAAGTCAGGATGGTGTTGATTGGCGCGGTAAAAAGTAAACCTCAGCAATTATATCTCCCACGCAAAATTTTGGAATTTTAGTTCGCGGCTTCTTTTTGAGATACAACCCTATTTGCATGCAATTGGGACGGCGAAAATTGTTTGTGCACAACTATATTCCATTTATGAATCACTTCATTTGCCTTTAGCTTACCGAGTTGAACAGTATTTTAGTTCGAATATGTTGAATATATTCGATTATAAATGATGGTTTAAGATTCAGGTAACCCCTAACGCTTAAACTAAGAATCACACCCCGCAGTCTGACATTTGAATGGTATCCCAAATTTAAAGATTTCTTGATAATACTATTTTTTTATCTCGTTTGCTAGCGGTCAGTGGTCTCTCTTTCTCAGAAGCTGATTGAATGGGACTAAGATCGATGTTTAATTTTTTTAAATCTCACGAATTTCAGTCAGTTGAATAACAATGCAGTTAGTAACAGTTGTTTGAATCCGTACGGAGTACAATATTCCCCTTTTCAGGCAGTATTAGTTCTGCTGAATGTACAACAATAATATACATAATGGAAAATTGGAGTTTATGTGTTTTGTGTATCCTTTTCACAATAAATTTCTCCCATAAACTGATTTTACTCCAAAGATGAAAGAGAACGATTCGTCCGTGCCTGCTCACAGAGTTCTGCTGTTGCAGGAAAAACATCTCAGTGCAGTAGAAAACCAAAAAATTGAACCAAACCTTCTTCTGATTGGAGTACAAAGGTTTTATAATTTATTTTGAGTCACTGTTTCACTTAGGCCTCGCAAAAATAGCCTGGAAGAACCTCAACCTGAATATAGGCATTAAAATAAAAACATTGATGCTCTGGTGGCTGACTTACTTTCCTTCCCTCATCCAGCATGGTAGCAAATTAACGGTGTGAGTTAACATATTATATACGAAGTTGAACTGAAAGGCAGGAAATTACGCAGAAGAAACTTCTGTATGATCCGAGCATACGAACTGCAGTAATGTAGAAAACTTCCACAATGCAATTCTGAGTGGAAGGTGTAAAGTGGACAGTGCACGGAGATCAATCATTCCGTCAATACCCGATCACATAATTTCCCGAGTACTACCGGTAAATCGTGTTCTTTCATTTATTCGATCAGTTTCATCTTAGAAGAAGTGACACATTGAATATTTTTAGCAGCGAAACGCAGCTACTCACGTGTAGTACAGTATATCCTCGACATGGTCCCAATTTGTGTTTCCCGTGATCGTATGACAAGCTGAGCACCTCTGATATAGTCGTTCTCGTAAAAAACTTGATTATAAATGAGTACATGACAGCGTTCAAATTTATCATTATTACGATGATCTTCGTAATTAAAGTCTTTTCATGTCAATTTTCAATCAGAAAAGTTATTTTTTACGTAAACTTCGCATGCTCTGAAGCATTGTGAACTGCACTGCAGGTTTTCCCGAAATATCGTCCCGTATAGCTTTTTCCACCAAACTTCCTGAACCACGAAGAAAGAGCAAGGTTTCCGAAAGATCACTTGATGTCATCAATTTCCAACGATGCAATTTAGAATTCTCTCTCCGGAATTTCTTAATTTTGTCATCATCGAATATAAGTCTCTATATAGAATGATGTCGCAAAGTAAGAAAAGCAGCGCGTGGGCGTCAAGGAAAATGCGAGTGAAGTTGTTTTCAAGAAGTTGCGTAGCTGTGGGAACTTCAGAACTCATTCGATCCGAACCCGATGGAGTTTGAAACCATTTTGTTCCAAATTATAAATGAAGCCATGCTATGTCAACTCCACGTAATTTTCCAGATACGCCTACAATATGAGAAATACTGTACTGCATGCTTCCTTTAAATGCTTGGAACTTGAAAAATGATCCCGAATGACCCCAAAGATGCCAATGGAATGGAATTTTGACGAATGCCTCTTTTTTGAGGAAAAGAGTAATCGTATGCAAATACGAACTTCATATTAATCGTGACGTATGCTTTTTTGCGTATGCTAAACTTTCTGACCAGCCGTCACTCCGCGTGTTTCGGTCGCGTAAACGTAATGTCTCGTTTGTGATGGGCGGTCATTTCGCCCCGTTGCCTGTAGCACCTATCTGCTGTTGAGATATGGCATGCACTCAGCCATTTGTCAACTTCAGCGACGGACTCATGCTTTTCTCTTGCGAAGGTCCTCGGAAGTCGGGACCAGATGCCATTGCGCGATTCCGGTCTATTCGTGCTGAAATTCGGATGCCACCGACGAGAGAACTACTTGATGGTGCCCGGTAAACGACACGGCCAATTACTGCGCATTCATGCCTCGCAACTTTTTCATGGCTCACGACCTGCGCTAGGAGGCAAAAAAAAAATCGCGTGATTATACGTATAGTTTCGCGAGGTATAAAATTGTCAGACAACTTCCGACGGAATGTAAATTCATGCGAAAGCGGGGATGCACGCGGCTCGTAATGAATTTATTGGTATTATTTGCCACATTGTTTTGTTTAAAACTTTGATAAAAAAAACTCGGGTATGGCAGCAACGTAGCCACATCCTTTGCTTTGATTACAGACAGCTTATTTTTTTTACAAAATGCCATTTAAAAAAATAGGCACTGTACTTATTGAACTTGAATGTGGCATATATTTGTGGTGAAATATTGTGAATAGTTGGTGTTCTCAGCTTTTAGCACAAAAAAGCATTGCAGTATATCCTATTACAAGATTCGGAATGCAATCCGCGTTATCCTGTTTCAAGTCATCCGCGACATTCTTCATAACCAACATTTTATCTTTTGATGAAGTGTGATGCATAATGACCAGCATTTTCATTCATTGAAATAAAATTATAAGAAGTATGAATTAAATTCACCTCACTGCACCCTATCTGAAGTCCACTCATTTTATTCTCGAATTAGCTTTCCAACATTGTTTTCGGCTGCATAAAACAAAATAAATGGAAGGTGTCTTGTACCTGCTGTATGCCTGAAGCTTAATATGCGTAATTTTGAATTTTATTCCAAATCTATGTTGAAAATGTATTCAATAAAGGGTGTAATTTCATCTCATAAGTGTAGCTGTATTCATTGTTTTTTTTATCATAGATTTGCACCGGCTTCAGTTTTCCACAAAAGTTCTACACGTTTTTTTTCGTCAAAGCTATTTCTTCTCTCAAGTCAGAAAAGATTGAAAGAAGCATATGATCGCGTTAAAACGGAAATGCTCATTAATTACCGCGAAGTTCGGACGCGCAGTGAATTCGAACGGCGAATGGGTACGAAAACCTATAGGATAGGGAAAGTTTTTGATGAATTCGAGGTCGTTGCAGAGATTCTTTCATTCGGTATACGTGGCGATCAACAAGTCATTGACACAAGTCAAAACATCGTCGGAAAACGGCTATTTCTGCGATTAGCCACCCGAATCACGCGCCGAGAAGTTCGGAGGGATCTTGAAAGGCGTGACATCGAGACGATTAAGGCTGGGCCGGCGATTTTCAATCAAGACTGTTTGACCTGGAAACCACAAAAGACAGCATTTTATCTGCCACCCAGCTGTTTCCCGCGGATTTTCCTCGCGAAACTTTGCACTTGGGCAGAAAGCTCCGGAAGATCCAGGAAAATCCTCTGCCCCATTGCAGGGGCATCGCCTTGATCTCTGGCTTCTCAGCCGCTTTTACCCTATTTCCTTCGTCGCTCCCGTTCGTCCAGGTGCAATTTAGACCATGCGATCCAGGCAAAAAAATTAGATGTCACGTGTGCAGCACTGCAGCCGCATCTCGAATACCTCATCTCATTTCTGATTAATGTGCGCATTTTTTTTTTAACCGCTGCGCTCTGCTAAGCATTGCCCTCAATTACACGCGGGACTCAGAAACAGGATCTATGTGATTGTATTTCAAAGGCAGTTCCCGTTTCAGGACCTTCAGGTTCCGTGGGTGGAAGATCGGGAAAACCTCGACATTATCACCGTGTATTTTGATTGATTAATTTCCTGTGGGTGACAAAAAGGCCGCATGAATCCAGTCTCTATAGGTATCGATTTTTGTATCAGATTCCGCGAATTTTGTCCCAAGTTCCTGCCTCTTCTCCGAAACACTGAAATACGTATTTCTTGGAGGAGGGACGTCCGGAGCGGGGCTCCACAAGTTTCATGAAAAGGTCTGGAATTAGTTTCACCAGCGGGATGGTTGACGGATTTCCCTGTGCCGGAAATTGACGAAGTTCGTCTCAATTTCTCTGCCGAAAATCCCGACACGGGCTTTCAATGCGATCCGCGGGGTTTCTTCGCGCGCGTTGAGAATATTAGAAACGTAGCGGTGATCGTGATTTATTCCGTGCAGGAGCTTATACTTTATTTCTTGAAAAAGCTGTTATGCCACTCGGATGAAAATATCGAATTCCGCACTGCAAATGAATGTTTTCGAGGCGAACTCAGTTTAAAAGTTTCCAACTCATTGCTGAAAAGGTGTGCAACGCGCCGTGCATAAATTTTTATTTCATGCTGCTACTGCATCCCGGGAGATCTTGGTTCGTATTCAGAACATACCACATATATTCAATGCTGTACCAGAAAGCCTATGTTAACGGGTTCAAAACACCTTTTCTGACATGCATATATATAATTTTGGCGGAATTTCAATGAACGGGGACGCTGCAGATGTCGTATACCTGCAAATATGTTACGGTTTCTTTCAGTTCTGGAAATTTCATTTTGAAATGGGTGTCAAAGGGTTGTGAATAATTCAGAAAAATTCCCAGCATGCTTCTGGAAAGGGAGGTCTTTAGGGAGTGAAACCCAAATACATAATTCACTGCTACTATCAACGAAAAATGGAGAAAAATACGTTTTTCTGAGGATGCCGAAATATTTCTCTCGTACTCTCATGTGAAAAATTATCGCTGTCCAGAGGATTCCATTAATTTTCTCGCGTTTTCTAGGCGACAACCCCGAATACTGCTGTTACAAAACTTACAGACCTTCTTTCTCGCTCCCTTCCTATAGATGTCAACCAAACACTCATGCTTGTTGGGTTGACACCAGGATTTTCTCCTTATTTCCCACTGTTATACCTTTCGTAGACACTAATTTTCAACACTAAGTCATCGTAAATACAGTACTTGAAGTGTTCCCACTTCTGCGCCCGGAAGCAAATCAGTCCTCGTATATACCTGCGTTACCACCGAAAGTGGATTCTTGAATTGCTGCTGCAGGAAAAAGTCAAACACACTTTTGGGTAACAGTTTTTGGTGGCAAATTTGGTTCCCAGTGATACAAGATTTTTTGGTTCCTGTTTGAAGGTTAAACATATCCTTTCATTTTATGATTCAGATAGGTAAATAACTTTCCTTGATTATTGGCGCTCTGGGAGCCTGGAACAGCAGCCATTACCAGTTCTGCTACCTGGCTTGCCGTTATTGACGCACATTATATGCACCCTTTCCCCACATTTCCTACGCCGACAAGCTCGGCTTTTCTCGAATTGCGTATACTTCATCAGTCTTTATATTCTTGAGCATGCGATCAATGCGGTCCCAACGGGCTCCAATATAAATATGAATGAAACCAAAATTAATTGTTATTCTCACCAAGATTAAGTCTGACTTTTTCCAGAATCAGCAGCAGCAATCAATGGGAAACCATCCCAAGGGGATGATGATGTTTGAGCGGGAGCTATCGTGACTTTCCTCATCGGAAAATGGAATGCAAAAGTCGATATGCTTTTCAATCGGAAAATCGTGACCTCTTCCCGACAGGATCCTCTTCATGCCAACGATTTTTATTCCACTCGGATTCTTTTCAATCCGATCGAACGCATATGAAATATGCTATCATGGAAACGCAGCACGATATTGATGATAGCCTGCCTTTTACAAGATTGAATCCTCTCACACATGTTTGACTTCAATCATGAAGTTTGTTCGTTTGTTCTCGCATCGGCATGTGCGGATTTCGCCCGTATTTGCTCGTATCCGTCGTACACCACATGAGTAGAGTGATCAAGGTGAGCTCAAAAGCATGTTTTGCTTTGATCCTATACAGCTCGAAGCATATTTCATAATAAATGACTGCCAAACGAATTGCATACGGCTGCATCACGAAATTAACTCGCTCCACTACACAAACATAAAACTGGAAAAAAAGAAGCCACCTGCGCAGAAGATCATGCAATTTAGAAGGCACATAATTCAAGAGCAAAGGCCTCGAGATATTTCATGTGCGCATATCGCATTGTTATTTATCTTACGATTTCCTGCATCCGCCCAGCAGAAAAGATTGTGAAAATGTGTCACACTTCTCTCTTCGCTTTAAAAATCAAATTTCATTTATTGGTACTTCAATACGGTACCTTTCTTGGCACTTGTACACTGATACGCAGAATTTTACTTTAAATTATTTACCGTATTTCAGTGAGTGTCGCACAATAACTGAAGCTTTTTCAAGTTAAGCGGAAACCAAGCTGAAGGAAAGATCAGAAGAATGATTTATTTCACAAAAGCATTGTTTGAAATACGATATAGCATGTAGCAGAATATTTTCCGTATTTGATCATAGCCCGGAGAAAAACGCATTTGAAAAGCACGGACGAAGCAGCGCATCCAATATTCGAACTGGGAAAAACTTCTTACAATGGAACACGAATTGTACCTTTTACTCCTGCTATCTTCCCACTAATAAAGTTCAAAACTAATCCTTCTTGATCTGTTTGTCTATAGAAAAAGTATCCGCACGTAATTGCAGTGTAAAGGAGATCGGCACACGCTTCGCAAAATTCGAAAAACATAAAACTCAAATGAGCGTTATATTTGAATGTACTGTAAAACACTGCTCTGGACATGTTTTCTCAATCTTGCTTCAAAAATCAATCCGCAATTCTGTGGTACACGTGTGATAATCTCCACCTCACAATGAATTCGGAAACTTCGTGTCCGTAAGTTATCTTACTTTTTTCTCCAGAAGCTTCCCCTTTTGTGCTGAGATTTTTATTAAAATGCCTTCAAAGTTGTAATGAGGACATAATTATGGCAAAAAGTGATCGTCGAAGAAGACTCGCCCGAGGCCACGGCATATTCGTCAATATGGTTATATTTTGAGAGACATTGAAGGTTTTGCACGGGAGATCTTCAGTCAGGTGTAAGAGCCAGGAGCTTGTTCCTTAAATTTTTTTAGAAGGTAGTTCCCGAGGGCGATGAATCCACCCTCTAGCGTTCCAAGCACAAAATACCGAGAACGCCCTGCCCTAATGAGGCCCCGTTGGTAACACTACCATTCCGGTTTTGTGGGGTTTTTTTGCAGGACTGCACGGTAGGATTAACAACCGGTTGTGCTTGCCGCGCTGACGGCAGAATGCATTCGACAGCCGTCCGGGCCAGTCGACGCGCGGAAAAGTCCCAAATTTTGTTCCCCGTGTTACACAGCCGGATGTTCTCACTGTCCTTCAGCAACAAAAAGGTCCACCACTAAAAATAAAATATAATACCGATTACATGTTCTTGAGCGAGCATTCTACGTCTCGTCTTAGAAGCAAGTTGTTCGTATCAGGAAATAATTATTTTGTCTTTAAGTCGCGGATTCCAATCGTTTCCGCCCACGTGCGTTGAACATTCAATTCCTTGTGCTTTCGAGACTTTTCGTCTAAGATCATGTCTTATTTCACGCAGCGTTTGGAGAGAGAGAAAAAAAACTGTTAACGTCCTGGGAGCAAACTCGTTCGTGGCTTTAGTACTGACCGCCAGTACTGTACTGAACGTCCCAAATCATGGTTGAGGCATGCACGTGCTTTATTCATTTTACTTTTTTTTTTTTTAATTTAGCTTGAAATGTGAGGTGTTGCGAGAGCCGTTCCCAGCCACGACCCTGGGAACTCGGAGAGAATTAACGAATTTCTCCGACGAACCGTGCTATGCGCGACATGTCATTAAGTCCCGTTGCAACCCGGCGGGTTTGCATTTTTATTTATTTATCTTAAAATTAATCGAGTCACTGCTTCCCGGTATTTTTAGTTTTCTTGGAGAAAGGGCAGAGAAAAAAAATGTGGTGACGCACGCATGAAGAATTTTGACCGTCTTTGTGGTTATTCTCTCCGGGTCGTTTTCGCTATAACAGTACGTCTGAGAATTCAAAATTAAATGAGTGATTATGCTACCGATTTTAAGGAAAGTATCCTCTGAGCATTGCCTGGGCATCTCTAAAAATTTTTAGGGTCTCATTTCCGGTCCGGAGAAGAAATGCAACATTTTTAACGACTTAAATGCTAAATTGTGGAAGAAAGTACTCTTCTTTCTATCGCTTCAACAATTCTAATATATTTAGGTGGATATGTCGAGGATATTCTCTCTGTCCTTAAGAGGATGAGAAGCTTCAGAGGAACAGCTAAAGCAGGCAAATATCCTGAGAACTCTGAGCAGTAACATGATCCGAGTTCCGGGAAGATTGCAGCGCGAATGAGCTGCTTATGTTCAAAAGTCTAGGAACTAATTATGCTACATGCATTTATCAGTTTCTAGGCTGGGAAAGCCGATACAAGTTTCCTATCTGGCATTCGCAAGAAAGAAGCACTGATGGTAACAGCATCCAAACTTGTTCATGTGTGTCGTGTGTTAAGGCTTAGCCCGTTCTAGAACTGGACAATCCCCTAATTATTTAGCTTTCATGTGTGTGCGGGGAAATGACGTGAATTTAGTTGGAAGAATTTTAGTCTAAGAAATTTTGAACCATATCCGTCGAATTCATGTCCCAAAGAAACGAATGTGGCATGCAGACGCGCAGCGAAAAATGAAAACCTGAAGCCTGTAAGGAAAACCGGGTCCCGGCTAAAATTCTTTCAGGAAATCATCATGACGGGATTTCGTCGTGTACTGAAGCATCGTGAACCAGTTTAATTGATGCAATATATTTGGGGAAGGGAAAAATATCGAATCGCCGCAAAATTCCGAAGATAGTCCAACGCGGTACTTCATCTCGTAAGGAATCACGTCGGATGCTGTGTTGGTGAGCTTCATCATGTGAGTATCTGAATAAACCAGTTTTGCTAATCCAGACACATGAAAAGTTCACCCTACATTTCAAGTTTATTCGCACGCTATCAGGTTCACAAGAACTTGAATTTGCGCAGAGGTATGAAGACCCGAATTCTGAATTTCCTCCAAGGAAGGCGGAGAGCAATATTCATTTGAATGGATGAACAGAAAGCTTTATTACGAACAGAAAGATGTATTTAGTTTTTAAAAAATCTCTAACAGCATATCATCCGGAAAACGTCTGTCTGGCACCTATATGGGTGAGAGAAGGGAGACCTTTTCCATTTCGGGATTACAACTAGTACATTTCATCTTCGGAAAAAAATGTGACATCCTCATTTCATAAAGTAATGTTGAAATGCAAAGATGAACGATTAAAAATGAAGACTGCTCAAGGAAAATACAGTACATTACTGGTCTCCCAATGGTTCGTTATATAAGCAGAGCAGTGCATGAATCGCCCCGCGATGCACCCCTATAAATAACCCCTGCATTTCTCCAGGCAAGAAGTTAATTTGATTTGTTAATCTTATTTCCTGATTTTTGACATATGTCATGATCACCTGCATTGTTCCCAAAATTATTAACGTTCTTATGGATTTTTTACCCTATTATAATATCCAACTCATGCCTCTCGCTGCGCGTTCGATTCGGATAGCTAAAAAAGAATTTATTTCTTCATTATCGACCAGATCTAAGACTTTCCGAAAAAAAATCTCAATTTTTTGGTTCTAGGATCTTGAAAAACCCGGTCACCAGAAATAGAAGTAATGTACGTCATATTCTTTCAAGCAGGCGTATTTTGGGCATCATGCCGAGCTTACGATTTCATATACTGTAATGCAACGTTATTTTCCCGTGTTTTTATACCCTGAGCGATTTGAAATAGAGGAACCAGATCTGTCAACTCAAGACGGAAATATTGGTGACAGTAAAACAATCATATGTTGGTTTCTACCTTAAATTTAGTGCAGTCGAACTTCTCCAAGTTGAATTTCAAGGGACCAGCAAATAAATTTGACTGAGGGAGATTATTAATTAGGGAAACACGCATTTTTGTTGTGGGGAACATACACAGAAGAATTGCAGGAAATCGTAAATGACGATATTTTGGGTATTAAATTGCTTATTGAATGAGTTGACAGGATGCTGAACTTTGAGGCATGGGTTCAGTCGCCCAATTAGTCTTCAACTTCCTTTCAAAACACATGGTAACTTTTTTATTGCTTTTAATTTCCTGTTTCAAGAAAATAATAGCCAGAAGGCCTCAGAAAATCGGACGTACGGAGACTTCAGATGAAAAGCCTTTGAGCTAGAGTAATCTTTAATGCATTGTTCCTAAGGGATTTCAGACACAAACTTGAAAAAAAAAATTCGACTTAGAGAGGTTCAGCTGCACATGCATTTAATTATGGGCAGCTTATTTGTTGGAAAATAAACGAACGAGTTTGAATGCAGAGCAAACATCGGCATAATGTGTCCAGGGTTCAGAGACTTGTACATACCATAGCATTGGAATTTGCATGAAACTTCGTTGAAGGATAGGAGAAACGCACGTGGAATATTTAATCAACTAATGCAGCTGTCTTACAGCTTCAGATAGCCATGGTGGGCGAAATCGAGTTGGCCGGGCTATTTGAGAGCCGCGACTCGATAGACGGGTATGATGTCAGCAAGAACCTCTCGGACTACGAGGACCGGCTCGTGTCCGGGCTTCACTTCTCCAATTTCTCCAACTTGGACTGGTTCAACTCGTCCAACATGTCCGAGCTCATTGCTGAGAACTCGAGTACCGAGACCCGGGACGCCGCGGCGCCGAAACCTGCTTATTTATTCCTCGTGTTCCTGCTGTTCTCCGTGTTCACGGTGTTCGGGAACGTGCTCGTCATCCTGAGTGTGTGCCGTGAGCGCGCCTTGCAGACCGTCACCAACTACTTTGTCGTCAGCCTGGCGGTGGCGGACGTGCTGGTCGCCGCGGTGCCGATGCCATTCGGCGTCTATGTCCTGGTGAGTCCAACGAAATCCCGCGGAAACCCCCGGTCTGAAAGCATTTCCGTGTCCCGTGCATTTGCGATCGCGGCGGCTCTGGGTGCACGGGCAGGACAAAGAAAGCTTGACTGCGGCCGCGCCAACTGCCTGGCATAATAATTCTGGGGTATATTTGACTTTCCCGGGACGAAGAAACCGAAAGAAATCGTGATCTAAAAATCGACTGCAATCGATAATTTTTCTCCAAGTTTTTTTCCCCCATTAATTGTACCGCATATACCTTAATTGCGAACATGCAGACGAGGGCAATACGGAGGTGGATGGCGGTCGCTCCATCAGGGGCATTCCTCTTTTCGTTTTTTTTTTTTTTCTTGGGGGGGCTGGTTCCTCAGGTTCGGGCCCTGATGTACTGAAATTGCCTCCTTCTCAACCATGCTTTGATAGCCTTTCCTAGATATTGGCTTTTATAACAAACAAACTCAAATAGCGTCTGGATCGTAGAGAACATGCGTAACGACCCTAACCGTTTTGTTTCATCTTACGCGTCTGTCGCGTCCTGATTTTGATTCTCAGGCTAAGGAATAAAATCTATAAAATCCGGAAGTTTGAAAACTTCTTAGACTTAGAGTATACTTAGCATCCAGGTTTGAGTCCATCATTTGGGGAAACGAGGGCATTTTCAATCTTTTATTTTTTTTTCATTAAGGAATTAAAAATTTCAGAGGAAATCACAGAAGAAAGACTCCAATTAAATGTTAAGACACACGCTATAACTTCTACTGTTGGACTGAATTATGCCACCACTATATAAGCTTCGATGTTTTTCATTCGGTCCAAAAATTCGGAAGCAAATCTTGACAAACCGGGAATACTCCTTTGAACTCAAGATCTTTTTGGTAATCTCTTTTGTCAGAAGCCAAGCGGAATAACGGAAAAATGGGAACAATGCGAAAAAAACTCGGATTCACGTCAATACAACGTATTTTAGCTTAAACTGTTCAGAAGATACAGTACTTCAGCTTAAATATTGTTCACAATACCTGTTTTTTTCACCCCGTAGATCTGAAAAACATTTTATTTTCTCAATTTTTTCAAAATCGAACATTTGGAAGAGACTTGAGGAGAATTTCACCGAATAATAGTTTCATTCTTGGATACGTTTTGAATAATGCAACTCGCATTACGCAACGAAGCGGCAATTTAATCATTCCCGTGGCTCTTTTGGCAACGGAATCGCGTCTCGGCGCGTTCGTGGGAAATTAAGAAAATTTCGTGCCCCGAAGGCCAAATGTACTTCTATTCAGAAATGTATATGGATCTTGTAGAAATTCGGTCTGTATAGAATTCGATCAAACCAGGAAATCGATGCGCTCACGCCGTGAGGCGACGCCGGGACGGGAAAGCCGGCCAGAATTTGGCCTTACTTTTCTTCGCCGACGCGAATGGCTTCCGACGTTTCAATCGGAGCAATGCCAGCAACAAAACACTCTTTTCCTCCACTGACCGCGTGTTTCCTTGGGTCGGGAATTTAATCGTGTGACCCGACGCCGGGTCACGGAAGGAGCGTAGAGTCACTTGCCGTGTCACGCATCGTCTTTCGTCCCATTATGTACCTGGTAACATTCCTCCACCGCCGCTTCTCGGGTTTCCCAGGCGAAGCAATGTTTCGTCTTCGTCCCTTTTGCAGTGATGGCTTGGGAAGATCAGCTCATCGCTTACCTCCTTTGCGAACGGGGCTCGGGTTCCCGTGGAGCAGATAAGACCCTAGAATTGATCCCCGGAAACAAAAAAGAGGGATAAACGAAGTTAAGCGGAAAAACGCGGGAGGAACTGAGATCGCTTGAAGAAATGGAGCGTTGGAGACACATGAGATTTTTAATCTTGAACGAGTTCTTCAGCTGCGCAGTACCGTTCCTGAATCCCCTTCGAAGACTCCGTGATGAGCAGGAAAAGTTCCGCATTCTGCTCCAGACTTTTGTGCATGCGTACATTGCCATTGCCTCCGATCCCGTGAACTTCCGCATACGACAACCCGTAATCTTAATTGAGGCATCCGAACTTTTTGATGCTGCTTCGTTTCCCCGGGGAAAATCTGGGTTGCTCCTATGTTCACATCTCGAACCATGCCCGGGGTTCAGTCGCTTCGTGATTCAGATTACTGCAGGATCCAGCCTCAAGTCGGATCCCCGGACGAAAACTTGAATTCCACAGGGACTTCCTGCGGCTCTTGCACTTCCGTTCTGGCCATAATTATACATATTACACATTTTCCGGCAGCATGATGGAGAATTATTCCATCTTTTTCCATTACAAAATAGCGATTCGTCATTCAGTGGGAAGTTCAACCGATGGTATGCGTAACAAGTCTGGTACACATGTCATCTGACAAGTGATACGCAAGACAAATAAAAAGGAAAGACACTGCATTAAAAAGAAAAGGTGTAACATTTTTGGGAAATTGATAGCGGCCCGGGACACACAGCAGCGTTCTTTAGAATTTCAACTCCAAGCATTGATTATGCGGAAATGATCAGTAGAATTTTTGAAGTAATAATATACTAAATACGTGTATGTATTACAATACTAATTTAATATACGGATGATACTGTACAAATGCGAATCCCTAGGTTATTTGAGAATAATGATATTGAATGAACAGGAAATTTTCGAAATACTGGAAAAGCTTTGTATCATCACATTACCACATCATTGGGTGTCATAAAGTGATCCTCACTACAGTATAATGTCGAAATATTTTCTTAATTTATTTTCACATTGCAAATCGAATGTCTCCTCATTTTTTTCTGGAACTTCTGGAGGTAGTACGCAAATTTTGCATGTCTTGAAAGCGGTAAAAAAAATCCTCATTAACGCATCATTGCATCACATTCTGTATTTTTTAGAGTTGAGATGATTCGAAAGAGAGAAAAACATAAAATCCGGTATTTAAATGGGACATTTTTTCGTTTATTTTTCAATGGGTTCAATTGAAGATTCTTCTTGATGTCGGAGAAACAATACTGGTTTAATGCCTCCACACTAATTAAAGAGAGACTCGTAGATAATCTTACTGCAAATAGAAGGAAATTTTAACTTGTCCAGAATTCGAAAGAGAATGCAGAAAATACTGCTTCGAATGAATTTTTAAGGTTATGTCATAGCATCCGTGACCCGCACAACACGCGACACGTGTTCGTTACTGCGGTCTTCCTGAGGAACGCAGGGTCGTGGTCTGTCGCAACAGCGTTGAATTTTTACATGATTAAAAGAATCGTGTCTAAAGATAGAATCCTTTTAGGCAAAAGCGCATTTCTTCCGAAGTGCGTCAACTGTACAAGTTCTGAGAAACCAAATGTTGAGGAAAAAACTTGCACCAAGGTTTCCCTGGAGATACGACTTGAAAGCTTTTCTGCGAGAATGTTTGTGATCCCAATGTTCTATGTGCATTCGGCTTCACTCCGCAAAATTTAATGAATGAAAAGATGCAACCTTGTGCCAGTGTTATTTTCCCCTCGGTGCAGTAAAACTTTGGAGAGCACAATTGGGAAAACCCACACGAATTTAGTTTCACGCTCCCACCTATATAGATCCCTACCTTCACGCTAGGATAAATGTACGAAAAAGGTTCCATAAATTTTGAGACAAACGCTCTTCTTCAAAAACATAAAAAAACAACCTTTAAAAAAACCCCCTAAATGGGTTGCATGAGCGTCATTCTGAGCTAACCTAATTTTTAAAAATAGATTTCATGCGCAACGGAGGACGGCTGAGGTCTCCATTAAAAATATAACTCACATTTCCGTCTATGAAAGTCAATAAATCATCCCAGAACTGTTTTTGGCGGACTGATATCGTGAAATTTCTGCGGACCAGCTCTATAGTCGGCGGAACACTGACTGAAGAACCTTATTTTCTAACGACTATTGTCGTCACAAAACGTTTTGGCAAGCTTTTTTCTCATTATTAATTTTGGAGTTTTCCTCAGTTCATCCTTATTACTGGAAATGTTTCCCGCCTTCTGAGCTCTAAACAGAGATCAAAAGCATGTTCAAAACTTCAGGTCATACTAGAACAAATGTGAAAGTGCAGTGGGTTCTTCGTGCCGAAAAGGGTTGCGTAGACTCAATAAATTATGTTGAATAGCAATGACGTGATCCGGAATGAGAAAATAATGTGAAGGACATCTTCTTTGCATTTAAATTCTTTTACATGCGCGCATTTCTTAAAATATCACACGCTCTCACGCTAAAATAATATTTTCCCTGAAAAATCCCTCACATCCCTATATATGATGATTGATATTTTGTTTTTATTTTTCGTTCAAATTTGAAAGAAGAAGAGTGAGCTTGGTAAGTTAGGAAATTCAAGTACTGTATAGATCATTTCTTCAAATTATTCTCGGAACTGATGAACAATTCTTAGTAACTGATGCAGATGAAACCCAAACTGAACCAGGGCATCCTGCTGAATGGAAATAATTTTTAGCATAGAGCAAGGTGCGAACCGCGTATTTATTTCAATATTGGAGTGAGTAGTATTCAAGTTAATATTGCGCAGCACACTCAGTCTGAGTATTCCCAAACTTGAGGATCATGCCTCGCGCGTAGCTGCGAATGAAGCCTGGCCCAAATCTGCTGGCTGATTAGAAACTAATTTCGTGCGCACAACTATTTCTCGGGCCAGTCGTTGCTTGGGACCCAAGTTTGATGCGGATCACTCGGTCCACCGGACGGAAGTACCACGATGGGGAATATGGAAGACTCGGAGACACTGTTGGGCGAAAATGAGGATGGAAGATGCCGGCTCACATCGGCCCGGGGTTAATTTTCTCCAGGGATTTCTCTGTTGCTAACTGCTTTTGCTGGATACATGTGCCTATCGATTATCGATCGGGGCCATCGTGAAATTTCGCTCGTACGCGGTGCGCCGGAATAAAGCGGTCTTTCCCCTGGAGAGCAAAGATCGCCGGGTGCCATTTTCATCAAGGCATCCAGCCGAGGATCTTCTGAAGTCGAGCTTTATCTGAGAGTTACACCGCGCCCAGTTGAGCTCATATTTTAATAACCTCCGCTTTATCCGCGTCTTATCGGGCGATTAGCTCTGTTTTTTCGCGACAGGCCCTACAAAAATATCCGCGGAGTTGGGGCGAGAAAATAAACCATCCTTTCTCAAGAATGTTGAAATTCAACGTGATCGATCGTCGGATTGACACCTAAGAAAGGCTTGTGGATGCGTGGCTTGTTTTTACTTTCCGCGACGCTCGGAAGCCGTCATAGGGTGCCGCAAGGCACTGTCATCAGCCCGGGTAATATTCCCAAGGAAATTGCTCCACTGGAAATAAAGGTCCGAGGCGATGTCGCCAATTTTTCTCCACGAGACCTTCGTCGACGTGTCTTTGCTGCGAAGGAGCCTGTGATGCAAGCTATGCATTCCTGGGATGATCAGCTGACTGCGGGGAAATATCCAATGCTTGAGAATCGGAACTTACTTACATCATTCCCTCTATAATGTACAAGACGTCGTTCATGAAAATTATCGGAAATGTAGGAACGATTTTGGTTTTCGGAATTTCTGATGCACGGCAATCGCATTCAGTATATTTTGAATCAAATGAGTCTGTTGATTCAACTTGTGCTTCAGTTACCAGCAGATGAGGTATGTTGGAAAATCCCTACAGACGATCTTCTGCCTTATAGATATGGAAATTTATTTTGAGACTGGTCCAATTAAATTCTTGTTATTTTAAAATTTTTCATTTGATCAGGAAAATCATGAAATTGAAATGTTAATCTAAAATTCCATCTAGTTTATGGTGCGATGTACCCTAATCTCTGTGTCAATTTGTGTCGAAAACATGCGTCTTATATTCAAATAAGTTAGTATTTTACTTGCGTCTTTTAAGCATCGCAGTATTAGGTTATTTTTAAAGCAAAAAGTGCGTTTTCCAGGTTTTAAACCTTTTGTGGACTGCATCAAGTCGAAGAAAATGCAGTGCTTGCGTTCAACATAATGGAACCACGTTGAAGCAATATAGCCTTTTTATTCAGGTTGAGAAACACGTCTATACGACTACTGTGATTATTTTCATGTTCTCTCTTTAATTCGTTTCTTCTTTAGTTCTTCGTAGCATGTTCTTCATATTACACACTTTGTGTATTTCTTAATGAATGCGAGCTCTCCAAATGCCTACTTTATGGATGTTTTTTTCGAGCATGAAAGCGCCCCCTTTGAGCCTAAAATGTTCATAGAAACCACTGATAATCTAAGAATGTTACTGGAAAAGTTTTGGGCCAACTTTTTGAGACACTCGGCTGCACAAAGACCTCGAAGGAAAGGGTGAAAGATCACTGTGAAGTCAGGCGTGGATGGATCGGGTAATGGGTGCCTACATTGTTTTTTTTATTTAATAATCTAGGAGAGCAAATTGATTCTGATGGAAAATCGTTGAAGACAGAAAATGAATCAGGTCACTCTTCTGAATGGTCTGATAATCAGAAGTTTTCTGCTTCCGGTTCAAATAATGCACACAGAAGTATGAATAATTCTACTGCACTCATAAATCAGACACGTCTCATACGAGTTCCAATTTTTTTGGCTGAATGTTTCGCATTTAAAATTTTTTAGTGGACTGCATTGTTGCTCGCTGAAAAATTATATTTCTCACCTACTGAAAGCAGCACGCGTCAACAGGATTTCCGAAGTCATTAATATTCGAGAAGGCAAGGAAAGGAAATCTTGTTTGTGGTCTAGGAAATTCACTTCTCCCAACCTCTCAAGCCACGAGGTGTTGTTTTTTTTAAAGCTCTATTATCTCTACCAGTCACATGCCTGCTTCACATTCCGAGATTAATCATACAAGCTACAGTTATATAGTTTGATCACATTGTAATTTTGGGTTCAAGCAGGCCTTAAAGATGTAAATTCACCTAACGAGAGATTCTTTATTTTTTTAGCACGAGACGAATTGGTTTTTATGCTCAATAAAAATGGTCGTGGTGTTCAACAGGATTTCACATTATAAAAGGGGGTTCATGTGTTTTCACGGTCTTTTATGCATTTAATTTCGAGCATGGTTGGTGGATGAATGAACGTTAAATTTTTTTTATATTATGCATACTGCATTTTTATTCCTCCGGATCTTTACTTCAATTTTCCAAATCAACGTGGAATAAAAAAAGACGAAGACTTGAGATCTGCCTCCATCACTGCGTAGAACTTGAGTTTATCTGTTTCACTTCCGGATTTTGGACGTTTTCTATTTGTTCAAGTGCCAAAAATGTGACAAATAGTTGAAACAGTTTTTCAGAAATATTGTCTCGGATCTGATATTTTCCTGTAAAATTAATTTTTATTTTGAGCGCAGGATCTGAGGAATCCTCTGGATTTATAAATGGTGATCAAAAGAAGTTGCCAAAGTCGACGCTGCGATTGAATAGAATACTTTACTAAAGAGCAGAGGCTCGCTGTAATCCTGATTCGTGATAAGACTGTGGTTTTTTGGAATAGGTACCGACACAAAATGTTGGCCGTTTCAACAGTACCCAACACTCATCGGATTCCTCGGAGTAAAGCTCTGGCCAATTCTCCGAGTCGATATGTTATGAACATTTTTCTCGCTATTCCGTGTTCGTTTCTCCTGAAAAATCGCAACTCTAGTTTGTTGTTTCCGCAGAAATTGTGAAGGAAATTGCGGTCGATGGAAAGATAAGTGGCTAGAATCGAAACATGGTTATGCGGAGTGCATCTGAAAAATGACTCCCGGAGTCTTCTGCAACGCCATGTGAGATTTACGGTCAGATCTGCGTATCACGCGAGAAACTCGTAGCAGTGCGTGTTTGGAGAGATTCTTTGACTTTTAAGGCATGATGTTTGCATTAAAAATATCCCAAGGTTATTGGACGCTGTTAAATGCTGGAAACCAATAAATAAAAATCACATTTGACGTCGGAACTATCAAATCAGGACGAAAAGTTGAAGAAATTGAGTTATGGTTTGATTGCGAAGCTCATGGACACGATTAATCGTACCTTCAAAGCAGTTCCGTTCATGAACTTCAAAGCGCATTCGATAGCAATTTGATTTTTTTGACGGCACAACAAATAAGCGTCTTCGCATGAGTTTAAAATACTGTACAGTATATAGCGCTGAAAATTTCAAGCATGGCGAAAAATCTATTGACCAAGCGAGGAAATTAATTTTCTTGAGTGCTCCCCGAGTGTTTCGCTGTTTGCCCGTTCTTCGAGAAAATCCATGGACTATTCATAAAGCTTCATATGGCTCTCTTTCGGCGCCTTAGGCGAAACAGTACACGCCTAGATAAACACTCGTGTCGCAAACGAGACGCGATCGAAAGCTGGGTCGAAATCAGGTTAGAGGACGAAATCCACGGGATTTAATGAGAAACAATGCAACTCGCGTCCTTTGCTCCCGTCCCGTCAGACGCTTCGGGCCTCCTCATAATGAACGCCTCTGCTGGGGCCCGACCCCCAACCCCGTAGCCCATCCATCCCAAGGAGTCAAGACGCGTCTCAGATTGACGACTCGGGATGATAATACTCGTATATGCTCGACGGCTCTGTGCTCTTCGCGATATTCTGACGTCATCTCTTGGCCGTCAGATACCACGGCTGATTCGCCGACCCGAAGAACTTTCGGGTACGCATTATAATTCGAAACGGATAATGACCCAGTCATCTGATGGTCGACTACGAAAATAATCCCTTTCCTCTTCTCGGTCAAAAAACGGGTGGCAATCACTCTAAGCATCTGCGTCGAAATCAGGATCAGAACGCACGGATTTTTCAAAATTGTCTCGCTGAATAACCCCGTATATAGTCCATATCCGAACCCCGCAAGTTTACTGCGTGCCGTGAGATGGTCCATCTTGCGGCAAAACTTGAAAATACCAGCCTTCATATCTTCTTGGTTACAGAAATGGAAGTCGTCGCATATTTTTTGCGGCCCATATTTCTTGATTTAGGTACTCTTCAGCGTAATATTTTGTGCAGTACTTCAACTTGAATGACCTAGGAGTCCATGACGTGTATTAAGAATATGAGGAAGGCAAGGTATATAGTGAGGAAAGGTCATATTCTGCGTTATGCTTGGTGGCTCTGAAGTTCTGAGAGGCAAATGCCAGGGATGGAGAAAATAAATAAAAGCTGGATTCTGTCGACAAATGCTTTGTTGGTGGTTTCATGCAAATATTTACATAACGTATTGCCAATCCACAGCGTCTCGATAATTTTCCTATTGTTCATGGAATCATGAAAACAGGAAATCCCTATCTGGCTTATACCTTCGATCACGCTAAGAAATAAATATCATTGTTGACTGAGCACTTAAAATAAATTAGCTCACAAATAATAAGCGAGGCAAAATTCGAAACGCTTCCCATTCTTTCGCTTGAGAGCATTTAACTTGGGATTTGGGAAACTTTTAGTGCTATGCAAAATGATACAAACATTAATGTCCGAACAGCACTGAAATCCTGGCACTGGCACCTCTGAAATTAACTCACTTTGTAGTGCGACGTTTGCTTAAAGCCCCGTGTTGATGTTGACAGAAAATAGTATGTAAAAGGGCCGACTCACTGGTTTTAACGCATTTCGTCAGCTTGGGAAAATCGGTTCGAAAATTCGAAAAACAATATGGAAACTCGAAAATCAGGTTATTCAAGTCGAGTTAAAAATAGGGATGTCGAGTACATTCAGGATGCTTCGCGCATTTTGCATGCAAGCCTTCAAGCACTCACCAAATCCGCTTAAAACACATTACTTGAATGTCGATTGACGTCAGCAAATTGCACCTGAGAAAAAAAGGGTTGAGTGGAGTTCGGAGCACACGAAAACGTGCCTGGCTGTGTGACGGGTTCTTAACAGAATTTTCCGGAGACCGTTGCTAGCGGGAAATTTCCGGACTAGGTGTTCCCCTTTCAGAATGTGATTTACTTCTACGCGTCCCGGCGTTTCAGGAGGAAGCGTTTTGAATGAGCTATTGTTGACACAACTGGGTTGGGTCGCGTGGGTGACCATATCGCGGTCTCATGAATACGAATGCAAAGGATTCATCCTGGTTTATGAGGTTGCACAAACCTTTCAAATGCCTTCAGTGCTCTCGGTTGAATTAATGCGCATAAAAACACACGTCCGGAGATTTCACGAACAACAGGCCCATTTTCACTCAAGAGCACGAATGCAAGAAGCTGTAGTAACGGAGAAGTTCGCTGAGCAATCTTACGTGTATCCAAATTAAATTTTTCCCCGAGTATTCACCCCTTCTACGTCAATTAACCAACCTTCAGCATCGTTGAGTATCAGGTGAATCGTATTTACGCCACTATAGTCCGAAATGATTCGCCCTAGAAATTCACAGAAAAACTCGGATATGACATCTGTAATTTTTATATTTTAGGATACCATTCTATTCATAGCTGTCTAATTTTGATTCATATATCTGAAGGTGGGGATGGATTAGTGTTAAACTTAGGATATTGTAAAATTGTTGAGTCACATCTACTCCCGAATTCCTGAATGGGTCAGAAGATGATGTAAGGATCTTTCATATTTTACTCAGCTTTTGAAATTCCGTATTTTAATGATAATTGACAGCTTTGTGGGCATTGGCCGAAATTTCACGTCCGAAGTGTGTCAACTTTTTTCGATCTTATTGTTTTTAATCGCTGTCCGATACCCGGGTGTAGCGTATTCTTGTAAATATGTCATTTTTTCAATCTCGCTCTGTGCGAAAAATGAATAATTTACTGCGAAGACGAGTACTTGGTTGGGTATTTTTGATAATATTCCTCCTACAAATTTACATAATTTGCATTATCATATTTGTCATCCGACCAGGCGCGTTCGAAAAATGCGGACCTGATCCAGAAATAGAAAGATCATTGATCAGCTGCACATATGAATAAGAGTTTCACTGTTTGCTCGCATATTCTTTGTGACGATTGTTAGCGGAGCGAATTTCGTTGATGACATCGCCTGAACACTCGGGGATCCCCAAGAGTGAGAGGTTTTTGACTGTTTCTCCGGCACGTGACCATTATTTAGATCAAAGCGCGACGATCCGTTTTTCCATCAGGCCCACCTTTTCATCTCCTTTTCGTGAACTTCAGCGAAGACACAGCGGGGAAAGAACTCGAGTCGTGGAAGTCTTGACGAAGACCTTCGGCAATTCTTCCGAACAGCCTGGGATGGTCGACATGGCAGGGCAAGGAATTTGGAGGGAACAATTGAGCGAGATCACACGGGCGATGAGATGCTGTCGCACAGCATAAACCTTCTTGCTGCACGAGGGTGGTTTAGCAATTCAGGCTGACGAGAGCCGGGAAATGAAGATTACCGAGAGTTACGACCAGGAGCTACGGAAGTTCAATTATAGATCCCGGCCAATTAACTTGGGGATGGGTTTGTCTGGGCCTCGGCGTTTGAGATAAACCCGTGGTTTTAGCAGGAACGCGGGTTTTCTCCGTTTTTTGGAACTTTCATCCGGTGCACAGAACACGCGAGCTGTGGCGAGAAACAGCTTCAAGATAATCCGCGTGTTCTGGACCGGAGATGGTGTAAAAATTGACCTGAAGGCTGAAAAATTATTTTTTGAGCGAATCCCTCCTATTTCTAGGTGAGATTCTTTCTGGATTGAATCTGTACTGCAAAATGTTTCCTTTCGGATTTTGACGCATCGTATTTAAGAAACCGTGAAGACCTTCCACAGTTCTAGTTCATTGCCTTAAATTCTAATTCGCTATAGACGTTCACTTGAAAATATGTTCATGTAATTGTTACTAGAAGTTCGAAAAAAAAAATTTGAGTCACGTTACCTCGTGAAGTCCTAGGATCTAAAGTTTAGATAAACACTCCATGAAGTTCAATTTCAAGTTCTTTTCCATTAACCCCCACGATTCTAAATTTTATTGAAACATTTGGTTGCACTCGAGATAGGCACATTTAGGCATGTAATATATTCACTGATGAACCGTTGAACGAGATGCAGAAACAATCGAATGTCATTCATATTTTTCTCTCCATTTAAGCCTACGCGGTAAATGCTTTCGAATATGCCAGGGAGGCATCAACTGTGCAGTATATCGAAAATTGAATTAAATTCATCTCTTATGTGTACACGGAAAACTGAAATAATGTTCAATGATACGTCGTTTTACCATTTATTGATGAAACGCTTGGATTGTATATATTTTGTACGGGCTAGTTCTCGATCGTTTGCCTTATACTGTATTCCGGAAATGTCAAGAAAGATATGTTTGAAATGGGTTGAAGTTGTTTGAATTTTATGAGAACACGGAAGCTTGAACTCTGAGATGGCTTGAGTTTGTTTCGTGAACTTTTGTTCCCCAGATGCGTCTGGATATTCAATTTTCATTAATTCAATCACGCGCGATGAAGTTGTTCTGAATTTGGACTAAATCAAATCATCCCGTCCTTCGCTATTCTGCAGGTTCCAGGAAATTCTTCAAGCGGAGTCTTTTACATATACCTTCGGCAGTACTGTAATATGTTGTGAGATGAAAGATTCCTGAGATATTCCGGTTTTCCTTGCGAGTGCGTGTGAGGTTCTCGGGCTTCGGAATGCGGAATTTTCGTTTCCTGGCTTGAGGATCGCGTTGATATTTGGCGATTATTTATTGACAGAGGCTGTCACTGTTAGTGCGCGGAGATTTCCCGCAACTGTAGGAGCTCGCATCCTCCTGAATTGGGACGCTAGCCTGGATCACAAAAGCGATATCCTCAAGAACAGTAAAACTCCATTAGGCTGCTGTGATTTATGCGCACTCCTGCGGAGAGCCGATCGTTCAGCGTCCCGCGTATGCGATGCGACGGGATTGTTTCCGCCCCAGAAAGCCGCCGTATTTTGCTCACGCCGAGCTTCAATTGTGCGAATTTATTTGCTTTCGGAACTTTCATGTTTCCGGCTTCAATGATTCCCTGCTTGCCATCTTCCAGCCACCGACTTTCATTTTTGCAGGGACGTTGTTAATTTGTGTTTCCCTTTAGCGTGTGCAGAATTGCATATCCAACGAATTGAATACTGTACTTCCATACGCAGTACCTGTGTTTAAGGAATACAGATCCTCGTATAAGATGCTAGAATGGACTCTGAGTACTCTATATACTGCACGTTATAATTTCGTAGGAACTGAAATTTCTATGAAATTTTGAATAATGTGTGTTCAATAAAAATCCCTATACAAATGGTCGAATATTTAATATAATTATAAATTCACTGTTATAATTATGCGTACTCTTTTCTAGGCCCAAATTTTATCTCTGTAAAAACAAATATTTATTTTTGTATCTCTTCTCTTCCCTAGAGTTGGTTTTCTTTTATACAATCTTATACATTTCAATTCTCCCTCCCTCTCTCAAAAGCCTGCCAAACTTGAACCCGAATACTCAATCAGGATAATATTTCTCCAAAAAAAACAATTTCACTGGGCAAGCATATAGGTGAGTGCAAATTAAAAATGTCCGGGTGTATGGTTTGATGCATTTGCATGGATAATCTAACATCGAAGACACTTGAATATTGAAAAAGTATTTGAAACTAAAATTATTTGAGGAAGACCTCACACAAAATAATCGACGAAGCGACGCAAGTTTAAAAACTGCAGTGCACTTACAATCTAATTCCTGGCTTTAAAAAAAGTTAAATTAAACGAAGCCCTGATGGGTATAGTGTCATGTGGTTCAACTGTATGTGAATAAACTTATCACAAAGAATCTATCTAATTTCAAGTTTTTAATATATCTGTAATCGATTCAGTTTAATTATGCTTCTTCTACGACAACACGTTGTATCCGAAATTTAAAATGACGAGTTGAAATAGCATCATCCTCAAATCGTTTGACTTGATCGTTCATTGTTCGATGAGACGTCCAAGCGTGTTGTTTCAGCAGATGTTTGAAGCTATCCATTGCTTTGAAAAAAAGGAGAAATGAAGACACAGACGGGTTCCGGATAGTCGCAGGTGTAATAGAGGTGCTGGGATTACCAAACAATTTTTGTGGAGTAAGGAGCGAACTCACTTTCCAGAAAGAATGGCTTACAATATCTGAGCATGTTGTATGTCCCATTCTGACCACCTTGGTTAAGAATTCTGGGATTTTTGGTTTTTGCAATGCTATAATGCTATCAGGAGGATGAAGCAGCGAATGCGTGGATGTTCCCGCTTTAGCTGTACGACTGCGACGAGTGATGCCCCTCGTCCCCCGCAGATGACTCCCACCTCTTGATTTGCTGCGCCGTCTAGCTGGCTTTTTCGAGGCAATAGCCCATCGGTCTTCATTTACCTGTGTTCCCTGCTCCCATGTCTTCTCATTTTTTTTCTGTTTTTGAGTAAAATCTTAGCCCAGGAAAGAGAACGAGGAGGTGGGGGGGGGGGGGGGTATTTTGGTCGTCGTGAAAGAACGTAGCCGCGAATCGCAATCATACAGAGAGTCTCTCGTCGCTCGTGAAGATCCGGTCGTGAATAATGGAATTGAATCCGAGACTGGCACACCTATCCCTGCAGAACGCGTCGAAACGTGGAAAATTCTTACTGCGGGGTGTTGCATAATTCATCTACTGTGCCACTACGTCTCGGAATCGTCATCTTCGCGATCGACTGCATAACGGGAGAACTTCCGCCTCTGTCGGTGCAGTGAGGGCAATCAATGACCGTCGTGACTGCGTGCTTGATCAGCGCAGATTTTTATGCTGGCCCGGAGGGAGCCGAGATCCGGATACCAGCGTTTAATCATTTCGCTGGGTTCATGATGAATGGAAGGCGCATTGCCAGACAAGAAGACGGCATAGGAAAGTAGGGCTCTGGCTGCGTCGAGGTGGACGCCGAAGAGGTTCCCTAATCAATTGTATATGTTTCGGCTTGTCCGATGTGTATTTTACGCTCATAAATCTTTCCCTGACGATAAAAGCGAGCGCATAATCACGCGTACTGCTCCTCGAAATGAACCGGTGCAGGGTTTCGAAACTTTTTCTCCGCGAGTGGAACCAGGCCCAATAAAATGCAGCATTGTTTGCGTACCGCATTCTGATGCCTCAAGGGAAAGCATTGATTCTAACTTCAAATTAAGAAATTGTAGAAGTCTCCGCGCATTTCTTTCAGTCATAATTTGGCGTGCTCTCCATATTTGAAATTTTAGTTTTCGGCTTTCTTCACTCGACTCCACTCTTCTTTCTCGTTTCATATTTTATTCATTTTTCCCCTCTTCATGCATACTTCCAGTCAAATTTACGTCTCTTCGGGGATCCCATCCTTACCGCAGGAAAATCTCGCGTGCCACCTGCTGGCAGGTGTTTACGTACCCCTCAGAGGTACTTTTATGCACCATAAGGATTGGGTGTGCCTTGAGACGGGTGCGAGATGTTGCTGACGTATAAATGTGCATATAGGAAGGAGTATTGTTTTATACGTGTGTTTGAAATCGGAATTTGGACAACATTGAATGGAAAGCATGAGAAAGAAATCCAGAAGGTTGAACATAAAGAACAAGTTTCATGGAAATTGTGAAATATGATCCCGTTGTGCCACGTTCTTCGTCGAGCGAAATTAGATCCCTGGTCCGTGAACAGCGGCATTCTTCAGAATGATACCATTCAGGAAAAACTGTTGGAATCGGGCCCTATATAGTATATACAGTGGTACCAAGGTCGCAGATTTTTCTCGAAAAGCTACTACAGTATAAATCTTATACAAAGGCCTCCTTTTAGTGATTTTTTTCGTTCGATAGTCGCCTGTCTAAAAAGTAATTTTCGTAAAACCCGAAATTGAAGCTCGAAATGGGACTGCCAGCATATTTTAAAACTGCAAAAATAACCTTTTTGTTGTTCTGCCCCTCATCCGCATATGTTTCCATCTTCTTGACGAATTCCCCGTTATTCCCATTGATATTTAAATTAAAGCATCCGTGAACTTGTAGGAGGACTCGGATAATCCGAGATGATGGCGCATTTGCCCTTGAAATTAATCCTGGATAATCCAGTGAACATCTAGTTCAATGCGTTCAGCTTTTCAAGAAAGTTACATAACCAAAATATATGAACAAACAATTATTCAATCAAAAATATACAGAAATGTTCCACTCAAAATTATGAGTCCTCCATGTGGCATTTTCCTCGATGAAGTGAAATCAGGACCCGTTGAATTTCATGCGTGATGCACTAAACTACTAAAGCCCAAACAATTGATTTTTGATAGATTTCAAAAACACTGTAAGGGTTCGGAAGGGATGAGCCATGTCGAACAGGTTTATTTCACTCAGTTGATAAATTTGTAGTACAACAATCTTCTCACTGGATATGTCGTTCACCAAGCTACCACTTTACTTTCCGACTTCTTCGCCTTCTCATAGAACTCAGATACAGTACTCGCATATGAATATTTCAGTCAGCGAGGCACATACTGTATACCTTATAAAGTGTCTTCAACAATGAGTACTCGCTGTATCTTTAAATTAATGGTTACAATCACGGACCCAAAAAAAATATCCTCGATTCCTGACGCTGAAAAATTCCTGGCGGAGGAAGATACCGACCTGATGAGCCAACCGGACTTGCTGTGACAGTGGCTCCTCGGGTTTCAGAGCACGTGTATGCAAATGATTTCGTGGTCAAACTCGGCGTTTGGGTTTCCTTATGTTTCTTCCTTTTCTCGTGCTTCTTACCCCCAGGGCATGGCATCCCCGTGGTTTGGGATCCTTACAAGGCGAGGTCTGGAAGCTCATGAAGCACTTGGGTGTCCACACGACGTCGTTGTCTGGATTGACGATTTTTATTTTTATTTTCGGCTGAGCAGGGGTCGGAGTTCGCTGATGCGCGAATCTTATGGACATCGGGTGTCGCGGGCTGAATAAAAAAGAAGTCTCGGAAACCTCGGCGTTTCTTTTGTGTGACGTGCCTTTCGCATATAGCTTCAAACAATGACCTTTGGTGTACATTGTTCATATCAAAAATAGGGTGAAATTAATTCTCACACAAAATAATCGGCAGTTCCCCTTGGAATGGCTGGAAATTACATTCGTTTTCAGAAAATTTCCCAGATAGCGTCACCAAGTAATTTTTCGCTACTCATTATTTCAGGGGAAACGAACTCTCGAAAGGCAAGAAAAATATTTTGGTCCCGCCCTGTATTTGGATTTCAATTCAAGCGAACACTTGTCACAACTTGACATAGTGTAAGTAACCCATGCAGAGAGCAATAGAATCTTGAAAAAATGTATGACAACTTGAAGCGCACAAAAACAGAGTAGAATGAAGACACAGATAAGAGATTGTGCGTGTGCTTCTAATTTTCACGAGTAAAAATGCGCAAAAACTCTTTAAGAAATTCCGGTTTTTGTATCGCAGAAATATGAAGAAAATGACAAGAAAAAAAAAAAAAGCCGCTAACATCATGATACAATTTTTTCAGTACCTCTCGATTATCCACATGCTCCAATTGCCATTAATTCACTAATCTGACGAAATACAATAAACTTGGAATCTTGAACTGAAAATTGAGTCGGATTTTTTTATGCCTCGGTAAAATCCTAATACAGTATTGTTTTCGTCTCAAACATATGGTGAATTTTGATGAACGAGCGTAAAGGGGAGACGGTAACATGCGGAAAAGGTCATCGAATGCAAGATACCATCGAATTTAAAGGATTGAAAAATACGAGGTTTGATGCTGATTTTTTTTATATTTTCGCTATAAAAACAAGTTTGGTCTCACATTCAAGTACGTACGAGACTCGAAATTCCGTCTCTGCAAAATATATTTTATGGGGCATTGATGGACAGCTGACATTTTGAGCGCAGCCCATTCATGAATGAAATTTGACCATACAATGTCGTTCCCATTTCGAGGAGCTCTTCAAGCTTCGATGTCGGAAAGATTTTCCGGGAGACGCGAATGTGGCGCATTGTTGGTGGTGCGACAAATACGATGCCACACAACATTTCGACAGCTCAGAAGGGCTCTTGATGTTCGGGCGTCGAGAGTTCTTGACCGCAGCCCGAATGGGCTCTCGGTCCATTTCCAAAGACCCGCAGATAATTTTTCCGCGACACAGTTTTATGGTCAGACTGCGTCAATTCTCATAAACGTCGCTAATTTCGGCCAACAAACACATTTTCTCGCTGCCCTCTACAATAATTTCCGTTTTCAGAATACGGTAGATTATTTCTCGCGCGCCCGGCTAGCTAACTAAATTCACCTTGCATGACAAGTTAGTTAGTTTCAAGCATTTCGATTTCGCTTCATGAGTGCGAATATATTTCACTCAAGTAAAAAATCCCATTACATGAAAGTTCAAGCATTTTACTCTTTTGCGCACATTGAGAAATTGCCCTGAGAACCGCGGTTCACCCGAAGCACTTTACGCTCTTGATTAAATTGTCCTGCTTGGAGTGCATTTCTCGGACAGGAAAGAGAGGCCTCTTGCTCTATGCCCAATGGTTCTGCTTGACTTCCCCACCGGAAGCTGACTCACTAGAGGATCCTTTCGGTACGAAGGGTAATCAATACCATTGGGAGGCTCAATGGCTACTTATACCGCGCATTAACATAGCATGTTTGGCGAACGCGACATTGCTTCGACAGCACATTCATCTTGAAACTTTGTTTGGGCACGATTTTTTCATTTTATTAAGGAACGCGTGCCAGATAATTTGCCGACGTTATACTTCATTATCTGCGAGAACGCAATTGTAGGCAGCTCGACGATCTTCATCAGCCGTTTGAGGGAAAGCCTCATTGGCTGAAATTTAGAAGTTTCAAGTGCTGCACAGTATCATTTTTTCAAAAATAGAACTGTAATTCAAATTTTTAACGAAATTTTGTTTAAAATCAACAGTTTCGAAGATTACCTCAGATTGGTAAAATATAAGAAGAATACTGAAATCCCTTCGGAAATTAACAGCAGGAAATTGAGTCAAGGACATTTTTCGGGTGCTTTTCGATCGCCAAAATTTTGCAATATTTTCCCATGACCCTTGATCTACAGGTATTTCCATCCAAATGATCTCGAACATATCCTCACTTTCAGGCTGTTGTGATCTATCCTCGGATTTCTCGTATATAGGTCGCACCTAAGTTTCCAGAGGAATTTCGGGGAGAAAAGTACGGTCTATTATATCGGGCGAATATGGTGTCTTATTGATGCGAATACAAACCCTCGCTCTTTGTTGAAAAATAGTTCGCCGGAGTCGTTCGAACTTTTGTGAGCGTTCTAGCGCACTCCATTTTTTCGCAACTATTTGAAAATGAACATTTTTGAGGCTCTTCTTGGGGATATTACGCAAGGAATAATACCGCTGCTTAAAAAGCCTTGAATGAATTTGTTCAATCAGATGCTTCAATCCCATCCTGTTTTCTGCCGCTCTGCGTTCTCTCTGTGCCACGCATTTTGAAGATAAATCGAAATTGAATTGAACTCCAGACTGAATGGATTTTTTCTCGCATAGACGACCTCACGAAACTGCACCCCATGCCCGGAGTCCTCGTGCTTTTCGGCAAAAAGATTTTCCGCGTGATTTCGGATTTTAACCTAAATGAAGCTCAACAACTCACGCAGAATATTCAGTTTCATGCGCGGCATGAAATTGCAGTCGGGTTCTCGGCCAGAAGCAGTATGAGATCAATCAGTTGCCTGTCTGGATTTGTCGGCCTATGTTTACATCGTTGGACGAGAGGAAGAAAGCGCCAAGAAATGATTGAGTACTCAAGTGGGTTACTGGTCAGAAAAGAGGTGACGCAGCGGTTCAATGCTTCAGCGTAGTGAGGCATGGTATTCTGCAAGTTGAGCGGAAAAAATGGGAGACCTTCTCATCCTACATGCAATCCCGGAATGGGGGTCAATATCTTCCTCATCGCTGATGATTTCAATGAATTATTCGATGGAATTCAGGCCATTTTCTACAATAGTAAAAAACTTAGAACGAACAGAAGTATGTACAAAATTGTGCATCAGCGGTTCAATCTATGGTTGCATCGATTAATCACGGAGTCAAACCTGGAAAAAAACGCCTTGCATAAAGATCTGCTGAAATAATTTATCTGGAAAGATGGCTTCAGATTCGTTAGACTCGGTTCTGTTTCCATTTCGTAAATTGTCGAAATACTGGACTCTCAAAAATTTCATAGTTGTAGTCTGGGCAATTCGTTTGGTTAACGATATTATTTGTGCGCATCTGGCATGAGGTAGCAATTGTGTGAATACATTCCTTCATATTCCAGTCCGATGATGTGCAAAATGTTTCAGGGGAGAAATTGCATATCCTGACAGAGTTTGAAATTTTTTTGTAAAGGATCTAAGGAACAATTTTGTATCGTGCAGGGATTATATCCATTATTCATACATCTGGTCAAAGAAAATATCCATTTGTACTTATATTCCTGGAATACATAGTAGGAATACAAATGCTTTTTCCATTTTCACGACTTGTGGTCGTCCAAAGATCAGTGTTACCAAAAATTTCTGTCGGTGGGCGGATAAGAAATCGCTGAACCCCTTTTCCATCGCATATATCCATCGCCCTCCCGGTTGAGTCGAATATTCGGGTTCAAACCCTGCTGGCAATGCCGTAACCCTTGTGTTTCAAGTCCGGTGATTGTACTGGAACTGGTGTGCTTGTCATTCAGGAGGTGGGAACCCCCGTCAAGACACAGCTGTACAAGCACCCGTCGCACGATCGAGTGACTGCGGCTGGCGGACGAAAGGGAGATTTCTTTCCATGATCTGGGTCGAACAAGAAGAGTAACGATCCGACAGCTCATCCCGCCTCGCGATAATGAGGCATTCCATAGGGCTGCTTTGCCAAAAAGGGGGAAAAACTCCAGTTTCCCGGGAAGAAGGAGGAAAACGTCATAATGTTTTTAATATCCGACGAAACTCAATCTGAGTCTCGACTAAATTCCTCATTCGCAGACTTTTGCGAAGTATCTCATCAACGTACTTCAACTTATACTTACAAGTTCAACAGGGGAGAATGAGTCAGAATCGAAATTGTTTTCATCCTTGGATCGTGCCTTGTTGAGTCCTTTCAGAAATGACAAAAAATGATGAACTATGAAAGGAAGTCGGCATGCTTTTGGGAAACAATTTAAAGACACGTAATATATAGTGCCCGAAGCGAATATATTATTATGAATCACCGAATTCTGGACAAAAGGGTAGTTGAAATTATCAGAAAAAATATTGTTACTGTAAAACATCAGATAAAATGCAAATATACTATGCAAGTTTAAAACAACCTCGTTCATCCAAGATAATCACCGGATGGTTTCGCTCGGTCATTATTTACAATCGCGAATGAATGAATTATATTTCGAATAGATTATTATTGGCAGGATATCGCTGATGTAACTGCATTTCTTAATGTTCAACATATTTTCCGAACGTCGGTTTGAAGTTTCAGTTTTATACGAAGTCGATGATGTGCAGTTGTTGGCTTATTTCGCTTCTGATATCATTAATTTATTTGTTTTATAGCTTTTTGTTACGCATGATATTGATTTTCAATGTCTAATTGAATTCAAGTCAAATCCATTAAAAATCAATTCGGACGAAATGAAAGAAATACCACGGTGTTCCTTTTGACCGAATTTTCATACCGACTAGAGTATTTGAATCCGAGGTTTAATTTAAACCTAAATGCTCGATGTTCTGTTCTCTAACAAATGAATATTATTTGAAAGAAAACTGAAATTAGTGAAGCGCTGGATTCCACTAAATCATATAATTTCTCACATGGCCGCTGAGGACTTGAAACTTTGAACTCGAAATATGTCATCGAAACTATAGAGAATCAAGAAAGATACTACGAATTCAGGGTCCTAGAACTTTTTCTCATTACGGAGTGAGCCCCGAAGCTTCCGCTTCCCTTGAAACAATCCAGTGTTCTTTTCAAAGTAAAGCAGCTTCCTCCGAAAGTTACGACATTCTTTTCTATCCATAACGAAGTCTGCCTGTGGAATTGTCAAGTTTGCTCGCTTGTTTGCGTTGGTGCTACATCTACAGTCCTTTTCCAATCTTCCCCGTTTTCATCATGATGATCTCAATTCTTCCCGGGTGACGTGTGCGTATCTTCCAGGAACTGCCGAAGCACCTCATTCAAAAATAATATAATTACGAAAATTTTTGAAAGGCTAGTGGGAAGGCAAGATAGAAGAACCCATGTGACAACGTGAGGTCCACAGGAAAAAAAAAAACTTTCGCCGAAGAGAATATCAACCCTTCTTCCTCCGAGGAAGTGGTTACTTCATGGGGGGGGGGGGGGGGGGGGGGGGGTGGGGGGGGGTAGGTATTTCTAGGAGCGAAAAGAACCTACACGTATATGCCATGGATGTTTACCACTTTTCCTCCTCACTGTAAGTTGCAATTTTATGCTATTATGCGTAGAGAGAGAAAAATATCACCTCACGCGGTGACGAGACCATTTTCAGCCAGTTTCCGATTCACTATCTCTGTAAAGTGTGCATAGTTATGGATCCCAATCTACCCAGTGACTCGCATTATGCGATATCGACTTCGACGACCGACCTGAATTGCTGCTGTTTCGTATATACGGCCGATGGCGACGCTGAACTCATTACCTCCGCAGTGCTGATGCACCGTCCAACTTTTCCTGTGATCAGCAGCGCGCTTTTGCGAGAGAAACTCCGAACTCTGCTCGTCAATGCAAGGAATCTTCAGGCACCGCAGAATAAATAAGAAAGTTTTCTCTCATTTGAAACATGATATCTTCGGTGATTAAAAAAAAAAAAGCGAACTGGCTTCTCAGGTTCTTCTACAGTTGGCTCTCGAAAAATTGGGTATCCTGCAGGTTAGAGAGTAGTCACTTGATTTAAGGCTGTCATTTTTGCCCAAAAGCGATCCCAAGAATCAGGTGCGGTCCATGCGGTAGATATACCAGTACTGTATGTTCCTTTCCAGAAGCAAGGTGTTCTATGCTCAGGTTGAAATAACATGCGAAATTACAATGCATTTACTTTGGATCATCAGCGTTTGCCTCAAGATGAGCATTCCGCTGTTCTTGCTGCTTGTATTGTTTTTTTCTCCCTGAATAAATCTGCGGCCTCTATCGGAGCCATATGTTGGCTTTGTTGATACGATTTGTTGGTGTTCTTTTTTCGGGCCTCTCTATTAATAACACGTCCGCAAATTCAAAAATTGCTGCCTTTTCGTATTCGGTTCTTGGTTTAGCAGAAAATATGGTATATGCTTAATTAAAATTTGTTTAATATTTGGTATAATAAGCTGGTTATATTCTCATTGCTTACTGGTTAGAGTCAAGTTCAATATTCTTCAAAACACCGTATAATTTTTCGTTCAAACAAATACTGTACAAACAATGAACATACATAACCCGGAGAAAACGTGAAGACATCTCAGAATTTGTCTAAACCGATTACTTGAAACAAATTCAATTTCCCAAAAGTTTGTCTATATCATTTTCATGTGAAAAAACGTATGTACATTGCATTTTACTATGCAATTGACTCGAGTCAAATGCAATCACGGAATCAACCTCTACGGCCTCTCTCAAGCAACTTACTTAGAATAATTATTTTCAGATTTCCCTGCTTTTCTTTAAAAAAAATCGAGGCTCGAAAATTCTCTCAGATATATTTCAAACATATTGAACCCTGAACTAATTTCAAAACCTAAACGTTCCTCGGCCAAAGTTATACGTCCGCACGCGGGGAAACCTTTCGAAGGTTGGTCATTCAATCGCTTTAAAATATTCAACTGGTATTGGGTTCCCCGATGGGCAACCGAAATCGCTGATGTGGAGGCAGCAGCTACGGTAATCAATGAAAATTTTATCTATGAAGTGTGATAATCGTTCAAACTTTTGAGTTGGATTTATTTACTCGGGAATCTGTATGCACCGTTCTCACTCATAGTCTCAGCATTCGAGCTATCTTATTCCACAAGGCCTTTATACAATTTTAATATTTCAATATAGCACTCAATATTGCATGCCCCTCTAAAATTTACGCTGAACATTCGGGTGCACTTCTCACCTGGAAGCCTTTTGGTGTTCTCTATACGAACTTCTTCGGGTACCAGGATGAATAATAAGACATGTTTCCGCTACAAGAATCTCAGAGCGAAGAATTATAACGGGCTGAATACGAAGTGCCTCGAACATTTTTGCAATGAGCTTGCTTGTTTTTTTTTTTTTATAGATATTTGCATGCGGAGCAAACTCTACTCTATCTCTCTCGTTTTTAAGCTTTTCGAACTTTGTTATGCATCCTTGTACTCTGTGCGCTTGGATAGATGTGTAGGCAAATTGGATACAAAACTGCAAATGCGATGGAGATTACCCAGTTTCGTCGTTGCCACTTCAAAACGTGGGATCGGGCTTAGCTTTTTCCAGCTTGAATGGACGCAAAACTTTTCCATCCTCATGAAAAAGACATAAAACTTTCGATTGAGAGCTCAACTGTCGAGAGCTTGTCCAGCATAGACTGATGCCACCAGAATGATGTCCGGAAAAATGTGTCAATTTACTACGTGCGAGGATCGATTCTCTCCTCTCGGTCTAGTGATGAAGTTCCCCGTGACATATAATAAATTCTATAAATACGTCATCCTGGGAGGAAGAAAAAAGTTGACCGAACTTTTAGAAAATGGTTCTTGTGCTCATTCATTTTCTCCAGTTACAAGAACTCTGTGAACCTCGACCAAAAAAGACGTGCTGAAGGTTGATTGAACTTTGTGAACGCTGGAAAACGGAAAATAAAGCTTTCTATTCATTCATTCATTCGTTCTGTGAACCGGATCAGTGAATATTCCGTGTACAAATAGTTCTTACATTAGATGCTTTTTGGTCTGATACTTCGAGGAGGGATATTTTTACTTTTTTTAATGCAACGGAATATCTTCGAGTTTTGTGACATTTCTCGGAAATTCCTCTCTCATCGGGAATAAATCCGACTTCATGTGTGAATGAAGCAGCTGTTTGAAAGGAAAGTTCATTCCGACTGGAAAAAATTATGTAATCCGAATTTTTTATGTCTGACAGTCTTCTCATGAAGAACGGATGCAACGAAGAGAGATGCCTGAAAATGAAATTAAAATCATTCTATTCTTGACTTTCGTTGAGTCTGTTCGGTCCAATGCACATCCTGGAACTCTGCCGCGATCCGCGAGAACAAATATATACTGTATAAAAAAACCGTTAACTGGTACCTCGTCGGAGCCGGCATTCATTTTTCCAAAGAGCAGTCCTTTTTTTGTCACCGTCACACTCTGGGCTTTCAAATGACACCTCCGTCTGTGGGTTTTGAAGCGAGATCTTTTCGAAAGTATCGTCTTGTGGGACTGGTCTTTTTGTCTTGCGATGTCCTCGGGACGCCTTCCACGATATGACTTCACAGCTTTATCCTCTGTTCTATTCGAAATGTATACCGCCTCATGAAAACTTGTTCCAGCTTGGCTTCTCAAGTGCTGGTCCTTCCTTGCTTTTCGACAATGCCGTAGATGGGATTGTAATATTGCTGGCAGGGGGGGGGGGGGGGGGGGTTAATCGCAAGGACTGAGCGTCGTTTCCATTTACGAGAGGGCTGCGACGGGTGCTCATAAAAAGCCTTCTTAATTTTTGTGATTTTAATGCTTGGTTTTTTTATATTACGAATTTTAAAAAAATTATGAATACATCACTGCTTTTCTCCTGGAGGGAATTTAGTTGCGTCCATCTGGCTGGTTCAATCTACTGCATTCTACCGCCTTGCGAATAAATCCCCAACTGTAGCACAACCCATCAAATTCCAGTTTTAAGACAGACTATCTCACCTCTTGATTCCGATTTTCGTGATAGTCACACTGATATAATTGAAAGTTTAAAATTTGGGCATCTTTCTAAATAGGCTGAAGCATTAAGGAAGCTGAAATTTATTTTTCACGTGATCAATCAATTTCAAGGATAAAAAAAATAGAAAGTTGATGTGATTTTTCTTAGCCGCTGTATGTTCAGAATTTTAAAAATCCAATGCCTGAAAGTCTTGACCTTGCTTCGAAATTACTGATTATTGTGGAATTACTTTTGTTCAAGAAAGATTAGCAATACGTGAAGAATGCTTTCTTCCTGGATAAATTGCGTTCGCTTCAGCTATAATCATTCGTTCATAATAACTTAGGTATCACAATAATATCATCGAATATCATCAGGCCAAATTATTACAATATTGGTGAATGTGCGACATCGCTTCGACATGTTTCAATGCAACATAGGAGTGACTTCGTGGTGCGTAAATTTAATTGTTATCTGTCGTTTCGAACGGCTGGTCAATTTTGTGGACTTGAGGTTGCGCATTTGCTTCAATTTCCAAAAAGCTGAGACAAAATAAATGCAATATAAATAAGTGGAATGAAAAAATTCAGTACCGACACTGGATCCGAGAGTCGATAAGAGACGAAACCGCGTTGACTTCTGCGGAGAAATGGCCGCACTGAACGCAGGTATCGCTTTCGTGGATTATTCCCAAGCACGAAATCTACGTTTTCGATCCCACATTGGATTCACGTAGATTCAGATTGCGGGAGGAATGATCCCTTTTTTCGAGTTCCCAATATATTCTAAAGATGGATTCTCATGAAACCTCGAATGTGGAATTCTTCCGGAGTTTTAGTTTTTTTCTGTTCACTTTGTATCTATTTATACCTTGTAGTTGAGTTTTAGAATCTGTTTTATCTCAATATTTGACATATATTTGATAGTTTGAAGGAATGGGGGATTCTTCTGCTGTGTGAGTTACAAGAAGTTGTCGTTTTGAATTTATAGAAAATCCTTTGATTTTTTGAAAAACTTACGACAGCTCAAGAGCTGACGCAGTAGACGAATACATTCGGTCACAACCTTCTTCAAGAGTTCCTATTTTTCTGACAGTGTCAGAGGAAAAAGTCATCGAAGAACTTGTCAGGTACTGAGCTGAAGGAAAAAATAAAATAAAAACTTCGACGAATCATATAAAGAACAGTCGAGGAATCTGACCTTTACGTATAGGAAAAACAATTGGTGTCGCCCTAATGCCCGAACTCCGAACATCGGAAGACACACCTTTTTCACTCAGAATGTAATTTTAGTATTTCGCATATTGCCAGTTTATGAATGAATTCTTTAGCCTTTCTCTGAAGTTATTATCGTATGAGTTTTTAATTAGATGACTAAATTTTGATAAGTAATATCAGTCGAGGAATTGGATTTATTTTCACGTAGCGGCGAGACTCACCGGAGTTTACGAAACAGCTCTTTCTCTATTTATGTTCATTGACGGTACGCCGCACGTCTTCAATATTTCCGTTTTCAATTCACCCAAGGTGATCGCGAATTACTAATTTTAAACTCCACCTAGAAGGTTCCACCGTGCGTGGGTGTGAAATTTAATAAAGCCAGAGTACAGGCAATTTTTCCTTCAATGACGTGATGCCGTTGCCTTCTGGAGCTAAAACGGAGGTGGCTGTGCCAAGTTTTAATACGACAGAGTCGCATTTTCCACTACGCTGAATTGACGCCGGAACGAAAATGAGAAGATAGACGGTTTTAATGAAGCAGAACGCAGGCGAGGCGGGCATGATAACGCGGGGACACAAAAAAGGCGCAAAAAGTTCTCAGGCGAAACCATCGCGGGGTGATTTATGGAAAAACGTTTGTCTGTGTGGATCGCAATGATGCATTGCGTGTCCCGAGAGTATATAGAAAAGGAACCCGAAAAGAACGAGAGAGTTCCGATTCGGAACTCGTGAAAAAAATGGAGCCCGAAAGAAAAATTATTGATCGGCGATTCGCGCTGGAAAGTGATACTCGCGGTGAGGAGTCGATCATCTGTCTCATCTCGAGAAAGGATTGAATGCTTCCCATGGGCAGAAGATCGAGGATAAACTAATCAAAGATTTACTGCGCGGAATGACGCCTGATCACCGGTTGCAGCTGGCGTGGGATCCCAGGGGACGGCTCCCGCCCTGACGAGTACTTCCCATCTGCTTGAGTGTTTCGAGGCGACTGATACCCATGACTCGTCCGCAGGTGAACCACCAGGCCTGGGATTTGGATGACTTTCTCTGTGATCTTTACATTGCCATGGATGTGACATGTAGT
Organism: Notodromas monacha; assembly: GCA_905338405.1. Lineage (NCBI taxonomy): Eukaryota > Metazoa > Arthropoda > Ostracoda > Podocopida > Cyprididae > Notodromas > Notodromas monacha. The sequence goes on along the minus strand of CAJPEX010000003.1, from coordinate 66,972 downwards.
ACCTCTTCCATCCTCAACCTCGTCGCCATCAGCATCGATCGGTAAGATACACATTACGGTAGTTTCCATTACTAATTGGCCCAGCATCTGCTCAAATATTAGTCGACATCAAAGTACTTATTCTGGCTCGAAATGTCAATTGATTTGCCCTGAAAATGCAATACGCTCTTTCATCGTTTTCTTGAAGGATTCTGTTGAATTTATTACTAATGCTTCTGTTACTACATTAATCTCGTCGAATACGTCAAATTGCGATATAATCTGAACTAAATATTCCGGGAAGGAATTTCAAGTAGATTTTCGACCGATTAATTTTTTAAAAAGATAATGCATTTCAGACACAAAAATGCAATCTTCGCCTGAGGCTGTAAGTCGCTGTCAGATGTTGAACGTCATGCAATACCTAAATTTAACTCGAAGACCGATCCTTTCAAGAACTCGCTGGTCATTACGATCATTCTTGACAGAATGTGCCGGTTTTTTCTTGATTTCCTCTCGAAATACTGTTTGCGAAACGGTCAAAAGTGCAGAGGATCTCAAGGGGTTCGAACAAAAGTTCTCGGAATAGAAATGAAAATGGCATCTAATTGAGCTGAAAAAAAATATTTCAAGGGAAAAAATATTTATCGGCACAAGAAAAAAATCAGCCCTGTTTGACACAATTTTTTGAGCGTTTTGCAAAATTCACCCTGGCAGAGCTTTGCTCTACAGTTTTTGCCTATAGGTCTTCCAAGGTAATTCCGCCATTTTAATCAAGAGCCCCGTGAACCAAGAGCCGCGTGGCGGCTGTGAAGGTGGCTGTTGATGAAAATGGCGGATTTACCTTGGAAGACCTGGAGGCAACCCTTGGAATTGAAGCCAGCACGTTGATTTCAAGAATTCTGAGGGGAAAGATGGGCTACAACAACAAAAAACTGCAGGAAGGGCGCCTCATCTTTTGAGTGCAGAGCAAAGCTCTGCCACTGTGAATTTTGCAAAACATTCCAGAAATTTGTCAAACAGGGCTGATTTTTGTGTGCCAACGAATATTTTTTCGCTGAAGAATAATTTGTTTCAGCTCAATTATATGCCATTTTAATTTCTATTCCTAGAACTTTTGTTAGAACCCTCGTGTATGCAGAGTTTCGCACTTTTGAAGCGCCCCTCAGGCGAATAGAGAAGACGATTAGCGGATGGAATGCGGGATGGACGTGCGAGCAAAAATTTCATAACCGGAGCACCGGTGTTTGTCTTCTTTTTCCTTTTTCTTCTAATATTCTTGCTGGGGACGCGATGGTGCCATGCGGGGCAAGGGCATTTCAATATCGGACCCCGTCGGGGGACGGAAAATGTGATGAATCGTGTCCGATGCGCAGGTACATCGCAGTGACGAGGCCGATAAAGTATGCTAAGCACAAGAACAACAGCAGGGTCGCTCTGACGATCGTGCTAGTTTGGGCGATTTCAGCGGCCATCGGGATTCCGATCGTGACCGGGCTTAACAACACGCCGGACCGGGACCACAGCATCTGCGCCTTCTTCAACTCCGACTTCATCATCTACTCCTCGCTCTCCTCCTTCTACATCCCGTGCATCATCATGGTCGTGCTATACTTCAGAATCTTTAAAGTGAGCGTTTCCTCTCCACCTCAAAGATGTTTTGAGCAATGATGCGCGGTAAAATCTCGTTACAACCAACCTTTTGGGGACTTCAGCAAAATTGTGTTATACTGATATTTTTTGTAATGAGACTTTCAAAATTTATGAGAGGGAAACATTTTCCCATCAGATCTGCCTATAATCAATTAGATCTTGCTATTCTGATGTTTTCAGCTTTTAAATTATTGTTTGAAAAACTGAGGGATTTTTAAAGAAAATTAGGTCCAATAATGCATTCCATCACTTGGAAAAATCTCTTTACTCTGAGAGAATGATCTATTTTACCATTTTGGAAGCATGCGTGTCATTGATTACAGCCTCCATCCATGCTAAAACACCCAGTTAGTCACATTTGGGATCAGAAATTTCAGAATTTCGTCAGTCTTAGTCAGAAAATTTCTACGTAGAGAATCTATCGGACATTTCTCAAAAAAGTTCATTTTACTGGAATTGGGAAGGTTGTTATACCGAGATTATTTCGAGATGTCGGGATTTGAGAAAAAGTTTGTTATACTGAAAACATGCGTTGTAACGATTGCAACGAGATTTCACTGTATAACCTCGAACGTGTTGGGCGAATGACCAGGTGCATTCGCTCGGTTAATCAAATGCAGTGGGACTATACTACTATATGAGATCCGATTAAGCGGGCATCCGACTAACTCTACAAAAATCTAGACAGATGCTTTGGGATGAAAAAGGCGGCATGCATGCCTCTTAATTTGAACATGAGCCGCTTCATTTTCCCAATTGAATAATTATCCAGGATAACGCATTAGGATTTTAGGGAATTTACTTTTATTTTCATTTAAAAAAATGAAATTACAGGAGGAAGCAAAAAATTATGCAACGAGGATCTGACGTGATGTTACCGACATTCCAGCAGATATCCTACGCTAAAATGTTCACAGATCGTCCTTATTTAATCACACAATTTGCTTCTCTTGTTTCTCGTGATATCTTAATTTAATCTCTTTTTGTATCTTAACTCTCGAATGCATGCTCCGCTTTTATCTGAATTCCAGATGGATGCCCTCAAAATATGCTTTTCAGTCTGACGGAAATGAAGGAGTTAAACTGCAATTTAAATTGCCAGTTGTCGGTCCTCTGGTGTTCTTTGAATTCAAAAATTTTTATGCAACGCGTTCGGTTAATCAAAGCATTATCCGTTTTGATAATTGCGGCTCAACTACAGGATTTATACGCATGTAGATAAAACGTTTCTCATTACTCGCATTTATGTGGTATGCACGTCTGTACGGGTAGTACAGTATGTCTGATCGAACCGAACATTTGCGACCACAAGTATAAACGCCTTTATCCCAAAGAGCTGAAAGCATGACGTCATTCGTCCTATTGCATACGTCAGAAATACCGAATGCCGAAAACATGACTTGAATGAGCCTCGAAAGTTGGAGTTCAGTGCGCAGTTCTCAAAGTGGTTTAATTACCCATGGTAATGGTCGCTGCTATTCGAGAATTCAAGATGCTGACAACAGATTCTGAGCGTATGAAAAATTATATGCGCTGATAAATTTAATATCTGTGGCATTTTGAGTGGTCCGCATCAAATCCCACGCGTAGGCCATGAGAACCAACGTCATCCACATGCAGTGCATGGGATAAAATATATTTATTTGAGTTACAGCATAGAACAGGTTTCTTTCGGTTTTTTTTTTCTGAAGCTTACATTAAGTATGCATTCGGGTTCGCATTGATGACGCTGAACACGACCAGGAAATTTGTGACGCTTTGGGCATTCGTAGTTACTGGTCCACGCTCCACAGGGAGCCATTAACTGCGTTCGTTCCAACCGGGGTCGTAAAATACAAAAAAAAAGTGTGCGAAGAAAGAAAAATGACCTGCCGGGATAATTGAGCTTGGAAGAAAATTGCAGGAGGAAACTTTTGCTAGCAATGAACATAATAGTCCCTGGCGGGGAATTCGGAAATACTGTAATTTAAAAGCCTTTTGTTTCGAATGCATCGTCTGAGTTCACAGAAAATCGCATTAATCTAGAACATTGTTACTTATCCATGATTCTGAAAAAAGGCACACTTCTTGTGCTTGCAAATATATACTACTCTCCATTGTTTTACGTAGCAATTTTGATTTTGCCTGGATGAAGTGAATTACCTGGAATGGAAAAAAATTAAATTTGGGAGTGTACTGTTTCTAGAATTGTTCGCGATTTTTCACTGCACAAATGAGCTCCGAATATCAAGCCAATGACCTGGTGCCTGTGCTCCGACATTGCAAGATCACGTATAATCGAATACTGTACAAGTGTACATTTTCGAAAAAAAGGGTCCTTTTCATATTTGGTTCCAGAATTAAGTCGACCACGGTAAATTTCTTCCAATATAGGCATATTAACCTAGGAAATTTGTGGAAGAGACGGAAGTACAGCGGTGCAAAATAAAATTTCAAAGGCTACTTTTTACGCCCAGTGAATCGACACTTGGGCAGGAGGTATCGAAACCTAAATGCACACTATTTCAAAAAACGAATGTCAAATATTTCCACAGCCCATTGCTTGGCTTGTCAACCGTAACTTTCGAGCTGAGCAACACAGAAAACTGAAACTTTTGAGGCATTTGAAAGGAAAATTCCATCATTTCACTGCATTAAGCTCCGATACAATATTCTGGTGTTTTTGGGAGGCAATTCAACATTAAACCGATGCTATTTCGGATGTCTTTGAAGCAAAGCATGAATGACAATTATTGCATTCACATCAAGAATTTTCAGCGGTGAAATGGCATGAAAGCAGATGCTTGCCTCTAGCATTTTTCTGATGAAAATGCGATCCGAACCATTCGGGTGGCGCTCAGATGTCCCTGCATCTCAGTTCTCTTTTCAGCTCATTTGTCTTCGCGTCTCTTTTCGATATTCGTCAATGAAGTGTCATTCAAGATGTCCGTCATTTGTTTTCTTTCCTCAGGCGCTTAGAAAGCGAGCGAGAAAGTCACTTTTGGCAAAAAGAAAGCCGAAGCCAATGATCATTGAGAACGTTTCGGCGAATCCGCAACGAGCCCCAGCGCCGCCCCCGGAGCCCGACGTGGAACCAATGATACCAGCAATCAGTGGTTCCCAGACAAAAGACCATACGCTAGACGATGAGTCGCCATTTTCCGACCAGGTTGGTGCCACCTTCCTGGTTATTCGTCAGAAGCTCTGGAGATTTTTATTCGTCGCCTCTCCGCCGTTTTGAGGAATGACTTTTTTCGTGATGCTCCATTTAGCTTGCTTCTCCGCGTAATTGACAAGGTTTCCTTTGAGACACAGTTTTTCGTTCATTGAAGAGACAAAGTAGCCAAACAGCCCGGTATAGCTCACTAAACTGTGAACCTTCACCGAGATATTCGTCTTCACTTTAAATGAGGAGTAACGCTTGTGCTTTGACAGAGTGTCAAATATTGTATAGGCCGTTTTTTCGCTCGCCGTTTCAGAAGCCTCTCTACATGCATGGAAATGCTGCCCCGCAGTAGAAATTTTCCAATTCTACCCCCCAGTAGAAATTTTCCATGTTTTTATCGCAACGATGGCATGTTTCTTAGAAAAGAGCAATGCCATGAATTCTGCAGTAATCGTATCCGATAGGCTAATTTCAAGTCAACTCCGCCAGCTCTCCGTGACTTCTTTTCTATGCTGGCAAATTCTAAACTCGTTGCGGAAGGAGTTTGCGTTCCATTGCACATTACTGGACCTTACGCTCTGTTACGCCGTTCAATTTCCTAGTGGAACCTACGATCGGTGATCCTTCTTATCATGAACACAAATCACTTGATTTCAGGATATGTTCAGCATAATTTCCCGGTGGTAATGAATTGAAATCATAGGGCGTGCGACATGACTGTCGATCTTGCAAGCGAACATTCGAGTCTCATGGAATGAGCCGTCTGATCGATTATGCAGGCGATTGATTTATTTCTAACGGAAAAGTGATGCCTGAGACTTTCTTGATTAATGCATGACCTCAGCATACTTGAGTTTATAAACACACCCTTCCTGAAAACTCAAACAGGGCACTGCTTGTATTTTCTGGTTTCTATGAGTGGATGATTTCCTTTTCGCAAAAAATAATTAGATGCCGTCCAATTTTTGTTCCGTGATTCTTCCATCATATCATAAAACTAATCCCTGCATATTTGAATCGATGTTCTGATCTTGGATGTAAAATTTAGCATTGTAAACTGTCAAAGGCAAGTACTGTAAAACAAATAAGTAAGTCATTCATTGATTTCGGGGCACAGTATAATGAATTCATATGTCCCAGTTTCGGCGAAACTTTCAAATGCCGTCTCAAATGTATCGGGAGTTCACTTTATTTTTAGAAATTGTCCATCAGACAGTACCGAAAGCTGACAGTCAGGAGAATGCCTGTCAAATATGCAAATCCACAGAATCTGCTTGAAATTCTGAGGAAAATTGAAAGAATAATAAAAGAATCCCCAACAGCCAAGCGAGCTGGTTGGCTTGCTTTCCTGGATAAACCCCTGGATTCAGTGTTGTTGCATGAAGACTTCCCTTGTCAGGTATCGGAGACGAAGAATGCATTCTGCTTGACTGATGTTGCGATCGATTCGCTAGCTCTGGATAACGAAGTTAAGCGTGTTTGCTAAAATCAGCATAGGTTAGTGCGTTCAATGCGGGTAAAAATATGGCGGGGGGTGGGTGCAAGTAAGATAGAGGAGATTCTGGCTTGTAGACCCAAGCGTGAGCTCCAATTTACCCACATTCAGGGTCGCTTTCCTGTGACGGTGAGGCACCCCGAACGTCCTTCACTTTTATTTTCTTTTGAATCTCAATCTTCTCGAATTATATGTAAAACTACCGTATTTCATTTAATTAAATATTTACTTGCTTTCCAAGTGTTTTATCAGAATTTAACCTACTTCCAAAATCCGGGAGTCGAAGGCAGGTCTCGCGCGACCGAAGCACATCTCATTAGCGAGCTTGAGTGCAAATCTAGGAAGAAGGATTTTGACATCATACTAATTTTATTTAAATGTAGTCTAAAACGTCACATTCCGACATATAATACGGTATATGGTTGTAATGTACTGCGCATGAAAAGGTCGTGATGCTTGACATCTTAGCAAAGACGAAAAGTCAAAATAAATAGTGATGTCGAGTGGCGCGTTCTTATCATCATGATTTAGAGCACATCATGATTTTAGCTGTCCGATTATCGTAAATAATGATAACCTTCAACTATTGTAAATTTCCTCCTATGATGATGTAAGTTTGATCATGACGCAAGATCAAAAAGGTTATCAATAAACATTAGCATGCTCAGGGTTATGAAAAGTACATTTCACAAGGATGCAGTTTTTAAAATTTTCCACGTATTCCTGTCTGAGGCAGCATTGATCAAATTTACGGTTAATCGAAAGACTGATAATTGTGGTTATACTGTTATGTCCTCTATGATCATAAACATATTAAAATACCAATTTAAATCATAACAAATGTCGTGCAGAACTAGCTCGAAGAATGACGATCCGGGCCTCATTTTTGGCAAGATTCGAGAAACGAAGTACGATAGCGTTCACATGGAATAGTGGTCAAATGACATGACGCCTTTTCCAACCCCACTTCTATTGGAGAGTGTGAAATAAAAAAGAATCCGGGACACATACGCACACTCTGAAAAACAGGGCGTCGTTCCTTGCGGGTATTTATTCCCCTTAGGGATCCCTGGAGACGATATCGAAACCGCTACTTCTTTGTTTTCCTTCTCAGCGAAACTTTCGGCTTGTCGCTTAGGAAATGCTTCCTGGAAGAGAGGAAATGTTCTTCTTTTGTGATCAATGCCTCGACAGGAACGAAGAGTGTCGCATAAATACAACCGCGTTCTGAATCACTTCCACGCCATCACGCGTTTCGGTCTCGGTTTTACATCCAAGGTTTGCATCCTAGGAATCGAGCGGAAGCTGAAAACGAAGTCGAGAATTTCCAGACCGTTTTTTTTTCTTTCGTAAAACCGATTACTGCATTTACATGAACATAGGCCACATGAGCGTATGGGCAGTCAATCGAGGAAAAACCAGCGCACGCCAGAGGAAATTAGAAATTCTGAAGTAAGTTGAATACAGTATTTTTTATGCGAATGAATGTATTATTGAGTTGTGTCCCTGAGCGGTCGCATAATTTTAAATGATATGGTTGAAAGATTGCATGGGCTTGGTAAGACATTTATTCAGCCATAAAAATAACCGAACGAAACATCGGGGAATAATGTCGGGCAAGATCTTACGGCAGGCATCTGTTAACAATATTTCCATTCATTTGTTCTCGAACATAGGACGCATGCCTTGATAATTATCGTCGAAGATTGCTACTGTAAACTGCCCCCCCCCCCCCGTTTTCAGTGCACTTTTGTGAACAAGTTCGGTCTGAAGAAAAAATATTTGCGCTCAAGAAAAATTTCAGCCAGAGAATCCTATATTTTTATAATTTAAAAACATTTTAAGCCGATGATATTCATCGTGGCATTTACTGAAATCTTCAAGAACTCTTCAATGACGCTTCGCAATGTTTCCTATCGACTTACGTAAAAGTGTACCTGATGAAATTAACACTCCATTCAATACCCTGAATAATGTTTTCCTTTGAAAGGTGTTGATTGTCACGATAGTGGTAAGCACATTACCCGTTCAAAATGATAACGAATTTCAAGGAGAATCGAACAAATGAATTGAAACAAAAGTTTTTATTCATCGCATTACAGAGGGACCTTTTTAGCAAAACAATTTTCTCAATTTCATGTAAACTCCTGAACAAAAAGGCAGTGTTTCAAAAGTAACCATGAACCCCATTACGTGATTAGGTGATGAACAGTGCTCAGTCCGTGACTCAGGCGTGACTGTATTTAAGTGCAGCTTGAGAAATTCCTGATTGAATTGGAGTGCATTTTATATTTTTTGCGGATATAGATCGCTTGCAGAGATTGATGAGCTCTCATGAAAACACTCCGTCATTCATTGAGTGGCTTTTATAAAGAACGACTGTGTTTCTCTCGTCATGAGATCTCAACAAAAAACATTATTGACGGCTCCAAGGAAGTTTCATCAGCTTTATTTTGATTGATCAAAATAATTAATCTAAAAAGATAACAGAAATGAATACACTCATGTCATTCTCCTTGAAATTCGTTATCATTTTGGTTTGAAGTGTACATTTGAAAAACAGCTGAAGTTCCTTCGTTCGAATCATCAAGGAATATAATTTGATTTTATCATGATCGACCACGAGGGTCTGCGTGACGTAATTAACCATTTTGGCTCATGAAATCCGTTAAATTACAGAAAGCCGTTGGTACTTTGTGGAACGCCTTCCTTCATTCAAGTTTCCATAATTTTCATACAATGGCATAAATCCTTGGTTTCGTTCCATTTGGTATACCATTTATGCACAAATCAACTATAAAGCTTGGTGAAGGCATTTGTAAAATATCCTCGGAATTAGGCCAGGACTATGACTGCTTACAAGTGGTTTTTCAATTGAATACGGATTTGAAGGCGGACTTTCTCGGTTACCATGTTGAGAAAGCAGCTGTCTGCGGCCTCTTGCATTCGTGGACAGCTAAGAAGAAGAAAAACAAAAACTTGCGCACTTGGTAATTTACAATATTTGTATTCAAATGTTCTGGACAATATGGCCGGCATTAAATAAAATGTTCCGTGGGCTGGCGCCGATCAGCGTGTCTTGATTTGGATTTGGACATAGATTCAAATTATGATTTTTAACAAGTATAGGGCTCGTAATTATGGTTGAATGCTAGCAAATCACATTTTGCAGAATTTTCCTTGACTCCTATGCTCCCGAATATTGTAAAATTTTCAAAAAGGCTAAATGCAACCTTGCTTTACAGGAGGATTATCAATGATCAATCATCATTATTTTCCGCATTTGACCGCATTGAAAGCGATACACTGGTTACGAACAATCTCTTGTGTAAACTACCTGCGCATGATCTTCAAAATTCAAACTCACCTGAATGAAGAAAATAGTCGCTTACTGATAATCTCCGAAGCAACCTCAAATGGTGTACTTTCTTATTGTGTTTCCTTTCCTGAAGAAAATTATTCGAACAACAAAGTTTTGATCTTGGAAATTAATGTATGAGACTTATATACTCGACGCCTTTCGACAGTCCCACTCACCACCTGGCGAGTGCCACGCGTACCACCGGTGGTACGTGTGCCATGGTTGAAAAGCCACGGCGCGAGAAAACACTGAACAATCTCTCTCTGGACATCGGATGAATGGCGAGAATTTCTGCCATTTCCATTCGGCACCCAATCCGTGATGGATCCGCGTCAGTTACGTTATTTCGACGCGGACGTGAGGGGGATCCTGACAAGATCTGTTGCCACTTCGACAGCGAAGCTCGGATTCATCCGCTTCTCCTCCTTTTTTCTCTCATAAACGTGACGCGATGAGCCCTCTGCCCGAGATGGGCCTCAATCCGGAAGATTTCATCTGGGTCTGTGGAACCGGCCAGTGAGGCAGAGCGCCGTATTGAATCGAGGATTTCCTGCCAACAGGCCCTAAGTCAACCGGTCTGATAAAAGCGCATCAGCCGAAGCGGTTCTTTTGCTTCGAGATCGACGGAATTTCGGAGCGTTGAGCACATCGACTTAACCAAGGTCGGAAGGTGAAGAGCATTCTGGTTCGCGTTGCGTTTTCAAATGAAAGACATTGAAGAAAAGGACTGATCTATCGGAGAGTCGTGAACCCGCTCCGCCCTTCGCTGCACTTATCCGCTGTGTATTTCGTGCTCGAGCAGCATTGCGGGCTCTGCTCTCGAGTCTTAGAAGATAAGCTCAATGAAATCCATGGACTCCTGGATAAGTATAGTACGGGAATCGGAGGAAGCGCATCACCGAAAATCCTTACAAGCCTCTCATGTGCCCGACTTTTTCTCGTTTCGATTTGCACCTGAGCTGGATTCGCCACTAATAATTGCTCGCTTCCAGTCCGATCTCGGGTCATCTCATCATTGATCAACTTTGTTTCTTAAGAGCTATTTCAAACTGAAATCTGAGAAAAAGTCACCACATGGCTTTGAAATGCAAAAGGAAGTCGAAGATTAGAACCGATTTTAAGTAGAGTGAACAGTGGAACTGGGGATGCGAATTTCCAATAAAATTGTTCATGAGCTTTCAGCGGATATTGATTACATCTTCTGCATAGTTCTTAACTTGCATTATTGCTTGAAATCTTCTTTTATGGCTTGGTTTGATTCGATTATACAGTATTTGCTTCGTAATGATACAAAATCCAGCCTGTTTCGTACTGAAGAAAAAAAACTTGCGAGAGGCTCGGTATATGAATTAGCGGAGTCTCTGAGGTTCCATACAATTATTTCTCACGAGAAAAACCGTGAATAAAACTGTCGCGAATTCAGTTTCTGTGCTGCTACATAGAAGTGAATGATTTTGTATCTTTGAAACGTTGAAACATCTAGCACATTAATTTCATATCCGTAAAATATACCTGTGATTACCGAACATTGAAAAAAATAATTAAAGACCTCTCATGCCGAACTTTTTCTGCATCCGATTTGCGCTTTGGATAGATTTACTGCTGAAATTTGCTCATTCTAAGTTCAATCCGGGTAATTTCATGATCACCTTGCTTCAATCTTATCATCTAAAATGATAATCAGAGGTAAAAAAAAAAAGTAATCATAGAGTCATCACGAAATAGCCGTGATTTGTCTGGCATGGTGACCACGTGATCTTTCTCGAGAATACGTTTCCTGCATGGAAAATTCCTTTTATAATCAAGGTAAAAAATTTACGAACCTCTTGAATTCACTAAATTTCATGGTTGAACTTCCCTGTGAAAGTAAGTCACTCAGATCTTTACTTAGTTTCCATGATACATTATTTGGATTTTGAAATGCAATATGAAACTAAGGCCATCGTTTTTATCCAACTTTCGCATACTTGGCAAGTCCAGAATGTGGTATCCTCGAGCGAAAATTTTCGCCTCCGGAATGCGTTTTTCTTGGGAAAAGCATCGCCTTCATCAAATGCGAGCACGATTCTCGTGACATTGATCTGGGAAATATACCCTTTTGACTTTAATCTTGTTGAAAATGAAATGAAAGTCACATTTCTATCAGATTGAAATCTACCTCATACGAAAACTATTACATTACGCTGTAATAACGAATGAAAGTATGAGGGAAAAGTAAAACCTGTTCTTCCGTTCATGAGTTCAGTGAATTGAAGCCCCTGTTTTAATCTCCAAATCTTGCTCATGTACTGCTCCAACGGATGAATGAGAAGGAACCATGTAATTTAAAGACAATCGGTAATATCTTAGAATACATACGATTTTGCTCGATATCGAAGGATTAAGTGCAGATGAATAACAGTGCAGGTTCTTATTGCTATTCTGGTGAACGTATTTCGTTTACATTTTCGGCAAGAGGTTAGTAATCTTCGTCCGCGATGCCTGTGAGAAGGGCAAAAAGAAAAATGTGTGAGAGCCCAATTTCCAGCGCAACCATGTCACGGCTGTGCTAGCAAAATTGCATGCGTCGTTCCAAGCTAGAGAAAACTGGCAAATTTTCTTTTTGGGACAGGCATCAAGAACTTTTTCCAATATTACAAATAATTGCAATCTGCGCTCCACCTGATTTCCTGGAGCCGTTTTTTTCTTACTTCTCCTCTTCCGGCGACTCGATTGCGTCGCAAGTACTCGCGGGGTCGGCAATAGCCCTGGAAGTTCGTGCATAAAAGGCAGAAGCAGCCTATCGACGAATTTCTCGCTGGTACTGGGATCGACGCTTGCCCTCAAGGGTTGCATTTAGCCCGGCTCGAGGCAATCGATAACGTAAACCCGGTTTTGCCTAAGTGCGAACGAGTCACCTCGGGATTTATAACAGAGCGCCCTTGTTTTTCATTCCATTCCATCGGTTTTAGAGTTTGTTATGGAAAAAATCTAGCAACAATATATGCAAAAGCATCGTCTTCGACGCATGCAGCGCGAGGAAAAGTCGAGTTTTCTCGCGGGTTACAGCATTTAACCGGAACTTCGAGTACTTCAGTCTTGTAATAAAAACGCAATTGACTTGTTGATGCTAGGCAGATCTGAAAAGCAATACAATTAAGCCAGAAACAGTCGCATGGAGCCGATAATAAGGGTACCACAATTCACGAGATAACCAACGAAGGCATTCGTTTTCACAAGTCTCAATAAGTTAAAATTCGATGAACTTTCCCTGCATGTAAGAATGTTGGCCGATAGTCTGGAGAAATGCGGGAATTATCTGATGTACTGGAAAGATTACATTCTGTTGTCCTTCAAAATAAGACCAGTTTTCACCAACACATTTGGTTAGTATAAGAAACAGGAAAAAAAAGGCAGCCTCCGTTGCACCCTTATTTCCCTTGCCCTTTCCTGCTCCATCCATGTGTAACTCAAGGATTATGGCTTTCCGCGATTTCCTGTGATCAAGGTCTGGGTGCTTCTGAGTGCCAAATCCCTAAAGGGATTTCTAATATAATCCGCAATGGGAAATATCCTTTTTTATCGCAGCATAAATTCAGAAACATTTGAAAGTGCTGTGATGATATTGTTTTATTATCCAGTGAAGTGCTTGGAATTTATTATTCTTGATTGCGGGCGGAAGCCAGGCATTGTTTGCATTTCCAATGAAATGATAATATTGTACTATGATCAAAACTTCCGCATAATTTCCATATGGAAATTAAGGGCTAAAATAGCCCTGATTGCTTGACGTCCACGCTGTTGAAAAATTCAGAAACGAACATTGCCCAAAAAGCTTTGTTCGACGCATCATCAAATGCTCTATCCCAGAAAAAAAGTTCATCATTGCTGAGGAGAAATTTCTGAATTCTGAATGCGAAGGTGGTCTTGATTGAAGGCATATCAGAGAGACGAAAATATATCTACGCAGCAGTGCTGTGTTTCATACTCAGAAAACCGTTTGATCGATCCGATTCCGGAAAACACTTGCTCAAGAATCAACTATCGAATTCTAGACAAGTTTTTGAGCTACCAGAGCTTAATGGCGACGTGCTTAATCGACATGGGAAGGAATTACCAGTCACCGTTTTCTGCTCTCTCAGACCGGGCTTACGATGGGGTGACTTATGACTGGGATACACGAACGGCCTCTGCGGGGATCGCAAATCCTGGGTCGGATATCCGAAAGAGAAAAAGGGGAATAGAACCAAGAATGGCTCTATCTGCCCTAATTGATCCTCCCCCACTTTGCCCAAGGCGAGCTCGCGCTAAGCAGCGTCGCTTTCAAGCTGGAATGAATCTCGCACTCGCACGGGCAACGCTGAGTAAACCTGGTTATAGCGACATTTACAAAGCTACATACGCCACAGAGTTCATCTGCGACTCCGGACGATGTCTTTCGGCTATGTGGTCTTTGACATGACTCTTTGAGCATCATCGCAAGCAAGTTTTGATGTAGGGAAATGTTTCGGGCAGCAGCGGACAGAATTGTAGAGGAATCTTCATACTTCGACCGAAAACTTCTTGATGACGCAAACTTTTTATGGAAATGTTCCATTATTGCGTAGGATGGATTTCTTCGGAACAGTATTACGCACATATCTGCAAAAAACAGACAGATGAACAGATTTTTAAATCGCAAATGTTTTTTTTATGCAGCAGGAGGAACTTCCCGGTTATATTACCACGCGTCAATTAGGAAGTGTGTATGAACGACCTCGAAGTATTTTTACCGATGCAGAACTCCAATTATCCGAGTCTCAACTATTCGTGCCTCGAATATATGAACATATGCGGAAGATAAAAAAAGATAGTTTATATATAACGCATTTTCCTTTAATCGCTTCATCAACAGTGAAGGAAACGCTATTCCGACTAAAGTACTTCAACTTTAGTGAGCATGAGTGTAACATTCTCGAATCTTTGCCTGGTATATATCAATTTCCAGCATTTGATTATTCGGAAAGAGCACGAAGTCATTACCCTGGAAAATATGATTACTGCAATAAAAAATTTAAGAAACACGCTTGAACACGGTATTCTATTAAAAAGGCTTGAATCAAGCAGAGTTTATTCGAGTTTGACCTGGTGAGAATTTTATATGATTGTCGTGAAGTTGTCTTCCTGACAAAGGAATCTCGGACTAATTTTAATTTTACATTTCGGACTCGACGCGACGGTTCCAATTCGCTTTGTTTGCTGGTAAGACGCATGTCTGTGACTCTTTTTTCTGCTCTGGACTTGTGATGAAAGGTTCGCAAATTCTGCTCTCTGGGTACACGGAATCGTAATGAATGATATAGTGCATAGCGCGACGGAAATTGGTGCTGTGAACGCCGAGCATAATGGGATTTGCGCAGCGGGCAAAAACTTTCTTGCGAAATATGAATGGAGGGACCAGGCGCTGACGTAGACGAAGCAAGGGGTCCTTATTTCGGGTCCGAAGATGACCACGTTCCTCGCGTACATATTTCTACCGGCCAACAGCCGCGCTGAGAAATGGACGCGGGATCCTTATACAGGCCAAATTTTTTCTTCCGCCCCCTTTTTTATGTTATTTGGCGACTACGCGGGCTATTCGGCCAAATTTCGCAGCATGGGCTATTCTGTATGAGGCGTGTTCGCTGCATTTGATTCTCTGGGGAACCTTTCTGCGAGGAGTTTATTGAAAGGCTTCATTCGGTCGTATATCAATACGGATGCGGCCGCGGTACTGGTTGATGATCATCAGTTGCGGTCCTTGTCTCACTCTAGAGCTGTCACTGAAAACCTTGTACCGCGTCTTTCTGCTCTATCTGTCTCTGTCGCCACAGGAACGTTTATTATCGTCTCTGGAGGTGCTGTTCATTTTAGGCAGCTAATCTCAGGGGCCTGTCAACTGGTTAATCTGGAGCCACTTGACGCAACATTTTTGCGATAAAGAAAAAACGCTGCTGCGATTTACTATCAGCGTTCAGAAGCTCTGATGAACCCCTGGTAAAGTTTTTAAACCAAAATTCCGCCCTTTGTTTAATTGATTGCATCAGATGCGAGGGATGACTTAACATATTTGCCAGTACCTTGAAATCAAGTGGCACTAAATGCCAGCGTTTTTAAAAGTAAAGAATCCTCAAACCCACAATGTGGTCCATAACGAGACGCTCCGCAAGTCTTCGCAGGCTTTGAGAAATTTTGCTACCGTGATAAAATTTTGATTGAAAATTAAAGTTTTAGAGTAGAATTAGCTAACAATAATTTACTCATAATCATTTAGCATCATTTACAAAAAAATTCAAGTGATAAAACAGTTTTAACGGGTTTTGACGGTTGGATGGTTTTTCATTCAAGAGCTTCTTCCACTATTCTGAATCATTTAGACAGATTTTCCCCCGGGTGTTTTGATGCGCATTTACGGGTCAAAAATTTAGCAAAAATGCTTCCTCAGATGGGAAAAATTTTGCCGTGCGTTTGCAGAAGTACAAACTTCAGTTTATGCCAAAAAGGCTGTCCAAAATATTTCCGAAAAACATCGTCAAATGTCTTAAAAATGCTAAAATGTTCCTTTTCATCAACGTTCTACTTTTTGTTTCTTCAATTTTCAAATTTAAGAAAATTTCGGAAGAAGACATTCGTAACTGTAAAAATATGCAGCATCGACGTGAACAATGCTTGATGAACATCGGCACACGGATCAATTTTTTTTTAATTTAGCCTGTACCATTTATGTTCGCAATCTCGAATCCAAGAGGCCTATACAAGGGAAGCCCGATACTGACGTAACTTTTAAATCAGCCGGCTTAGTTTTTATAGAGAATCTGCATCTTGGTGTCCCTCAATTGATTCTTGTACCGTACAATGAAATACAGGACAGTATTTAGCTGCGTCGCCTATATTTCAAACACCTGAACGTAGATCGGCATGCGTGAATTTAAAATTGTATTGGACAGAGTTCCCAACAGATAAACTTCGCGTTCCTATATGGGGGTTAAATGATCATCTTGAGTTTCGCTTTCGAGGCCACGTATTGCTCTCAACGTCTGCAGTGCTCTAAGCTATTGGCTAAGCGTATATTGTGTCAAATGTCCTCAGCGATTGTTTCCCCGAGTGCTAAAGAGCCGTTCAGTAAGTGCGGGTGCTGTTTGCTGAGCTATTCGAGTGACTGCTTGCTTAACCTTCATCATGTGAAGGGATCATTGACTCAAACTTACGGTAGTCCAATGCTCTCATCGATAGTGAGGGTCTTTTGTTATAGAGTGCATGTTTGGTGTGATGAGCATGCTCCGCGGAAAACCTTTCCATCTGGAGAACATCGGTCTGCTCAATATGTTTCTTGAGCAGAAGGTGGATGGAAAAAAGTAGATCCCGAAAATGGAACACTCGGGGATGATCCCCTTTTTTCGGTGTACGGCAGCTAAGCGCCTCCGGTTGCATTTCCCCGGAGATCACGTGTACGCCAAGTACTGGGCTTGGATTTTTCTCTTGTCCACTGATTCAGTTCTTGCTCCAGGATTTACTGAAGCGTTGACGCAGATATTTATCGCTTCGTCACCCGAATGGACGCTAAATTTCCCGGTTTTTTCCTCGCCTTCTTTCTCTGCTGGAGGCGTCAGGCACGAGTTGTTGACTCAATTGCACGCCCATGTCCTTCGGACTGCATCTCGCGTGGTGAATTACTTCATACTAAGCTGTCAACAACATTCGGCGGATTATCGCCCCAGATTGCTTTGAACCCTCTGTACTCTGACTGAGCATAGACCTGGAACCAGAAATATCCTCTATGCTAAAACATCACTTTTTCCTGGACGCGAACGTCGAATCACACTGGGAAGGGGAATTCTCGGGGGATTTTTACTCGCGCTGAGTAAATTTTGAAAACGGAAATTACGTTTTTCGAAGTCTCCAGGCTTACATGAGCTAGTATGGAGGAGGGTTGCTGCGGTTTATCCTCCGCATTTACGCGCAAGGTTTCTATTCGTTTTTTAATGGAGCACCATCAAATCCAGGTTTTAAAAGCTACTAGACAAAATTACTAATTCATCCGTGCATGACATATGGAGTTATAATTTTCAAAGTACCGTATCTTGTATTTTCAGATTTTTTAAATGGATGGTAATTACTGAAATCTTCAGTAACGGTGTTCCAAAATTTTTGGGCAAATTCGATTTTCCCGAATCCCGAATTACCAGAATAAATGAAAGAATCCCAGAAAATAATTCCGAATATTTCAGGCGTGATTCAACCAGACAATACCCACATATATGTGGTTTTCGTTGGGAAACTTTGAATACTTCAAATAGCCAATCATGTGCGCCATATTTCATAAGAAATTAAAATTCTCAGTGGATTCCACGTGCTTGAGTTATGGCGTCATAAATCTGAAATCCAATCCGACTCACGCTGGACGGAATGCATGATTTATTATTTCGGCCTTTTGAGGAATGGCGATCATCCTTTTTTCATATGAAGCTTGAAGGAAGGTTCATTCTGGTGAGAAACCATCTCAGCCAAAACTTAGCCATAATCCGGACCAAAAAAGTTCCTCAGAAATCGAACGTAATTTTGCTGACAAATGCGAGACCCGAGAGGTATTTACATAAAATTCAATTTCAGCAGAATTAGGGAAGTTTTTCGATTTTACTCATGCACCAGTTTCCAGCGTAACCTTCTCAATTGAAATATAAAATAAATGTAGTACTGTATATACTATTACTTTTATGAATGTTAATTGAAAGTGATGGCTTGTTCAATGGAATCGAAGCGTCATTCTGATTGACTTATTTAAAACAAACATGGCTTTGGCCTGCAAATCTAAGAGGCCATCGAATTTTGGACGTCATCTGAAAATAGAACATATCTTCGAATTTTTTAGCGAGGTTATCACCTTCTGATAAATACGTCATCCGTGGGTGTCTGAAATTCAGTTTCCTCGCAGCAGTGACCCATAGTTGGTTGATCTGGTTTCTCTGATACAAGTGCAAGTGTGCTGTGCCTGGTATTTCGTCACGCCATTCCCTTCATGGACATCGTCCATTGTTAACCGCATTTGTCCGTGCGACGCAACGGGTTTAGCAGCCTGAGACCCGGTGTCGTGCGCCCGGACACATATTGTTTCCCAGCATCGCGCGACGAAGTCTAGGCAAATACCTAAGCCCAGGCCTCGAATCAGCAATTTCCGGGTTCCGGATGAATGCGAAGAAAAGAACCCCGTGCCAGATGGTCGCGTAATCATTGAGTAGGAAACGCACGCTGCGATGGTCGCATTAATCAAGTTCAGCGGCGCCGCGTCGCTTTGTCGGCATATGCCTCTTGTCTTGTCGTGTCGAGAAGATTGGCTGCCGTTGTCGGTCGTGGTCTCTCGACGTGTCGTGAGGCGTATGCAGTATTGATCAAGCGTCGCGAGACATGATGACAAGACATCACGTTCGATGATGCTCCAGCCTCTTCCGTCTGGAAATGATCTGGGCGCTGAAAAATGGCAGAGAAGACCCTGCGCCGCCCGATTAAATCCCAAGTGAGCGGGGTGTTGGAATTACGATGGCATAATCGTGCGGCGGCGGTGATTTGGGACGAGTACTGCAGGCAAAAGGCTGCCCGACGATGTTGTTAGCCGTGACAGGACCCTCGACGAATATCCCCAAGAGCGAAAAGCAGCTGAAAAAAACAAACGAAAGAAAGACGCCAACTCCGCGAAAAGCGTCTGAATGGTTCTTTTTAAGGAAACTTATTCAAATTGTGTAGCCTTTCTTGTAGTAGAAATGACGCTAACATGGGATTGGGATTCAAATCTGTGCTCCGCGGACCCCTACAACGTGTGCTGAGCATTTCGAGATGTATCTGAAGCACCTCCAAGAGAATAGCACTTGAATACGAATCAAGTGCTGTAGAATTTAAAAACGAAGCCATGTATGAGGAAAGTTGAATCCAGGTAAATTCAGTTTGATAAACAAACCTGAAAAATAAACTCCATATGACTATACTATCCATGGGAGGGTTGGCTCGTGTTCTTCCATTGCTGTAGTCCCCTGCAATGAATGGAGATCGACGTCATTCTGTCAGAATAACACCTCATCAATGCCTGATCAACCTTTAATTTGATACTCACCAACGTTTATGCAGTATTCAAAAAGGCAGAGCGTGAAAGGTTCACACCAAAACTGTCGGGGAGATACGTGCACCTGCCACACTTCCACCTGTTGTGAATTTGCTGGAAGTGCCAGTGCTTCAACTTCATTCAAAGAATTCTATCAGTCTAAAAGGATTCTTAGTGACGATTTCCCAGATCTGGGAAATAGGATCAGCAAAGGAGCTCATAATATTTTCGGCGATAATGTGATAAAACTCCTAAAATGTCAAATGTTGAAAAATAAGCTGACCTACTAAGAACTAAAAATAATTCCAGGACATCTTGATGAAATGGTCGAGGAACCATTTTTCAGGAATATATTTTTACTTGAATAAATTCTTCATAGTTTGCTAAATGGAAAGTGGGCTCAATTGCGTCATGTGCAGTATATACATAAGTCGGAAGATGCACGGCCAATGGCATCCTTCAGGATATCGCATTTCCCAAAAGAAAAATAAATGATGGAATCTGATCTGGCGATCCCCAGGTACCCACAGAATATATTTACACTCTCCGTCTCACTGATTCATTTTTTCGCAGGAGGACGGGGCTCAGTGTCACGTCATCAGGAATCCCAAGGCTGCCGAGTGCATCGAAATGGCGGAGGTCAATCGCACAGCGTAAGTCTCACGAGACGAGAGAAGAAATGACGAAAAGTGATGTATCGACGATTGGACTCGTTATATAGGTGCGATAGGAACAACTGCGCCGAGTCCCTGGAGCACCGCGGGTCCAACGGCGCCGCCTTCAGTCCCGAGGCGGCGCAGAAGGCGGACAACAGCGACCCAAGCGACAGCCGCAACTCCAGCCCGAGCCCCCAGCGAGCTCTGCTTACGGCCAACCATTACAAGGGACCCGAGTCGACAGACCCAGCAGTAAGTCTGCGACCTCTTTTCTTTCCGTCCGGTCCCGCGGGACCGCTTTTACAATACATGTATTTCCTTCGCCTTTTCCCCCTGCAAGGCAGGGTAGTAAAATAAGAGGAAGTGAGATGGGGGAAAAAACGGAAGGACGGGAAGGAATATAGGAACAACAACCCGGAGGAGATGCAATCTCCGCATTCGTCACGAAGGCCGCTCAACGTGGTATCTGCGTACGCATCCGATGACTCGTCCAAGCACGCGTCGCGAGCAATAAATTATACCCAGGCTTGGGATATTTTTCCCACACCATCGAATTAAACGGTGGTGACTGAAAACATAAAATATTTCCATTCGAGTTTTCATTGGATCGAATTAATTCTCTGTGAGCCTCGAACACCCCTGTTCTAAAATAAGGCGTTTTCTAATAAACGTGCACTGCCCTGTAAGGTATTCAATTTACGTCAACCATGTGACCGAATATTCCTTGGAAATTCTGTCAGAGACATTTCCTAGGCAAGGGCTTTTCTATGGCGGTTGGCGCAACACTGTGGTATGAACATATACGTGGTGAGCATGAGGATGGTATCGTTAAACCTTCTTGTGGCCAATGCAGAATTTTGTAGATGGTACCCGACAGCACAGAAATACAAAAAAAAGAAACTGCTTAGGTTGGTAAACATATCTTAAGTTTGGGAACAATCTTTTTTCATTCTTAGACCAGAAAATGCCTGCTTTAAAAAAACAGCCCACGGCAGCTAATTTTTTTTTTATTCCTACCGTAAAATTGAAATTTGAGGATTTTTGAACAATAGGTTTGAGTCCTCCCATAAAATCTCTGACTTGACCTACTGAGCAAGCACATTACTGTATTTTAGTCACATTTGGTCGAACCAAAACTTGCCTGCATTTGGAAAAACACCATATCTGCTTCGGGATGGGAATGAATCCACTGCCATCGCAGATTTAATGAAAACTCCTGTGTTCACAGTTAGCCATAATTTATGGGATTAATTGGCTAAATTATTAAATAACACACTGATTCAAGCCAAATTATAAATTGGAGTGATCTGATTTTTTATCGCCTCAAGGCAAGGCCGTGTGCAGGTGGTACTTGGCCAGATGGTGCACCCTAGGGATGGCCCTTGAGCCTTAACATGTCACAAAAGGCTTAAAAAGCCCTGCTCTTTGTTAAGTAGCTCCGAACCTCTGATCTGCGGATTCCTGAGGGCGCTTTCCAATGAAATCGAAAGCTTCTACAGGAAAAATAAAGGAAAATGGAATGCAGTTGATTGTGAATGAAGTGTGGCCCACAAATGAAGGCAAAATATGCAGTCCGTAACCCAAGGAAAAGCCTGCGTTCTTTTGGTAACCAATTTTCTGAATTGGGATCCATCGAAGTTCAGACGACCTTGGTTTTAATACTACGGCTTGATGCAAGCATCTTCTCAATCGCTACATATTTTTTTTAATACCGTAGACTTGTTCTAAGTCTTGGGAACCCATTGATATTTGAAAAGGTTTTGAAGTTCTACGCCTTTCAGGCACCGAAAACTGATTGTCATGACATGCAGTTGGTTGGAAGGTTAACTGATTTCTAGCCTCCTCGGCTGTGAAAACTAAGTATTGATCGGATTCAAGAATAAAAGTATTGGAAACTTATTTCCCAGGTTTTTAAATTTTATTTTTCTGAGAGCTCATCATGTAGACTGGTTCCGTCGAAATTTAGTGCTGAGGAATCTGGAAAAAATTCCGAACAAACTATGTTGTAACATTTTATGAATGGCCAAAAGTCGAATAATGAATTGGGCTACATGCTGATTGAAGAGAAAAAATTGTCGCAGTGGTATTCTGGTGAAGCTCGCAATAAGACACAAATTATTGTGCAATTACTGTACTTTGACCGGGTCTAATGGCTTGGAAATGAGTCACCGGTCCATGTCGTATTTTCCGGGATGCTTATTTATGGTTATTCAGAATTAACTTCTTATATGCCCCTTTTTCATTTAATTTAACGTTCCCGTTGATCATCTGCCGCCTATTCACGCTGTTCTCATTCACAATGTGCCGCAGCAATCCATCTTAACGTCGAGAAAGAGCAGCTGCTTCTACCGTGCAAATTTCGTACCTTATACCGTAATGCAAGCAAGACATAGGGGCTTTCGATGAACGATGCATATATGGATGTAATGTTTCATCGGCCTTTCAATAGGTTTAGAGATGAGTGAATGTCAAATTTAACCCTCCTTCGACCTACCCGCGGGTTTCTAAACACAGAGCATATCATCATCAGTCTCAGACAAGCTGAGATTCGATGATGAAAGTAAGACTGGTAATAATTCAATAAAGTTGATGTAAAATCCAGTACTCTTGAAACCCTTGCGGGCATCATAGACTTGATACATTACATACAAATGGAGATTACAGTGCACTGTTTTTACGAGTTTCTTTCGACTTTTCCGTCGAAAATACTCCAGAATACCGCTGGAATGTCGGCGTCAATATTTTATTTATGCCTTTCGTGTGAAATTTTCAGAGATTGATCCGCGGCATGATTAATACTGCACGATTAAAAGTAATAGTACATTCCATTGCCACGGTCTAAAAGCTTCGATGATGCTTCGATAATGCGAGGGATACGTTTAAATTTTTTTTTTTCAAATACTGCATGATGTGCGTTGAAATTCAGTTTTTTCGAAAACCAATTTTCTGGATCCTTCAAAGTTCAAAGGACTATGGGATCAATACTTGGATTTTGTGAAAGGCGCTTTTCATTCGCGCAAAATTCCAAGTATACTATTTTCTTGATCAAAATCCTGTGAACGCGTTCTCATTTCAGGACGAAATTCATGTTTGACGTGAATAAAAAAAATGGTATGCATCAGAGAAGTTCTCGATGAAGAAAATTAGAAAATATTCCATTGAAAAAACCGACTATATGGGATCAATACTTGGATTTTTTGAAAGGCGCTATTCATTTGCGCAATATTCCAAGTATACTGTTTTCTTGATCAAAATCCTGTGAATCCATTCACATTTCAGGACGAAATTCATGTTTGACGTGAATAAAAAAATGGTATGCATCAGAGAAGTTCTCGATTAAAAAAATTGGAAAATATTCGATTGAAAAAAACGACTATGGGATCAATACTTGGATTTAGTGAAAGGCGATCTTCATTTGCGCAATGTTCCCAAGTATACTATTTTCTTGATCAAAATCCTGTGAACCCATTTACATTTAAGGATGAAATTCATTTTTGACATGAATACAAAAAAATGGTATGCATCAGAGAAGTTCTCGATTTAAAAAATTGGAAAATATTCGATTGAAAAACAAAGAAAATGCGCGTCTTCCGATTCAGACAGACCTTCATAAGTCAAGCCTCCGTAAGTCATAATTTATGTTAAATTTTTGTGTTGTCCCTGTCTGAAGTCCCTTCAAAGCCATGTAATATATTCCTCTTCAACTCAAGCACGCTTCGCCTCAAATATATAAACAGAAACTTGAATTAATAAAGGGACCTTATAGTTGTATTATTCCAGGGACACAGGAAATAGAAAAGTAATGCACACTTAATTTGATGATTTTCAAGAGGACGTGAACGAAGACTTGGGCAAATGTAAAAGTGTTTACAAATTGAGAATACCGTCAACCCAGTTACCCAGCAGTTTAAGGCGCAGAAGATGACGAATTTCACCGTCGTGATATTTTTAATTTTTTCCTAGCAAAAATGCTGTTTTCCCTAACTTGAAAACTTCCGAGCCGTCTTAATTCAAGTTGAAGAGATTAAATTGGTTTTAAAAAAAAGACGAGTTAATCAACCGTAATTTTTCTCAATCGAAAAAGAACACATTGGGTACCTCAAGCTTACCGTTCACAACTCTCCGCAATGTTCGCAATTGATGGTTGGAACTTTTTCTGCGTCACATATTTGCCTTGGCGTGCTTATTTTTTAAAAGTTCGTACATGGCATCTGCTCATTTTGTACACTAATTGGCATCCGTTCCTTGCGATGCAGGAAGTTCAGTAATGGCCCGCTTGGACGTCAAAAAAGTAAGGTCGTGCGGAGACCATCGTTTCGATTGATTGCACCAGCGTATCTGAGTGCGGGCATCACTTGAAGTCACAAATTTGTGCGATGATTGATTGACCGGACGCGGCTCTGACGCACAAAAACCCCACGGGAAGATGTAATTGAGCCAACGAATCTCTGACCGCTATTTGTGAATGAATAATGAGAAGATGGATTTGTTGGGAACAAAATGTGTCCCTCTGTTTGATCATACCCCGCCAATAAAACAGTATTGTCGCAGATCTTGAAATAATATATCTTGCATAAAAGACTGTTGGCCCTCTGAATGGAAGCTAACTCGCAATCGTTTTTCAATCCTCGATTATACAACATTTGATGGATCGTAGTTCTGAGAGCGACGTCCATTTTTTACGCTTATTGGCTTCTGGATATGTAATTTGAGTGTTGTACCTTTTTTATCCCTATTTCACTCGGGGGCAAAATCCACGTACAGTATATGTTTCACGAAAAGGGGAATTTTTGATCATCTATACTCGTGCATAACTTCCCACGCATTGTTTTAAATTAATTTTCTCTCAGCAAGATTAATAGCATGTACAGGTATTCGAGTATCATTCTCACTGGTATCATTTTTTCGTGAATTTTGCGTGTTCAATGCGGTCATGGCTATGGATTTCCTGGAAAAAAAAGTCGAGAACACTGGAAAGATAATCGTGTCTAAATGAATAATAAACGAAACCAATTTTTCGCCAGATTATTTAGATATGATCGTAGAACGCATAAATTGGTTCAGTTACTCAATGATATGCTCAAATCGCGATTTATGTTATGGTTTATGGAAACCGTACTCAATATTTATCGAATTTTGTACTCGAAGGTTTCAAGAATTATTTTGGCTGAAACGTTCATCAAAACGAAGGAGTCTTGCAATTAGCAAATGCTAAGTAGCTTTTAATTTGAATATATTCCGGCATTACATGTACCGTCTAGTAGTTTTCATGTTGGGTGATATATTTTCAACTGCCTACATCAATGCATAATAATATTCTGCACGTGATAATCTCTCAATAAGTACACAGAACTTGTCCATCTCTGTAGCACCGCTGAGCAGGCTTAACCGCTCATATGGTAGAAGATACGCTTTTCGTTTATCCTCGGAGTGCCGCCTAAAATAAAAGCACAAGAATATCTTCTATATTTTGTGATGATTGAAACATGTAAGAAAGAGGACTAGTAACGCGCACGAGAATTTCATGTCTATATGAGTAGTATACTCGTATGGCAATATACAACGTAACGATCCGTGTTTCGGCAGAAGTCATTTCGTTTGGGTCAGCACAGTAGTTTTAAAACCTAGTAGAGTTCACCATTGACGACCGACGAACTTACATATTTTGGTTCCACGTGCATAGTTTTAAAAGACATGAAGGAAATTGATCATGAAAAGTAGACAAAACAGAGAATGTCGATGACTCGAATTTCGGGAAAATCTACCACGTGAACGCATGATGTAGTTTCGGTCAAACGCACCTGACGTAACTTGCATAGGTTAGGTGGCACCCACGACTCATCTGTCAGATTACCACATCATTTTCGACATGAATCCTGTCAAAAAAGACTGCAAGAAAAAGCATCATGCGCAGGAAAATTGCACGTCAAGCGAGGCTTTCTAGGAACGTGCGGGAGTCTATTTCTGGAATGCTAGGCCCATTTGAAGATAACTCTTCACAACCCGCAGAGGTGCAATGGAAGAATTCTGTTAATTTAATTTTTTTTTCAGAAATTCTAGAGGTGAAGTTCAGCGTATATATTTCCTACAGTACGATGGAAAGCTCGGAAAGTAGCCTCTAAAAAATTGCTACCCGACGAATCGGATGCTTCCTGAATCTCAAAAAAAAAGCAAAGATGCATCGCATCACACATTCTTGGCGGAAGCATGACATGTTTATGGCCATTCTTGGTTCAAGGACAACAATGCTATGATGTGTGAAGGTCAATCCCTGAAACCATTCCTTCTGTCAGAAATGGTCATGGAATAAACTGCAAAGCTACTATTCGGAGGCTTTTTTCTGATTAGATGGCTCGATTAATGTTCTCGTTTTTCGTGTCAAATGGTAAGATAAGATATTCTTGGAGGCTGACAGCATTCCAGATCATTGACCCATTCTTTGAAGCGCAGTTTTTTGCGACATTTTAATTCCGTCAGTGCAGGAGTTCAGAATGGTGACACACAGCCTGAAATTAAATGGACCTGCGCTTTTCTCAATCGATTTTTTCCATGAATGTTCGACTACGGCAGTTGAACCGCGTTCAAAAATTTGAGTCTATTTACATGAAAGTCACCTCGGAAAGAATTTACAGTACAACCTCGCTTCAGTTTAAAATAAAGGTTTCGCACTGTTTCTTTCAGTTTTCGTAACAATTGGCCAGAAATTTTGATTCAAAGGATCAGAACGAATTACTAAAGCAATACGGCACATTTCTGATGTGGATGCCCAAATTCACGGTAAGAACTTCAGTATTTTTGTGAGATTATCAGCTATTCATGTACTGTTTTTAAAGCACTGATTCAATTTTTTATGCAACAGGTAAACTGGGGCAATTCCTTTCTGATGTAGATTAAAAATTGTCAGACAGTCACTCTTTATTCCATCTGCATTTTATTACTAACTCGGATGCTTGTGAAAAATATTCTCGAAAATTCATATGAAATTTACTGTGAACAATTTTTAAATCACAAGCTCAACCACATACACCGACAGATAACATTGAAGAGATGTTTTCGAGAGATGTTCTGCAACCATATACAAACCTTTGACTGGACATAAAGAAGAGAACTCCGATAAATACAGTCAAGTGTCATTGGACAGCAAACTTTCAGAACGTGTCAAACATCAACCAAAATTCATGGTTCAGAAAAGTAATTAATAGTTGCTATCTTGCTAATGCCATTCCCAACTTTTGCATATTTGAATCACAGCCAGCAAACTCTATTTGAATTATTCTTTGATAGGTCTGAATTGATATAATCTCAATATGGGAGTTGAAAGCAAAACACACTGGCCTTAATTGCTGTTCATACTTTTTGGCAAAATATTCAAGCATCTCTAGATTTTGACTACCTTTGACACACACAAAAATCGTCAATTTCTAAGAATTTTAAAAACCTTCAAGAACTTTACAGTATGATTTAGTATGATTGTTCATGGACTTAGGTTTCGAATTCGGAGATTTAATTGAAAACGGAATTTCATGTTTCTAACTTCGGTTCTCATGTGAAACTTCAACAACAGGAAAATACCCTCTCCTCACAGTAAAATCTCACAAACTCGGAAAACTGGTGACCGCGGCTCATATTCAATTGAGAGAGCCTCCTGTTAGAGGGACTGCTGTTCCCAGCTGGATGCAAAATGAGAAAAGGACGGAAGTCCGTTGTTGAGATTTCGAAATCTTTTGCTGGAACAATCTCCTTTCTCATTTCCCGTTGTGGATGGTCAAAGTTGCAGTTCTGTTTGCATGAATCAACAAAAGCAGGCTTTCATTCCCTGAAGACCGGCTGCGATTCAGAAAGTTCGGAAGCGGGGATCGAATAATAACTCACTGTCCACAAGTTATTCGCCTAGCTTCCAAAGGCATAATTTGCATTTCTCGAAAGGAATGTCCATCCGGAAGGCCCATTCCGGAACAATTACTTCGAGGAAAGTTTTCGTCGCTTGGGCAAATATTTTGCATGCTGGAGCAATTCTCTTCAGCTTCTCAATTGCGACCGTGATTTATTCAGTTGAATATATCATTTCAGCATATTTTGATTGCAACCATGCAAATGCGAGTCGTATTAAACTGTACCGAATGCGCCGTGCATGCTTATAAATTTGCGTTCCTGAATAGGAATTCGCTGAAAAGTTGGCTGCCCTACTGCATTTAAACGATGAAAAATAAAAGTCGAACAACTTTGCATACGTGCTCACTCTTATGCATGGCTCGATTCGGCCTCAATTACCTGCAAGTCCGCGCCACTGATTAAACCAAGTTAGCTTTGATCATTGATCTTTTGGAAAAATAATCAATAGCTTCTCTAAATGTGTATAAGTAACGCCTGAGGCTGAAATATATCCTGCTTGGGGCTGACCAGAAAAATAAACCCACTTTAATTCACCTGCATTCCCATGATGGTGATTGTTTGAGTTACCATGTCAACATCTACGAAAAATTAAAGTTCTTCTGATTATTTTCCGGAAGTGTTCAGTTCTACGATTTGGTAGCAGTATTATTGCCAAGAGACACTTTCAAAAAAGTTACCCGCAAGAGAAATTTGACACCTGTTATCTAACGAGAATTGGAGTGGCTTTTATCAATTTTGTTCGAGGTTTGAGCGCTTTTAAAAATAAATAGATGAAAATAATAAATAAATAAATATAAGGGTGCGAGAAACCGGCCAAATAAAATGAAGTATTTGAATTTTTCAGAATATATTTCAGGTTTGCTTGAGTATACGAAGACATTTTAAGTTTTAATCATAGGTATACTTGGCAGGGTGACAATTATAAATATTCTGCTGGTTACATAACACATGTTGTTGTTGCCTGGGCAGATGGCCGGAACTGCCAATAATCGAGTAAGCAACGATGGTGGGACGCTTGGATGGCCGTCGAATTTCCCTCAGATCTATTCCACGAAGTCGTAAACTAAACTGTAAACTACTTTAGTCTGCCTTGCGAGTGAATCAACGAAGTTCCACGTCATCTGGGATACTTTATCGGATCTTTCATCAGTCTACCTGACCCGATTTTTCCCCATTTCTAAATAGAAGAAACTTTCGTAACTTATCCTTGGACTTCGAGCTTACTTGAATCTGTTGAGTGCCGATTTGCTGAATAATCATCTCTATGACTTCCAATTTTCTGGCTTTCAAATTTAATCTAATTTTTGGAGCGAATTTTACTAATAAAATCAACGTCCTATTCTTTTCAGATCCGTGATTCCCTTCACTGTGACACATAGAATTGGTTTGATAGTGTATACCTAGAAAATCTTTGTCACAGATGTCGTGACATATAACAGAATTCAGTTATCATGCCTTATTTCCGCATGTCTATGTGGAAGACGAAGCTTGTTTCGTTGGCATTAGTTGAAGAATCTGTCTGAGAAAAATTATAAAATGACATGAAGTTGTCATTTTTTGTCTGCGTTATTCGAAAAGTTTCCACATCGTTCCCCAGGATAGTTTCCCTGCACCATGAACAAACACCGATGACACATCCGTTTGAATGACCATGAACAGAAACTGCAATATTTTTCTGAATATTCTTTTATTTCTAGATTTTCAGCGCATATTAGTAATGAATAAAAGCCGGAATATGCTTTTAAAATATTTTCTTCTCTTCCATGCGACGAGGAACCAGGACATGGAGAAAGAAAGTGATCATATGGACTACAGAGGCCTGATAAAAATGGCTCAAAGTGAAGGATGTGGGCTATATTCGATATCCTAAAAATTGAAACACGTAGCGTAGTCTTTTTATATTTTTTATGGAACGTTTATGGAATCAATGTGTGTCCTAATCATATTTTATGCTAGTGGATCTTCTTTACCTTGGTTCGATCTGATCTGCCCTGAGATTCCGTGTCCGCTTTAGGAAATGTGAAGAAATGAACATAAATATTCCCGTGTGACATGGAAAAAACGGAATGCTGTTTTCTCTATTTCCTGAACCCGTATTCGGATGCAGCCTATTTTAGTTTCAACGTGGTTTATGCAGCTTGAATGCGAAATAAAAAAGAGAAGTACTGCTCATGATTCCTCCGCGATACTTGACAGGCAAAACCAGCGACTCCAGAATCTCCGAATGCGGATGTTACCTCGGGGACGCAGAACAAGAAGGAGCAGCTCCACCAGCAATCCGCAGCGAGCAGATTCACTATCTACAAAGTGCACAAGGCTAGCAAACGGAAACGAGAAAGATCTTCAGCAAAAAAGGAGAACAAGGCCACCAAAACGTTGGCAATCGTGCTCGGTGAGTGGGTCGTATTTCGCGGCATGCGTATACCTAAGGCTGTGAATGCGGCTTTTCTACTCCTTAACAAACCCGGAACATGCAACGCGAAATTCACATTTCCCGAAACGCTTTTGCACCAAGCTCTGTTCTCGGTAATTTCTGCCCAAGGCATCCACGAAACGCACTCGACATTCGCGTGCCCGAGTGTTATCCTCGAGAACAATATTTTATTCCCGCGGCTTTCCGTGGATTCGGGATTCCACATCAAATTGCAGGGCCCTTATTCTCGATTCGCACCAGCGTTGTCAAAACAGGCTCCTTTCGCCTTCCTGGATCAGGTTTTCCGGGGGAAGGGGCATGAAATTGAATCTAGAAGCGAAATCGAGTGCTCTTATGTATAGTAGTTTGAAAACAGGAAAGCAATTCGGAAGAGCTTATTTCCGAAGACGCAGTGAAGAGAAATAACCTCGATTTTGAGTCGAGGTTTCAAGGAGCGATACGACAATCATACGAGTATATAGCTTGCTTCTAGGCGTTCATATATAACCAAGACCATCCTTGCTTCCTCAGCGCCTCATTTTGAGGGTTCCATGCCTTGATTAGAACATGCGACATATTTTCAGCTTGACCTCCAATATACGGTAAATTATTTTCTATAAAAGGATTGAGAATATCGTGCTTTAATGAAATGCGTAGCTGATCATGATTTAGTCTATCAGATATTTTCAATCTGCCCTTCATCTGCTCTCAACTTCAAATGCACTGGAGGAAACTTGAAGGCATCTAATTAATTTAGGAGTATAATGTCCATTTGCTTGGAATTGAGAATGTGGTACAGCATTACATGATTAATTTCTACGACTGACACATCGAATTTTATTTTGATGTCTTGAATTAAATTTCAATGTGTCTGCCGGGGAATAAGCATGCCATGCTGTACCGAAACCTCAATTCCAGGGAAATTATGATTATACTCCAAAATTAATTTGATTTGTGAAACGTGGGAGAGCTGAATGGTTTTGCTGTCAAAATTAAATTTAAAAAAGAGCTCCGGAAATCGAACAGCTTGAGCAACTCTGCATTAAAATTTTCTTTGGAATATACATACTCGTATTATTTTTGTCATTTGGTCTTTAATGCTTCGTTCCATAGAACTTTGCTTCCACGCAGCACGCACTCATTAAGATTTCGGTCTTAAGTGAAGCATGCGCATTGGGAATGGGACGAACCCCAGTTTTCTCGACCCTGATCACATTACTGTCCTCGTATACTTCAGGCAGTACTTACGGAGGTCCCACAAGATTACTTAGTGCGCGTCATAACGAGATGGAACCATGATTATCCGAGCAGCAGGATGGGAGTCATGACGCCACGTTCTTGAAAAAAAAATTACGATGACGGCACGCAATTATACAAAAGCATCATCTCATGGTTGGGGTAAACAAGAAAACTTCTAGAAATTGTTGATAGGTCTTTTAAAAAATAGTATTCAAAATATTTTCAAAAAATCGTCTGAGTTTGCTAATTCAGTTGAACCTCGATATCTCGAACCTCTCGAAATCGAATATCTCACGAAGTAAAAAAAAAATTTTTTAGTCCCCGTCTGAATCCCCTTAGAAATAATGCATTAAAAACCTCCTAATTCGAAAGCTTTTCCTCTCAAACCTCAATAAGTCAAATTTTTGCGGCCTTTTGGGTATTATTTTATTCACCGGAAAGAAAGAAGCAATAAAAAATAACGATTTGTTTTTTGAAAGGAACGGTAAGACTAATCAGGCAAATTAACCCTTGCGTTCAAGTTCAGAATCCTGTAAATTAATGTAAGAAGCTATGTAATTCCCAGAATTTAACCCTTTACAATTTCTGGAAATCCTTCTATGTTTCTCTCAACAAAGATGTTTGTTTCCCAAAATCAAAGCCTCATTATGTCGATTTTTGCTAGTCCCTTGAAATTTGTCTTAAAGAGGTTCAACTATTGCACACAATCACACTTGAATTATCAAGGTTTATAAAAATCTGTGAATTAGAAGGGAATTTAAGTGCTGGAGAAATAATGCGGCTCATGGGCAATATATGCTGAAAGTTCTCTTTGGAGAACTTAACAATGTATGTGATATGACGCTTAGAGAAATGAAAGATAGCATATATTCCCCGTGGAAATTTTTAGTCAGACTGATATATTACCTCATCATTCAGACTAACATTGCACCGAAGCAACAATCCACGAGTGAATCGAAAATTCCAATTAAAGATTAAATCAAATAGCCGGTTTCCTTCCATGATGCTCCAACGTATATCAGATTAAACCCACAACAGCTTTGAGAAAAATAAAAATACAACAATTCCAAATCTTTCCAAAGAAATACAGTTCAATTTTCTAAAAATCCATGCCCTAGAATAGATATCCAGATTGAAGAATAATGACTATAATGAATACTTGCATTCAAAATCAGGCTTCTTTCGGTGAACTAAGCGGATGAGACCCTTAAATAATACTTGCTCCAAGGCGGACCAAAATTGTATTCAATTCTAAATTATATTCAACTGTATTACCTTATATATTAGGTTGATTTGAACTGAATCTTTGAAACCCAAATCAAGCTACCAAGAAACAAAGTTGGAATAAACCTTGAATGCATTCAATGTTGTCATAATTTTGTTTTTAAAAATTACCTCGCAAGATAGTAATACTGTAGTTTCCAAAGCTTCTAGCACCTTTGATCAGATTACAGTGATATCCTTGACGCAAGTTTGTTGGTGGAAAGAAAGAATGGCGAAAGAGGGTATTATTCGCTGTCATCTCATTGCATGTGGATAAAAATACCAGCCAAATTTCCTGCTTGTCCTCGAAATACAGGGCAATGTGACTTCTGAGTTCCATATGATACAACAGTAAAAAATCTTTGACTTTAAGCTCTGGTATTTCTGACAGAAAGCGTCAGACCGTCTGGAGAAGAAAAACATGACGTCATCTTTCGCCTATCTCGAAGCGGCACTGAGAATTCCTTTTATGTTCGCAACGTATGCCACGGAACTTCTCAGCAAAGCTTCTGAGAGCTATCAGGCAAAATAGGGGAATGGAATCATTGCTTGCATCGCTGCATAAAAGTATAAACATGCGGCTTACTGGTGGTTGTATGGCCGGAAACCGAACGAGATGCCCGTTTTTTTCGCAGAGATTCAGACGTACTGGCAGCCATTTCGAAAAATGGTACAAAAATGAATACTTAGCTGAGCAAGAGACTGTTTAGCATTACGATGAGTGCTGTCAAGCAACCAGATGCATATCAGACATTGCAAGAGCTATTTTAAACTTTTAAAAAATGAAAAGATCATATTAAACTCATTGCTCTTAGGCCGTCGTACTGCGTAAACAGGATATGACGTACACGCTGTTGTTCCGTCAGAAGATTTCGCGATGGGTTCTCGTCTTTCAAAAGGCATGAAGTATCTTTTATTCAATTCATTCAATGTTTCGAAGCGTGACTTATATCATAATTGACGATGAACAGCCAAAGCTTTCGTCTGATTTCCATCTCGTCTTTATGGAGATATATATTTTAAAACGTGTTTAATTTATAAACTCGTAACAAAATAAGCATTCAAATTTCACGAAGTTTCAAACGCTTCCGCGATATCAATAGATGAAGTTGAAGTCTTAAAAATGCTATGCATCCAAGTTGAAAATTGTTCTTGGAAAACCGTACTACGAGTAACAGTTCTAAATAAAAGTATTGTAAACTGTAAAGTGACGAGATCCATGCCAGTGGAGCAATACTTTTTACCTGACTGCGAAAATTAAAGGTACGGCCTCCTTCTCAAAAATGTTAAATTTGTATCTATATTTCATGCGTGACCTGGCATAGAACCAATCTTTTGGACTGTTGCTTTTTTACGCTTCAGGTAGTGTAGATACTTCAGACTTTCGCACAGCCATTCAAACATAAAAGATTAAGCTTCTTATTTCTTAATCGAAGACTTTTTCAACGTTTACGAAGAAGCGTGACAAGAGCATACATGCAATGATAATTGTGATCCTCCTACACCGTATTGTAACTGAAAAAACAACTCGTAATATCCCGTCCGCCGTCAGATTATGTACAAGCTAAAAAAATGTTATATAATCTGCTCTCGAAATAAACCTACTTGTCTTCAGATATTTTCAGCCATTTGCTCCATTTGAGACTGCAGTTGAAGGAGCTCTCAAAATAATTTCAAGTGTGCGCAACTAATAACTGCCCGAGTCAGAGACTGTTTCGGAATCTTTGCAAAGAACAATGTGAAGAGCAGTCAAAACGACCAGATCGATTTCAACAGGGCAAGCATTTTATTTTATTGAGACAAAGTTCTATTACATCCTTTATTTTATATCGTTCGCTGTTATAATTGAAACGTGTATTCCTGCTTCGTGCATAGGCTAGCATCGAACCAAACATCAAAGTTGACCCATGATATGCAGACTAGGCGAGTGCGTGGGAGCAAGTTTGGGCCATTTTGGGACCCCAAATATGGATCCCGGAGGCTTGATAAAAATGCAAATGGTACCGAGATTTGCTCTCGAAGGGTCCCAACATCCGCAAAGAGCGCCGCATTTCTCGACCTTCCGTACTCTTATCATTTGTTTCTCGCGGATCGATGCCGACGACGTTGTCGAGCAAAAGTGATGACAAGACCCGGCGGCGTCTGTAAATTGCTTCCCGGGCTCAGTGACGAAGACAAATGCTAGTCTCCTGCGCGGACGGACGTGGAATAAATGCTGCTCGCCTTGTCCCCGCAACCAGCTGCAGGTTTGGTTCTGGATGCAAATAGAATTCGCAGTAATGATCCTCCAGTATCGCACGTGATTCTTGGGGGACGCGAACGCATTCCCGGGCCGTCTCATTTTTCCACCCCGTGATCACGTGGAATTGAGAATAGATCCCCGTGGTTCCCTCGGAAAACGGTTCATCTCGCGCCGTCAACGCTTGTCGACGAATACGTCCGCAATCAGGAATTCCGCAAGTTTTTCCGACATATTCGGCATGTGGGACTTACGAGAGGTGTGCCACACCCTTACTCGCCCGAGGGTTGGATTCCTGCCTAGCGTAAAATCGCGGAATCACGCGTGAAAATACGCCCAACATCCCGAACCTGAGAGCGACGCGGAAATTCCATGTCGGTCACGAAACCACGGACGGCTGTTCCATTAGTTAATCAGCAATCCTTTTTCGAAACTTTACTCGCATGCATTTGGACTCGAGAGCCATGTCATTCCCGGAATACGAGCTTCAAGATCAAATCTTGAAAACGTCATTTGTCCTGAGTAAACGGAGGTTGTCAAAACATTTTCTAATTAAAAGCCTGGAGGTTCGCGGGAATCCCTCCGACAGGACTCAATGTGTGCGACAGGGAATCAAACGGAAGCAAACTTGCGAATGAACTCGAACCCGAGTCTTCGAGGTCAGTTGTCACGCGTATGTCTTCAGTTTTCATGGTGAATCTCTACCGAAAATGCGTATCATCTCCATGGATTTTCATGAAAATAAGATTCATTGTCACATAAATACACCTATAGGGGATTAACCCAGCAGTCCTCCGATTATATTTTCGAAATAGAATTTTTCCCAAGAATAATCAATGATCATGGATAATCAATTGCTCAAATCAGTGAAAGACATGTATTAAATTAAGGAGGGCCTGAAATATATTTTCCGAATTATTGTATATAAATCCTGACGTTCAACAGCCCGGATTAAGCAATTGAGCTCAAACATGGACTCCAAAATTAACTTCAATTCTTATAAACGATTCCAGACGGATGCAGTTCCTGGGAAATGAAGAGGCTAGAATTAAATATTATTCGGGCAGTTTTGATAATTTTATATTAATCTGTTTGCTCGACTTCCTAATCAAATGCACTGTAACTCAAAGCCCGGATGCACTGTATGATCAAAGTTCTTGTGTAAAGTTTGTAGAAGGATTTCTTCGGAAACTCGCTCGGTCTACCGATAACAGACCATGATTTTTTTTACGAGATCGGTGGATCAGATTGGTATTTGTACAATAGCCAGAAGGATCCTCAAAGTCAGGAAACATGTCCCTCTTCCTGTCGACTTTCTTCCTGCACGTGTAAACAATTTGTTTGTTTGATCAATGAAATCATGCTGAAGGTCGGTCATGTTGTAACCTTTGTGCCGAAGATAAAAAGAGATTGATCTCATTGGTTTTGACAATCTTCTGGATTGTGCGCTATTGTTTGTTTTGATAGCCTTTCTAATTTGTGTACCTCTGCCTTCTGAAAAATGAATATATAAATATTCGAACAAATGTAGTGCACCGGAATGGTAAAAGGAAAAACATGCGCAAAGCAGAGATGCCTTGTACTTGAGCCTACTAATCGACCTGTGGTTCAAATTTTTTAATACTGTGCCCGCGAAAGACATTACTACATCGGCACCCAGCTTGATCACACAGTAATTGACAAAACGAAAAAGAATTGAGGCGGGAAAACTATCTGTAAACTGCTTCAACCTAAATTGAAACCCGAGCCTACATTATATCAGTAATGCAACAACATTTTCTGGATACAGTCAAGATCTGGAACTGACTTCTAAATTAACCGAGTTTATTATCTCAGAAAATGCCCGGCGGAAACTTTCAAAAACATCTTGAGAAAAACACCCAAGAGTGTTTTTCTCACGATGTTTTGCAGCGGTATCCAGTAATGAGATTGATGTGGCGAAGAACTGCGAAGCATTGGTGTGGGTTTGTGACTTGAGAGTTGAGAGCCACGTCACTGAAAAAAATATTATCTTGTGCTGAACCTGAATTAAACCAATTCCGGAGAATTGTAATTTCTGTGCTTTCCGGTCAAATGCTGCTGTGGACGGAACTAAAAAGAAGGAAAAGGACCAATATATTCTTTGGAAAACTGCAGAATCGCCTCAAAATCAAGATTTTATTTGCGCCTCAATTGAGTGACAAGAACATTCTTCTCACTTGTGCATTGACAGCAAAAACGAGGATTTCGGAGAGAATCCTTTCAAGCTGCTATCAGTTCACAGAAGTAGTTACGATTCTGAATTTCCACAAGAATCCGATAACGTTTAATCAAGTGAACTTCTTAACCCTCAAGTGTTCAAGAGTTTTTCTCTCCAATACGAAATCCCCGATATTCCATATATGGGTCTGGTACTGCTTGAAATTCACGAAGACGTACGAGCTACAAATAATACGTTCTTTTTCTTTTTTTCTAATTGGAACCTGGTCTGCGTGAAAGAATTTAGCACTTCAAATTCCACAAAATATCTGGGGGAAATTTTACAGTCGGAGATAACATTTGATGCATATCGACGACGGTTCAAAGAGCTACGTGGCACATTTGGTTTTTATCGAGGATCACTTGAACATGCACATCCATGAGATTGGGATCGCACAGCCTTGCGTTGCATTTGCATCCAGATAAGAAACCGTTTTTCGGCAAATGACCTCTATATCGAATGAGGTACTTCGGGGACCTTTCGTCGCACGGTATTCGGGTGAACATCATGATCAGTCTAAATGGAATATCGCGATGTTCAAATTCTTGTCGGGTTATCTTGAACGAATGATTGTATCGATTTCCCTTGTTTACCTGTATCATTGATGAAATATCTGGAGGGCAGCGGAATTTTAGGAATAGAAAAGAAATCTTCAAGCGCGAAGATACCCGTGCAGATCGGACGCATAATTATCAACTGGAACTATCAGAAGGTTGTATTAAAAATTCTTGGGTCCGCCTTTAGTCTGCATGTGTTCGGACAATTGATTGAATCACTCTTCCTGGGATTAAACGAAGCTTGCTTAAATTGCGTCTGATTGGAGAGACTTCAAATTTTTCGATTTTTATTTTGAATCATAAGCAGAAAGCCTCTGGTCATGCGCCCGGATAATTGATAAATACGAACATGATACAGCCAACTTCTGAACTAAGGGGGGTAACTGCGGACGGAAGACGCATTTTTATGGTTCCAACTCGGATGCATTCTAATTTTATGAAATTTGCACTTAGAATCGGATTCAGGGTCAATGCCGACGTCAGATTACCAATCTTCAAAATAATGTGAAACGCCGCAAATTTTAGAAGACTCTATTTTTGTGTGCCTCTATAGAAAACAAAACAAATTAGCCTGGGAATATCGCCAGAAATTTAATTAAATACAATTTCCACGAATGAAAGGAGTCTGTTTCCTCTACTCCTGCTTCAGTAACCAGCTTAATTTTCAACAACACTTCAACCGAAAGTCAGCGTCCTGCGTCTTCTGTCCTTGAACTGAAAATAATAAGGATTTCTTAATTGAATTTTAAACTTGACTTTTATGCGGAAGATTGAGCTTGCCATAGACACAGGAGGCACTCCATGTGTGAAGTTACGTAAGATGCTTCGGAATGAAAGACGCACCCATATTTTATATTCAAATTTTTCCTTTAAAAACGGATCGAAGGGATTCGCTGCGTTGAAAGCGTTCCTCCACGCAAATGCTCAACGATTTAGAGTTTTTAAAAATGGAGCCGTTACACCTTGATGTTCAAAACGGCAAAATTAGAGAACATGATATGAAATGACTTCACATCCATATACTATTGAGTCTCAAATTGATTAACCCAAGTTCTCAGCGATCTTCCTTCAAAGGTCAATGCGCAGAAGTACTGTATTCCAGAATAAACCGCATAAACCTGATAGTTCGGAAAATGAGAAAAAGTCTGATTTCCATGGAATAGTAAGTAGCTTAAATGAGGCAAAATAAAGGCATAAATTCGTAATTTTTTTTATCATAAAAATGTCCCGTTTGCTTCCGTCGTTTCATTGTTGAGAGCTCTTCAAAGTTCATTACAGGTATATTTTTAGGAAACAAAGGATTCCTGAATCCTGATACGGAACACAATTTCTTGTGACACTCATTCACGAGGAAATGTTTTTTTGTGAGGTAAAACATTCTTCTCATAAGAAGCTCGTTGCATGATGCACTACCGTAAATATTTGGAGCAGGCGAGGAATTATTTTGGAAATTTTATCCGCGGAATCACTGGCGTGTAGCCGGGCAGCGATGCATCACGAGTCTGACGTGAATCTTAAATTCCATGTTGATCACGTCGGACCACCGCCGATCCCGCACGTCGCAAATTTTCGAAAACTCAGGCAGGAAACCCGAGTAAAATGAATAAAATGAAATCATGGAGAGCGCGACAAACGGCGGGGGTTCAATTGGGATGCAACGTTGAGCACGGCGTCCGTGTATTTCCCCGGAGATCCTCGGGATTCCGTGCGCCTCCCCGCGGCGCGATATCCGTGCAAGCAATATCCTTGTATTCCCATTGTATCCCTGAGTGACTGGTGTTGCGAACATGAGAAGATGAGACATGCAGCTAATTGAGTTCCCGCGCCGCAAACTACCCACTGGGCTGCTTGTGTAAACTTGTCGACGTCTGTCTTCCCGCGGCCGGGTTAAGTTCGAATGCGCCCCCGAACTTGAGACGAAACTGACATTCTGAGTTTCGGCGTCGAAAAGACCTCGCTTGCTTTGCCTGCAATTCCGCTAAGCACTCTCCGAAGTGGTCATTGAGGTTCGGTCTTCTTCGCTGAAAAGGGACTAGGCATGCGTTTCTGCGTGGAAAAGTGCCCGGCGCGGGGTCGTTCCGCGGCGCTTATTGCACCAAGGGGAATAAATCTCGGAAGTGCGTAATTTCAAGAGCGCTCATCATCACTTGGCGGCGCAATTAAGGTTGCACTCTCTGGGTACCCCGGGGCGATTACGCCGAGTACCACGTTATTCCGACGCGGTCTTTTGATAGCTTTTATGAACCTTAATAATGCGTAACTAATGAGCTGAATATATGTCGCGTTGCGCTCACGAGGACGCATGCAATATCCGCTCGCTGACCGTGATTTGTGAGACACTCTGCCCAGACTCCTGCGACACCATCCGATTCCGAGAAAGATTTAACACAGTCGGAACTCGGCTTCATCCCTGAGGCGAGGATTCTTGAAGTGAGACCGTCATTCCGCGACGACGGAGAGCAAAAATAAAAGGGCCGCCGCAGATGTCGACTTGATACACGTCGTCCCTTTTTTGCGCAAATCAGCGTTCAGGGGCGGTTTCTCGTCCGCCTTGCGGCAGAGCCGGAATTCTCCCTCATTAACCTACGTATGCCAAATTGTGGGACCCGAGCCTTTTTGGTTGTGACGTGCCTCATCAGACAGTCTCCATTAAACCAACCGCACCCGTCTCACCCGATATATTCTGTCCCAGCTATTTTATTTTTATTTTTTCAATTCACGGCAGGTGGATTGAAAATAGGATTAGATTGAAAATAGAAAATAGCACCGAACATGGCGTTCAGTTAAGCGCAGTGGGACATCGTGTACTTGAATATTTTATCCTAGCGAAATTTTAGCAGAAGCTCAATCACAATTTTGTATGTACGGCCTATGCACTCAACATTTAAAAAACAATGCTCTACATAGAGAAAACATAGAGAATTATATCGAGAAGTTTGAAATGTTTAGGCGTTTTTTGCGGACCAGTGAGAAGATGGGGGTCACCGTATTTTCTGTAAAAAAAAATAATAATGTTGCACAGCATTTTTGCCACGAACTTCACACTTCCAGCGCAGTGTTGCGCGGCCGACACCCAATGCAGCACTTTCAGAATAGTGAAGGATGACCATACGGTGACCAGTCTGGAGCCGGTCATTGTCTTTGCGAGGGTCAGAATGTAGGCTACAACACTCATCTACAACAAAGTGTTTTTGCGAGCATCTTCTTGCCACAATAAAGAAGCTTTCTGTGTTCAAGTTGTGCTTTTGAGGAGGAAAATCTTTTTGTGTTGCCCCTCAGCAGTCAGACTCCCTTTTTGTGTTCTATCCGTGTTGTTGCTGTCACATTTTCATTTCCCTGGGAATAAACTGCCGGCTTTCAAGGGACTCCCTTCCGGAGGACCAGGCTGCGTAACCGCTGATGAATGCGTTCTCTTTCTTTCTGTGTCGTGCGCCTCTGTCAAACCCACGAAATTAATTTTTTTTTTTGCTTTGACCACAAACGGAAATTGAATAGACCGCAAGTTTTCTGGACGACCTCCATTTATTTTTTCAACCCATGCATTTCCCCCCTCTCATCCCTTTCTAAAATCAGGGTACGCCCGAAAATTTCACGTGACCCATACTTTATTTGGGCAGACACAGTAGCTCAAATTACGAGCTCAGGCATAACTGCGAGGCGATCAGTCCATAAAAGGCTATTTAATTTTGTGGCGCAAAACGAATCGAAAATCCGAGATCTTGTTCTAATTTTCTGTAACAGAAAACGTGATTTACAGGATAGGAAAGCTAATCAAGAAGTAACAGTAAAGACCGAAAAAGGAAGATAT
The DNA here is from genome assembly GCA_905338405.1 of Notodromas monacha. Classification (NCBI taxonomy): domain Eukaryota; kingdom Metazoa; phylum Arthropoda; class Ostracoda; order Podocopida; family Cyprididae; genus Notodromas; species Notodromas monacha. Next base: position 24,945 of record CAJPEX010000003.1, on the reverse strand, counting down.
GCTCAAATTTTGACCTGTAGTGATTGCGAAGTGTTACGGAAGTGCAATTGGAAATTCCCGCTTCTCACTGGCCTTCTCTCCCCTTGGCATTGTCTACACCGCGGCGTTTTCTACACGCCGGCCTTTTTTCTCGCCATGACTGTTCTCCCGCCACATCCAACTGCGTAAAATGCATACGTTGGCCGTGAAAGTTCAGCATCGGGGGATTGAAAAATATGAGAATTTTGCGAGACCGACAGGAATTCAATGCCAGTGAAGCTGAACAAAAGGGATTACCGCGGCGGGTCGTGCTTAAGGCCCCTTTACGACCTCTAGAAAATGCGGAAGGGGCCACCGCGCGTTGCCAACGATTACGCCCGAGTTCGTCACGTTGAAATTCGGTCCAGGGAGTCCTGAGAGATTCCTTTGCAGTGAAGGGTTATTGCGGGGATTCTCGGGCTCTATACGGGACCATAGCAATCGAACGAAACGTTGAATCAGGGTCGCCGGCTGGGGTCGGGGGTAATGATCAAGTGGACGAAAATGTCAAGCGCAGTTCAAGAAATTCGGAAGCCAGACGAGGAACCAGAAAGTCGGAGCGATCAAACGATTACGAAGCTGAATAATTCTTTCCTGTCGAGAATGCGAAAATCTGAACAGAAATGCTTCTTATTTGGAAGGAAGGATCAAATCACCGCATTTATTCTATAATTGTCTTATTATAATCACCGCAGATCCTTGCGAAAAAAATGAACGCTTATACCGCTAAATATTTTCGAATACAGTCATGGCCACCAGGAACATATCAAATCATGTTTACACGCATCTTTAAACAAGGATTGGAGATTACTCCTTCCATTTAAAATCGTTTTATAAGTACAGTCATGAAATTTGAAGTTACTCAGCTTATTATAATTATAGTATTGTACTGTATACTTCACTTTTATTGCAGATTAAGTCTCCCTCAGGACAGATACTCAGGGGATCATCAAATAATATTTACAATTTATATCCACGTAGCGGAGAAGCTGCGTGCTGAAGCAGTAGAGTTCCACCGGACCCCGGAAATATATTATCCGGATAAAATAATTTTAGAAAAAATGTTATGTGAATCATAGAAATGTTCTGAAAGCAACCCCAAATTACATGAACTCTCCCGACGTGTCAGCAAGCAGCATGTCGATTTTCTGCCACCCATCTTGGGTGTAATGGCCACGTGTTTGAAATTCTGAAGGAACGTGACATTTAACGTGAGAAATGATATTCTTATGCCACGCGAGGAAATCTGCGGAGATAATGGAGAAATAGAAAAATGAAATCGAGACGGTGGCGAATTTTCCGCGGGAAAGCACGCAGGGAGCATTTCTTTCGGCTGTATTCGTGGAAAACATTAGGTCCACTTCTCGTAGAAGGCGTCGCTGTCTCTGAAGGCAATGCTTACTCGCGTTATTGTTCCACTATCTCGAACAAGAAAGTCAATAAGCAGCTGGGTGCCGACGGCGGGAAAAAGCTGCGAGCCGACAATGCATCGCTCACGGACGACGCGGGTTATTGGAACTAAAACTTCTGAACGAATGGACAGTCTCGGGAATCCATTTTCCGATGGAGGCCTGAACCTTTTCCCGATCCTCCCTTTTCATTGACGGAAATTTTCGCCAAGGAGGGGAATGATACCACGACTAGACTAACGAACCGGCAAAGAGGTTTTTCAGTAAGTCTGCCACTCTTTCCTCTCAAGACCCGGCCTATGTGCAGCGAGCCGTGCTCGTTTTGAACTCCGCAAAAAACCCCGGGATCCTCTTTCATCAGTCAGGTCAGTTGATGTGGCCCCGATGTGCGCTGCCTCACCCATCGATCCCCGTCAATTTTTCCCCCCTCACTCCAGCTAGCTTTCTTGATCAATTACTGCTCATCATTCGGGGATACTCCCAATAACTCGGGGACGAATTACGGCGTAAAATGATGGGGGATGGCATCAAGAGAGAAACCTTGTCGACGTCACAAAGGAGCAATGCCTTTTCTTCTCGACTCCCGTCAATCTGACCTGGAGTCCCTCATGCTTCCATTCATTTTAGCCCGAAGTCCATTATTTGAAATTCAGTGATGGGTACAAAATCGAAGAGATCATGGAGACGCGAGGAATTCCCTTTTTCACAGGAAAATACTCAAAATGCGCGGCGTTTATGCATCCCTTGCGCTTTCTCGTGAATATATCAGGAAATACGCAATAAACAGTAAATTTTAAAAAGGAAAATGTGTGAAAGATGCGAAGTATAGTTAGATGGATTTTTCGAATTGAATCTCGATCATCAGAATTTCTGACGGGCTTTCCAAATAAAATTCGAACATGGTTTCTTTTTGTCTTTGTTACATGCGGAGGACTGAATCAAACCTCTCTCTGAAAAATATAAAAATAATGAAAAAAATGAAGAATTGGCCCGGTATCTCCTGAGCCAGGATCGAGCCCGGTTCGTTAGCCTTCTTTTCTTCATTGTTTCCCGCTGTGGTAGGTGAAGCTCTGATAACGTCCCTTGTCAGTTTTCCTGAAAAGTGGCCCGGAATGCGGCGAAGTCGACTTTTCCATTTCAGAGATTTAAAATTTCTTCGACTTTCCTTCTGCGATTGATTCGAGTAAAAACAATTGCTGTCAAACATTCAAGAAATTACGAGTGATGGCTCAGAAGCCTATTCAGCATTTTGCTGTTTTTTTTGGAGATGAACGTAATTTCCAAGGGGTAATTTCTGATCGGATCCGTACACCTGATCCAATGCGTGTTCAACCAGGTTGAAATGGAGAAGTTGGGAGTTCTGAAAATGTATCTGAAGAATGAACTAGATTTCCCTGCAAAAATTCTCACGGATTCTCATGCTGAGAAATGCTGTAAATTATTAGAACATGGTTTAAGAACCCTGCCTCACACCGGACACTCGTACTCCGAAGAAGTGAAACTGCGATTTTTGCAGGTTTTGTGTCTTTGATGGTGAATGTGACATTTTCTCAGAGAAGTGTTTTTTTTTTAGCGAAAAAGTTGTCCAAGCCATGAATTTTGTGGTTTCAAGGTGCATTTTATGAAAGTTCTGAATCCTCCGTTGTATGGGGTATTCTGCTGTGAAGTGGCTGAATCCATGTTTTCACTTTCAACAAACTTCAATATGCATTTGTGGTGCCTTTCAGGATAAAGAATGCGCTTTTTGTACCCTCCTTATGCCCGATTGCGAATACTTCATTGAATTCTTAAATCTTTATCCCAAAAAGAATTAAATATTCTTAACGGAGAACGTTTTATTCCTTCTGACTTCAGCCTTCGCTTTTTGAGGCCGTTTTCTGGGAAAATAAAAAACTGTGAATGAGACTCTTTTTAGAAATTTTGAATCGCAGTAAAACTTTCATTCATGGTGATCCATCGCGAACCGCTTACGGGAGCGAGTGAAAACTTCCGCTGTGAACTCGTTGAAAAACTTGATATCAAATAACTAAAAATCATGTTCCGTTAACCTCTTTTTGTTAGATTTTCAATGCATTCGTGGCAACAGGGCACACCAGATGTCGAACGGATTCCCTCGGGGAATTCTAGAAGAGCTCTTCTTCATGAATGTGCAAAAAGAAGTTTCTTGGAACCAGGACTGTTTTCGAAAACTTCGTTGAAAACCTGCGATTCGACCTTAAGTAGAGCTCATGAATCCGGTTTCTGCATTTCTGCGATTTTCCAGCCGTGTTCCTGGTATGCTGGGTCCCATTCTTCACCTGTAACATTTTGGAGGCAATTTCGCTGAAGTTGGAGGAGCCTGAAGCAGCCTGGAGACCTGGGGTTACGCTTTTCCTCACCACTACCTGGCTGGGGTACATCAATTCCTTCATGAATCCAATTATTTATACCGTGTGGAACATGGAATTCCGGAAGGCATTCCGGAAAATACTCGCGACCCCTTGTCAGTGATACACAGCCTGTCGCACGTACGTATTCATTTCAAACCAAATATTATTCTTTTTCCTGCGGTTGGTGATCGATGCATTTTTATAACCTGCCGCGCTCGTGGAGGATTTTTCCCGTAAGTGAATGGAATCATTCAAATAATATTCTTCCCAGTCACTGCTGGCAACAGCATATTCGCAGAAAAGAAACCTTGGCACATTCTCGAGACCGTGCCAAAACGAGGCACTCCGACAGAAGAACTCTTCAACGAACCCCGAGTACCAAGTGCAAAAGTTAAATATTTTTCGACGGTATTAGTGACTGAAATTTTTTCTCTCATTAAATGATGATTAAATGCTGGTCCTTAGTCCGTAATTTTTCTCCAATTGATGTAAAAAAATCGTACACTTCTGCGCTTTGAAATAGGTGACCTTTCATTTGGGTCTTCAGTTGGTCTCCCTGGGTATTTTGCAAAAAAATAAGCCTGAAAATGACATAAAGCGAATTATAATAAGCTATAGCAAATTTAATAAATGCTTACCTTCATTGCAAAGATAAACGGGTCAGGATATGACCGAACATGGTCGTCTTACAGTATCTCCATAGTCTCTGCCACTCCAATTTGCATTGCCGATTATTGTACATTCTCGTAGTAGATCGAATACTGTAACATCAACGTCCGTAGCACGAAGCATACATTTTCCAACATCTAATGAGATACATCCTTGGTGAAATAAGGAATAAATCCGTCGCTGGAATCTCCATTTCAATAATACAGTACCTTCAGTGGGATGGAATGCTCCGGTTCTTCGATGATGTTGTATGCTCCATGCGCATTGAGCATGAAGATCTCTAGTACACTCAGTATCTGCATAACATTAAAATAAATCTTTAAATGTACAGTATGTGGTAAATTTCTAGTTGAAGGGGCACTTTCCGATTCCGCTATCAGATGCATTACGCTATTAATTAATTTGTCGCTGCAGTATGATAAAAATATTTCCCACTGGTGGAAGACGGAATAAATTCTTTTGAATAATCAGAAATCCCTCAGGGGCAAGATTTTCCTAAAAAAAAAAGTGATTATTCTGCTATTCCCATTACGTAGCAGGTCACGTGTGCATACCAGTAGAAAAATGCCACAGAAGCAATTTTGAAACTTTCCGAAATTCACCACGTGAACAGTGTTATTCCCAGTTTCTCGTGTAAAAAATTGCCCAGAAACTCTTACAAGAGTCTTGTGGGAAACTCTTGCAAGAGTTTCCCACAGAGTCTAAATCTCAAAAGTTCCGTAGAAAAGACTGAAACCCGAATTGTATCAAGAAACTAAAATATCCCTGCCCACGATTTACGAGATACATACTGAAAACCTCAACAATTTAGCAGGCAGAAACTTTTTATTTCAATACTGACGAGTTTAAAGAAGATAAGGAAAACTTGTATCGTCCATATGACCCCTGTTCTTTGATAAAATTGTATGCGGTTCATATGAATGTTTTCTCCCTTACTAAGAGGCGCTTAGCATTTTATCGAACACCATATGGTATCATGATAAAATGGCATAATATACGGTAAGAAATATGACAGTAGAATTTCTTTCGTGTTTCAATTACCCATATTTCAGAAAGCATAAGTCCAGTGCCGACGTTTGTAGGATCTTGTGACCGATTTTTCAAGCATGCGTGTGTTTGCGAAGAGGCACATATGGACGAAAGTGAGAAGTTATTCTGCTGGAAATTCGAACTCGATCACATTTTGACAAGCATTTGGCATCACGGCACCTCTTGATCTCAGGTGTAATTTTGCAGCATGAATCATCAATGATTTATGTATGAACACCTACTGTTCTATTTTTATCACACTGTATACATCCTAGATACCCGGAAAAAAATCGATGCGCTCGTCGCGATAACGTGCTACTTTCCAAAATTGTACGTAATGCTTCAGAAACTGCATCACCTAATTGAAGAATAAAATACGATCCAATCTTCGATTATTCATTCCAAAATTATCCTGAACCTCTCAGCTTAACCAACAGATTTGTGAACCCGATCTGGAAATTGATATTTCTGGAGATCCTGGCTTTTCGTTTTTACATATGTGTGTTCCAGTATACGCTGACTTCGGGTTTTTTCCAATCGAGAATATGTTGCTGACATAAAAGGGACCCTCAGTAAGTTGTGACATAATTTTTATCACCTGAATCCCAGTTGTTTTTCTTCAAATTTCATGAGAACGACATGAGAAGGAGGAAATCTCGGAAGTTATCAGCTAGTATGGATTGAAGGTGCAGCAAATTTGTATGTCAGCACATTCAAGTATATCAGAATCTGAAGAAAAGCCTAGCCCAAACTATCGAGATTTTGAAACTCAATAACTTTTGAATGTTGCTCAATAGAATAACACACGTCGACGGGGCAAAATATTTTCATGCACAACATATTTTCGAAGTCTGATTGTAATTAAGAAGACATAGCCCATATAAATGGAGGGTTTACTATCCCATAAGTATGCTGATGCATCATGAAAAGGGCTATGAGGTCCAAATTGGAAAACTTACACATAGAATCAACTCTCTTAGTTTGTGTGCTATTAGGACAAAAATCATCAGAAAACTTTGGAAGCAATCATTCTTGAAATAACAGGCAATATTTCGACAATGATTTTGCTTGCAATAATACGGAATTACAGTTTTCCCAGCCCTTTTTAAACTCGAAAAATGGAAATTTCCTTTCACTCTAATAAAGGACAAATCCAACCCCCTTTGGAAAATTCGACCTGAATCCCTTTCACAAATTTCCTGGAATATTCCCAGGTCATGTACAGAAGCATCATCACTAATGCCTGACTAATTCTGAATTCCCCTGAATTCCTGTCTCAGTTCGAACACAAAAATTCAAAATAAAGGCCCCTATTTCCCAGAATACATTTTCGAAGTAAATTTCATCCACAAATACTCAACACGCGAAATCAAGAAAACGAGGAGAAGGGCGATATTGCGATGAAAACGAGAAGGAGGGGACTTTGGAAGTTGCCCACTAGAGAAGCGGGGGTCAAGGAGACATAAATTTGTGATGCACGGCCCCGCCGGGAAGGCATTCCACCGGAGACAGAAACGAAACCTGCCGAAGATTCAGTTTTCAGAACGGGGGGGGGGGGGGTTGCATACAAACCAAAAACAAAAATTCAAGGATCGAGGGATCCTCGTGACAGGGGCTCGAGGCTGCAGTCTGTCAGCATGTGGAGGAAAGTGCGGAAACGCGCTTCGCATGGCGACGAGTCGTCCAGCCGCGGGGAATCAGGGAAATCCGTTCCGAGTCCGTGCAGGGATGACATACGCGATCGTTCTTTGTCCGCCGCATGATTTTCCCTGTGTTGAGCAATCGGGATTTCTTTTGTGTTCAGGTGCAGCGACGCAGTACCGCCCTGTCCGGACAAGAATTGATGGACCCGATTGTGGAGACATCCGTCGGGGCTTTGGCGCTGCCTGAACCGACGGCGTCAGTGGACACCAAGCATCCGCCTTTGACAGTTCCGCGACGAACGACCGCGGCGTCATTCTGCTTATCCCAGGCCGGGGCCCTGTTGTCTTCAGTATCGTATCCCGATGAACCCGCGGTGTACGAACTCGTATCTGTGTGCATTGGGGCCGTGTTGGCGAAGGAAGCCAGTCATCGCTACGGAAACTGAGAGCCCGGTTGTAGGAGGAACAAATGTCCCTTCCGGCATCGATATGGGGTCGAAACATGTCAGAGAATCCATGAATGGTGGCCGCGTTGACCCAGAGTGTTGCTGGACATTCGTTGACCCACAGGTTTACTACCAGTGCTTCGCGGACCCCCGAAGAGTTCTTTTGGGGGTCCGCGAGCGCTGCAGAAAAATAAGCCAAAACGAGAGGATCCGATAAAACTGAAGATCTGATCCCATTTCTCGGAGAAGAATATATAAAACCAAGGAATATAATTTAGAAAAAGGGGGCTTTCCATAAACATTGGTTCGAAGAAGCCTCCGCGAATCAAGGAAGTTGAAATTTTATCAATAAGACTAACATCCCGCCTGCAGAATTCACATTATCGCATGAAAAGTAAATCCGCAGAAGTTTCGAGGAGGAATTTAATCCTATATTTTAAGAGTGATGATCTAAAAATGACGATTATTGCTTTTTCTAAAGAAGATAAGTCAATCGGCCAACATGCTCTTTTTGTGAGATCAAATAAGTTCAAATTCACTCGGAGATGTAAGTATTTTCACACCTACGTGGACTTACATTTATGACGTAAATTATATTCCACAAATATTCTCGGGAAATCAAACGGCTTTCAAGATTAGGCGGAATTTTACTTAATCTCCAACGGAGTGAAATTATCTGTAACCTTTCATCTCATACTTATGCAGAATTTATTGTCTTCCTGCCACAGAAAATGGAATGCAACATGATCGAATCCCGTCTCCTTATTTCGAAACCATGTTTTAAACTTACAACTGTCACTCTGATGAATCGCCCTTTTCTTTTCTAGCTGCTATGAAAAATAACGCAGATGGAGAGGTTTCTCCTTTTGCATCCGGGCTCTTACGCTGATCATTGGAGATACCAATCTGAAACGCTTCAACGTTTCCGTGTTTTTTAAGTGTTTCCGGAGGAGTGTTCGGTCAGGGGCTGTCCCAAACTTTTTCGGGACTTACGATATGAGCACCAAAAAAAAGGAAAATCTCAAGTACTTGAATGGGCTTATGGGAATTATGAAGCATTCCACTGAAAAACGTCGGTTCATGAGTTATCCCTGGTCCCGTAAGTAGACGAGCGATTTTTAGCGAAGTGAATCACTGAGCACAGCTGTTCCCATGAACCGTCAAAAGGATTGCTGAAAGTTACCAATGAAATTATCCAAGATGAGGTCGTCCATACTGTGTAATGATTTGTCATGATGGCTGATGGAAATGTCTGAAGTTCAGGACAGAAAATGTATTCAGCGTTTCCAGTCTGACTGGACGTATTGGAATGTGGACGTAATTCTTCGTTTATGAAGCACCTGGGGCTGGGAAACGTCGGGTTGTTATACTGGTTCATAATCAAAAAAAATGAAAAGAAACCACGAGTTAAAAACTTTTTATTTTTCAGTGTTTCGAGCGCGTGCTGTGTTGGTGAGTGGTGTACGAATGAATATGTAACTGCGTTTACCTCGCGTCTGATGAGAGCCAGGAATTATTTTTGGAAGTGTGTTAATTAATTTCGTAGCATCCGGTCCTCGGTGGCATTGATTCTTCGACGACGTAGAGTTCCTAGGGCTTGTACTCGTTTCTCGCAAAATGAGCTATACTCCTAGGTAGGTCTCGCGTGAGAGCAAATAACCAAGATTTAAGCGTGGAGTTCGCTTTACATGTCCCTGTGCCCGCGGGAGACTATTGATCATCGAACTGAACTTTCTGGATTAATGAATTGGGTCGGAGGCATGTTTTCGAGACGATGTCTTGTGTTTCATTTCGTCGACACGTGGGGTATTCGCAATTGCGAAAACCCGTCCGGGATCATTGCTGGTCCCAACACGGACCCGAGCAACTTGATTAAAATTCCGGACCCAGTTAGGGTTACGGTACGGCTTCCCTAGTTTCTAGTTCCGCGCCAATAATGGAATGGGATTTTTACCTCCCGAGAAAATCCGACAGAAGCAGGTTTTTCTTCGGACATAATTTCAAGGAGTTCACGATGATGCATTAACAAACTAATGCAACTCGATGACTTTTGTCCTTCATCAGCTCACTGTGTTGTTCCTTGAAATTGATGAAAATCGATAAACTTGTGTAAGGCCGAGGCATGTATTTCGTCGAACAGTATTTCATAAGAAAATACATTTTTAATTGAGATGAAAGTATAAAATAATAAAAATTATTATTTTTCTTCTGCGAGCAAACGACGAATTAAACATAATCCGGCTTCGACAGACTATTTACTTCCATTAAAAAGCGTTTAAATCATAATTCACAGCATTAGATGTTGATTGCTGCTGACATCACACCGCTTAGGGCATAATATTCCATCGACAGCAAAATTTAATCCCACAAAATTGAATCAAATTTTAAGAAGTTGATCTTATCTATTCATTCTTGCTAATGAATTTTACGCCGAACAAATTTTTTAATCTGCATATAAAATGACTCAGTACGGACCGGAAAAGTTTTCGAGATTACATATTAAGCACGAGGAAGGATTGAATTTAGATTTTATACAAAAGATTCATCATGACAAGTGTGCCAGATTTCATCGGAAGCATATTTTTAGACGAGCACTCTTTAGATGGTAAGTTGAAGCGAATTCATTTTCTTTTTCATATCAAACCCTCTCAAGCGCGCCATTCAAGAGGACGACTGGAGAACGAGATCCGATTAGAATGCATCCTTCACAATCGTTTTGTTCTGTTTCATATTTTATTCGAATAAAATTCATCATATCGGAATACTTGAGTACCATGATGCTGAAGCTGATCACATTCAGGATCACCACTTCCAGCAGCCACTAGCTGCTTCCTTCATGGCATTCTTCATGCCGCATTTGCTCTCAGGAGAGAAAAAAAAACGGATCCGCTCAAAATCTTTACTCAAAAGCTGGAAGAGGCTTTTCAAAAGCTTTCGCAGTCGTCAGCATTTACTGGTACTTGCAAGTGTTGAAAAGTGCCTCCATGTACTTGACGCATTCTGTCAAAATTGATTCAAAATTTTGTCTTCACGAGGAGCAGCATTTCTCAGCACCAGCTTGATTCAGGAAAAAAATACATTAATAAAATATATATCCTCGAATTTAAATTGATTTAATGTGCAAATGAATCAACACAGATGATAGACAGCTAAAATTTCGCAAAGACAGTGGCAGTTGAAATTAATGTATCTGATGAAAAATAAAAATTGGCTTTTCTCCAAATAATCATTCAGACAAATTGTCACCTGCTAAAAATAAATATACAGTATTAATTTATCATTCTGAGAAACCTTTGTCCAAGCCCACCTTTCAACGATATTCCGCTATAACTGCTTCATTAGTTCTTCCCTTATTTAAAAAAGAAGAGAAACTTTTCAAATACCTCTACCATAAAGTCTTACACACAAACATTTTTTGCATCTGCAAAAAGTTTCTATAAATTTTCCAGTCCACAAAAAATGCTATGCAAATTTGTTGGTCCGTAGGCCCAAAAAGGTTGGGGAACATTGGTGTAGAAAGAAAATGAAATCGTTTTTTTCACGATAAGGGGTAAAATTTCTGAAATAAAAGAAACCCCTCCTATTCCATCCGAGAACTTCTAGAATGTCATCGCACAGATCAGCTGAAGCGGCCATGAGTTCATCATCATAAGACGGATTGATCATCACGCCGGAGAGTCATGGTTTATTCACGCATTTGTCCCGCACTTCCATCCGCAGGTACGGGTCCTCAAGAGGGTTTGTTGCACCGGAGAGGAATCTTGCATGAGGGTCTGGTCTTATACAGTGGCATTCCTAATGGAAATGCATCCGCTGTTCCCTTGACTTCTACTGTACAGTAGTTGGAGCAAATCTCTCTCCGGCCTGCTCTTCAGTCTGGCGTCGGCGAATGAGCGATACAGCCGTAAATGGCACCGCTAAAGTGAACATTTGGTATAATGCTCCCATTGCATTTCTCAAGACACCCGTGAACAATGAAGGCATGAATAGTATCTGGATGGAAACGAACGAATGCTTGTTCCTCATATCTCTATACCAGTTCTAGAGATAGCATTGCAGAAGAAGGTCAGAGGATGACACATGGTTTGCCCAAATCTGTAATCACTTGTATAACGTCCTATTTGTATTCCCGTGATCTATGAAAATTCCATCCCGGCTGCATTTGCTCGATGCTATTTGATCATCAGATTTTACATGGAATCTTGCAAGAGTATGACAAATTTAAAGAGTCTTGATTATATTTATTTACTCTTCTGATCATTTTTCACAATAACACTTCCCGGAAAAATCAATTGGGAAGATTGTTTGATAAGAATCAGTAATGAACATTTGTTTCCAATAATTTCAATCAAAGTTTTCTGCCGGACCACGGATCATCTACTGTTTGAAATAATATGGGTCATTTTAATTTAAAGTCTCCTTCACGGATGAAAAAACTCATACTCCTGTTTTCGTTCACCACGCGTTTCATCACTTGATTTATTTGAGCATTGAAATAATTTGATCAAGAGCTGAATCAACGTCCTCCTTGGAATAATTTTCAGTGTCATCACCTGACTGAATCTGCCATTTTGTAAAGCTTGAAGAAATTTCAGTTGCATTGTATAACTCTGAAGATAATTACATGGTCGTATGAATTCAGCGGATAAATTAATTTTCCCTCTATTGCATCTTGATGGAGGACCGATCTCAGAAAATTCGGTCACTTGAAAACACAAGTTTGAGCTATTTCTGACCTGAACAAAGCATATCCTCTCAGCCAAGTGAATGATGACGAAAAACGAAAAGTCGCGTGCTCGATGATTAAGTTTACCATTTATTTGCTGAAGTTTAAACATGTGGACTCTCTCTTCAGCGAAATTCAAGGGACCGAAAACATTTTGTTGCGGAGACTGTTTCGTTATGAAGAACATGGGTAGATTACCATATGGAACCACACAAAAAATACAGAGAAAATCGATGTAGACAAAATCGTTGTAGAAAGAGACTATCTCAATACTCATTTAATTTCTGCTGGAATGTCGACAACATTGGGCAAAGTGCATTTTAAAACGGCATGCATGATAATAATATTTTGCTGTGTTTTCTGAGCAGTACGACAGTGTGTGGTTTTTTTTGAATGAGACCTGCTTGACTACATTGGTGCGTCATGCCAGAGGATGAGATGACCTCGATCTTGGAAGAGTCCAGGAGCAGTTGATGGGTAAGAAAGGTCGCGGGCACTGACCAGAGGATTCAGGGAATCCAATTTAAAATGCCCTCAGTAGTGGACGCGTCAAGGACAAGATGATAAAAGATGCATGTTGCGTCGGTAAGTAAAAAAAAAAAAAAGAGCTAGCGAGGTTTTACTTATCTCGGACTGCTTACCACGACATCGGAAGGAAGAATGCTCTAAATTATTCTCGTTCACATATCATTGAGTTTTGGATGAAAGGCATGTCGTAGATGTTCCCTACTTTCTGATGCTTTCACCGCGTCATATTCCTGAAACTTGACGCCACGTCTGCTTTCCGCCGTCAGAAGCAGCCCCGCATTCGTGCATGTCTTTTGTCTCTGTCTAATTCTCGTTAGTTTCCTTGACACCCTATTCGCATCGAGCATCGTTGTCTCTGAAGCTTTTTGTTTTTCGCCATCCATTACTTGATTGTCTGATTGCCAACCAACAACAGGGTTTCTTTTTTTCCTTTTCCCTCGAAGCCCATCGATTCGTTTCCAATTGCGTGCGCAATTTCCAAGCGTCGTCAAGGCTGCATTTAAGACGAGTTGCCCGGAAATGGGATTACCGGAAGAGATGTGGACAGCATGCCGACGTCTCGTCTTTATCTTCAGCTTCGGTGGTTGAGAATGCAGTAGCTTTTTCGTAATTGTGGTCCTGGTTCATCCGCAGCTTCTCCAATAAGCTCCCAGCTGCTACGAGGAGTTCTAAAAGCTCTTTTCATCCCTCTTGGTGGTAATTAAATCAAACCGTTGGTTTTCCGCGAAGCTCAGTTGAAAACAAAACATGCGGAATTTAGTTCTTGTGTCTGACTCGATTGTAGTTCGCCTTTGAAGGGTTTTATGTACTTTTCAAGTAGAAGAGCGAGACGGAAACACTATCAATAAGTGACTAAGAGTTGCAGTTTCATCTTCGTTAATTTGAATTAATGATTAGCTGCTCTTTAAATAACATTGTATACTGTATGAATAAAGAATAAACGCATTTATCTCGAATTCAATCAACCATAAACGACTTTAAAGTACACAGTAATTGCAATTTATGAAACGAGGCGTCGTGTATCATTCAAAACGAGGCGCTATACCTCTGCGAATGCAAGTGCTGATATCAAGATCAACATAACGAATATTATTAAGCTAATAAGGCGTCGAACTACTTTAATAAATATTTGATCTCATAAGGAGAAAAAGAGTATATACACTCGGCAAAAATGTTCAACAGATGTTGATCAGGGTACTTGAGAAGAAATGTACTGTATATTACTTCTGAAGAATTGTGAAAATTTAGATTTTTATCGTGTCATTTCAAATGAGTTTTCCCATTTTCGTGAAATTAATGCATCTTCCGATCAATCGGAGTAGTGGACTGACAGATCCAATCATAACGCAAATTAATATTGCGGTATACAGTAGTAGGTTTTAATACGAAACATTTATATAGTTGCTTCATCACAGAAGCTAGCACACTTAGATTCGTTGATATTCTGCATGACGCATTTATTGCTGCAGTACAAGATTTTCCTAGGTCGTAGCGATCTGCAATGAAGCACAAAACCCAAAATTTAGTTCATATCTCCATGCAAACGTATTTTTCGTAATTCCAGCAGCAGTACTGCGGTGTTTTGCGGTGAAAATTGAGGACGGATTTGCAGTCATTGAAGACGAGAAGGTGTCCATTTTAATTTTCGGGAAAATGTGTTTCCATCTACTGTCGTGAATCCAGCTTTCATCTGCCCAACGGAACTGCGGTTATCATTTCATGCAATGCGTGCATCCGTTGCATGACAGAAATGCGACGTGGGGACCTCATCGCGGGAGAATCGGAACAAAAAAGCGGAAAAGTGAAATCAGGTCTTCAACCAGAAAGGAGGATCAGCGCAGCAATTCCTCTCCCAATTCATGCCCATCACAGTCAAAGGTCGAATCAGGGCAGAGTCGGCTTTTGATCCGCTCCGGATGAAGAGCAATTATTCGGGCTTAAGGGAAAACGGGAACGGGGGTAAACCGGGCACGGTAAGCCTTGTGCGGCAGCCGCAATCCCAATGCACCACAGAGCGTCGTCGTGGAAGGTCTTTTTTCTTGTTTTCTAGAATTGTATTCATCGTAGATGCTTTTGCGGAATCAGAGGACTTGTGTGTAGATCTGCGACATGGGATGGTTCTGCAGTACCTTCTTTGAGGTCTTTCAAAGTTGACTAGTTAAAAAAAAATAGACGTGTTTGTTGCCTCCGTCGTGCAGTAATGCGAAAACAGCGGTCGGATAGTATTCCGGTTACCAATCGAACTTTTCTCCCTAATTCCAGTACTTTCTCTGGAGAGGAATACAGAGTATACGTACTGAATGATCAATTAAGGTTCGTCGATTGACAAAATATGAAAAATATTAATGACGTATCCACATGATTACATGGAATAGCACAGAAATCTTTCTGTATCCTTTACACGCATCTAAATGCAGGCGAGATATTTTCTGAACTTCGAGGAGGAAAATATTTTTGAAATTTTTTGAAACCTGTTTGACAGATACAGTACTCTGAAATTAGTTTTCCAGCTGCCTGGTTTCGACAGCTTCCAATCTCCCCCCTTCTTCCCTGAAAGCTTTTAACTGTCTTCGTCATGCTCCCATCAGGCATCCCAATTAGAAGAATAGTATTCATTCAGGAAAAACACATTTTATCGCATTTTCGTTTTAAAAATTAAAAATTTGGACGACAGACTTGGCTTTCAAACGAATTCAGTATTTTTTCTCTCTCGGCGCTGCTTATAATCGCACTGATTATTTTGATCACTCAACTTGGCCAAATTACGAAAAATTCGTCTTTCTCGAGCCGTATTAAAGATTCAAGTGTGTATTTTTCTGAAAAATCATATTTACAAACAAGTTCGGGATCCTGAGAGCAGGAAAATTAATTTATGAAATTTTAATAGACAAAACGTATCGATGCCAACTGCCTATGTGTTGCTCTTCGTGAGTATATACGGATTTTCAACGTCGGCATCCTCAAATAATTGTGCGCAAGCCAGATTATGGAAGTGACGGATCAAGAAAACGAATCCCCGCTTGCGGCTTCGATTCCTTGTTATAAAAAGCAGCCTGTGCTGGCAATATTGTTGAAACTCCAGCTTATTCTGTGAGTTCATAACTGCAATATTGACGTCCTTGGGATTGGGAATCCTACTATCCACTGGAACTCAAGGCTGTCGACAGCCGGGAATCTTCTATTTAATCCGACATGTTGCCTGCATCGAGTCGACGCGAGGAACTTAGGCACACAAAAATACCGCAAAAGAATTTCCCGCACTCGTACTCAACGGGTTCAAGTGAGCATTTTAAACTCTTCCGGCGCGGACGGTGTAATTTTATTAGATGGAAACCATCATACCGAGGCAACGTCAGCGTAACGAGTTTACGAGAGTCCAAAGCGTTAATCCGCCCTGTTCAGAAATAGTCCCTAGATTTCGTCACCCTGGTGTCGAGGTTGTTTGCAGTGGAGCTTCTAGGCAGGTTTCTTGTCGCTCTTGGTTAAGAACGGGAAGGAAACCTTCAGGAGAATTCGCTCCGTTGACGACATTCGGTGAGCCGGAAATATCCGCCGGGGGAGATCACGACGAAGCACTGAAATGTGAATCCTTCACTGACAAACAACCCTCGAATTCCGCGCGGTACCGGGTTTCGGCTCGGAAATTCATCTCGCACGTTATTGAGACACTTTCCTGCAGCCAAAGTCAGCAATGTCGTCCGCCACGGTACCAGCATAGAAGATGACATTTTCGAGTGCTTAGGATGTACCGTGCAATCCTGGGGTTTAAATCCTAGCAATCGTCGATAGCAAGCTTCGAAGGCCGAAGAAATGAAAATTCAACTTTTTATATAAAGAAAATAATAATTCAATCAATACTCTCGGATTTCACGAGCAAGTTTGGAAGAAAATGGAACCGTCGGAAAGTGGCATGCATCAAGGGGGACCAAGAAAGTTGACTGATTTCAAACTGTCGAAGCTTCTTGAACGGCTAATATGGTATTGCAGTACAAGGAAGTACGGTATAAGTTAATCTTAATCTCATTAAATTTTCTTTCGAAGTCTGTTCAATCTTAGGATTTTAGTTGCTTGGTATGGCTAGCAACGCATCAGCAAAAACAAATAACAATGAAGATAAGGCTGTGATATAGCTTGGCAATCCAGTTAAATGGAGTTCCGTCCAGGGTTGTCCTACATCCGCCTGATTTTTGTATATTTCGCAAAGAGACAGCAAGAAACGGTTTTTGTTGTTAAAAATGAAATTTTAACATGCTCTGAAGATGTTTTCAAAACCTTTTCTGCGATTTTTTTTGCCAAGTTAACCAACAGGATGAGGACGATTTTGGTGGTGTGATATGAGCAGAGTATAACTTTCATGCCTCAGTTCCACGCACAGTAGGATTCCCAGATAAGGGCTCTGAAAATTTGCATACTTTAATGCATCGATTATTCTGATGATTTGCATGGAATCCCAGGGGATCAAAAGTGTATAAAATTTTGAAGAATGATCGTCTCCCTTTTTCATTGAGTTAGCGTGAAATATGCAACCCGGTCTGCCTTTATACACTTTGCAAAGGTCAACAGGTGTTCCTAAAGGGGGAGGGGTATAAGGACAAGATTATTCAGCTATCTGCGTCATGCATTCTCTCCAGCTTTTATTTAAAGATCTAATTATCGTCAAGTACTCTCTATTCTCGTGAAAATTCCCGGCAAACACTCAGAAAATTAATAAGCAGAACAAAGCCAGCTTCATCGCAAATACGTGAAACCAACGAGCTGCCTCAGGAATAATTGGTTGTTTTATGTGGCATGAGTCCACAACACCTAAACTTCAAGGTCTGGCCTTGGATGAACCCCATGTTTGTCATTTAGTCTTGCTTATATTGATCTTCAATGCTTTAATCAGAAGCCTGCCTGAATTTACGGAGCATAGAATCGAGCAAACTTCGTGGGATATCCATGTACGAATTAAGGCGGCTTCCAGGCCATCGGTGCAATTAATTCCGTCTTCAAACGGAGAAGCATGATACGATGAGTGGCAGACCCTACATCCAAAGACGGTCAAAATCAGGTGCAGAAGATGGAAGATTGGTGACGCACGTTCTGCGCATTAAATTGGTCGAATCAAAGGTGGAGACCGAGGCTTACGCACAATGAACTACGGAGATGAGAAATGGCTGTCTATGACACGCTCACCCAGTAATAAATGCGTGATTGTGAGCCCCAGTAGACTTGCTCGAAACTTCCTCGGTCGCAATGTTAAAAATCTGCAATCCACGTTTCTGGAAATGAAATCGAGGAGCTGAAAACCTCTTTTCCGAGACTTTTTTTCTGCAAGCCTCATGCATTGAAGCTGTACTGCACACTTTCTGGAAATGAAAACCAAGTTTCAAGATTTTTTATTTTTTGAACATGCTGCAACCCGCCGAGATACAATGCCAGAAAATCTGCAATCCACACTCAGAAAATTAATAAATTCATCATTAATTTACTTACCCTTTGAAAGTGAAATTAAGTTGAAAACCTGTTTTTGAAGACTTTTGTTCATCAGCTTTCATGCATTGAACCTGCACTGCGCAGTTACTGAAGTGACATTGAGATGAGAACTCATTTTCAGGGGTTTTGTCTGTTTTGAAGTTACTCCGACAACTTCAAACTACTTGTTTTGAAGTAGTTTTGAAGGTTCTTGCTCCGACACCCCTGAGATGCAGTGTTGAGAATCTGTAATATCCACACATTTGAAAATGAAATCGAGCTGAAAAACTTTTTTTGAGAAATTTTCAGCAGCTTTCATGCATTAAAGCTTGCAAACTTTCTGACTTGAGGAACACGGAGAAAAACGAAACAAAAACTTACGCAGCAACATTTGGAAATGTATGTATTGGACAAAAGACTTCCCCGCTTATTCCCTATCTGGGAACATGTACTGAACTTTCAAAGTACAGTAGTACTTATATTCATCGCAGAATGAACGAATCTTTATTTTCAGTCAACCAGTCGTTAATTATTCCACCACTCATGCCATGTATCGAATTTTTCATATTTTCACTTTCGTTATAGCGACACCTATATTTCAAAAGCGTAAATCCTCGCTGCCAGTCCGAAAAGGTTCTACTAAGGTCTCGGTGCTTTAGTCAAATTTGCGTGCACAAAGGTAATTTGGAACGAGAATAATCATTGTCAATTTTTCATCACTGACTGGCTCTTCTCAGTCATCTACAAATTTAAATAGATTTTCTGAAGTTCTGATTTCATTAAGTTAAGATAGCAACTCTGATGCTGAGGAATAATGAAAGAACTGAATTTTTTCATTTCCTTTCTTGCAGTTCTTTGAGCGGGATTCATCCAGACTTTGCGATAGTTTTGGACATTCTTTCAGGTATGATTTCATCGCAACTAATCGTCCACTTCGACGTACCGGGATGTACCTGGGAGATCTTGGAGTGTTTGATACTACAGTGGATACGGTAGTCAACGGTCTTTTGACGTTTACGTGCTTATACAAAGATGTCGCAAGTTGCTCGAAGAAGACTATTGAATCCTGAACTACGCTGCGAGGAACTTTTTCATTTACAGTAATGTACGCGTCTGCAGTACTGTACAGTATTTATATTACTGTATCACAATTGTTTCCAGGTGGTGTCGAACTATGGAGTGGCAGGTGCGGATCATGGATCGATTACCTGAACAGGTTCTTGCTACTTTGCAACCAAATCAGCGCGTGGTAAATGGACATTTCGAACATATGTCGTTCGGAAGGAGATTTCCGCTCGGAACAATACAAAAGCAAGAAGTATGGCCGTAATTAATTCTTTTTTTTCTTCTTTTTTTGTTTCTGTCAGGTAGGAACCGCAGGGCTATGGACAGGAAAATGGCACGCAAAGACTCCCCCGAGAGTTGAAAAATGACGGCCCGAGATCTCGACGTGTGCGCGGCAGTCAATTAGTCCTCGTGTCGATTCCCCTCGCCAGAGATTTCCTTACCTCGCGGCGAAATTTAAACCGCTTGTAAATCATGAGGAAAACCCTGCTGCGGGACTCATCCCGCGCTGTTTGACGGGGCATTTGTACCCGGGTCCGCGGGGTGGTCCACGCACCTTCTCCGCCCGCCCGTGTTTTCCCAGCAGCGTCTCTGGACGGAGTTCTTCTGGCGTGTCATCTTGACTTTATTCTCATTCAACTCAAGCGTTCGTGGGGCCAGCACAAACGCTTTTATTTTCCTCGTCCATTCCTGCATGTAGGGGGATTCATATATTTGATCATGTGTAAAAGACCTCACAGGTGGATGAAGGTTCTCATCCTGTCCTGTGGCTGTGAGTGTGCTCCCTCAAAAATTAAGCAGATGCTTAATGAAGAAGTTGTACGTTCGTCACTCAAGGA
Source organism: Notodromas monacha (assembly GCA_905338405.1). Classification (NCBI taxonomy): domain Eukaryota; kingdom Metazoa; phylum Arthropoda; class Ostracoda; order Podocopida; family Cyprididae; genus Notodromas; species Notodromas monacha. Next base: position 4,750 of record CAJPEX010000003.1, on the reverse strand, counting down.
CTATAATGTAGACTATAATGAAAGGAGGCGTTGATTTTCGGAGCCCGAAATTATGCTGAACCAATAATGCTTTGGCATATAACTTTATTTGAAAGACGACCCTTTGAAAAGCTTCAAGTTTTAGAAGCGCTTGTTCGAGCAATTCTCAGGGGAAAAAGCGCTAAAAATGTTGTAGAGAAACAGGTTACAGTATACTGTAATTAAAATGTTACCCAGTTCTGTGTGATACTGGGGTGAGAAAAAAGTGTTGCAACGTTGCAATGATACTTTTTTAAGGGACGCCACATTGATTCACTTCGATTCAAATAATGTCCAAACGTCAAGGAAGGGAATCATGAGTGAAGGAAGGGAACCTATGCCGAAAAATGAGTAAATATCTTTTTTACATACGGGTTAAGGAATACATACTGGAATCCACGGCCTATCGAACTTCTGATGTACTGTATCATGAAGCAACTTGGCTATTCTCTGCAAAGACTCAGACATTAATTCCAGGGTTTTTTTTCTGGTTCAGAGGATATGAATTTCAGAATGCATTGAATTGGGGTAATGTCATCTCAACATAATTTCAGATGCTGAGAAGCTTTTTTTCAATTTCTGAACATGAAATGCTTTGCACACCGAAACTAGGCTCACAATATTTCATCATCACTAATGCGCTGGAGAGAAGTTGAATTCTTCCTTATCGAAAAAAAATGTAAGTGAATAATTTTTTCCGTTAATCCTCGCATGTTTTGATCATTTTCTTCAATTTGAAAAATAGAGTCAATGAATAACGGATCACTCAAAAATTTTGGAGTGCGGAAAAATAAGAAATTGGATGAGCGATTCGATTCCTATATAATGCGTACTGTGTCCGTAAGAAAAAACGAAAAGAAAAGTTGATGACGGAGAGAAATTTTGTTGAACTAAAACTGTTTCAGGTAGTATAGTCCAAATTATTTTCAATGCAAATTATAAATGAAAAAAGATTCGGGTTAAATCGTAAAGAAATCGGCAGCACAGAATTTCACGAGGAAGAAACTTTCTGAGGTCCCTATGCAGCCCTCCTTACCGACGCGCACGGCACGTGAAGGGCGCCCCCGTGGTGACGAAAAATGGCGTTCGGCAAACAGCTGACTAATTCCTGCGTCCTGCAGCTGACTTTGCATTCGGATTCCATTTACGTTCGATGCTGCCCCGTGTCCACAGACGTCACGCATATTTCATGCAAGCCGAGCGACGGTAAGCGATCTGTTTTCTCAAGAACCTTTACTCATCACCAGAATTTTAAAATCCGCAACACGGAAGTCGAGACACGTTCTGTTGGAATTTAATGGCTGTTTAGAAAACATATTCCTCCTTTGAAATCGTGTTTCAACTCTCGGACACGACATTTCAAAGTTCAAGCGAGAGTCAAAACTGGGAAGAATAATATGAACATTGAATGATAAATAGATGCTGGCTCACCGCGCATTTTTACTCTTTCCTTGCAGTTATCGGTGGAATTCCTCTTGTAAATTAGACAGCTCCTCACATTAAATATTTTAAAGCACATTAAAAAATTTAAGTGGGGGGATTTCGAAACTCAAGTATTTATTTTGTTGGACTTCGCACTCATTGAGCACGATCACCAATTTCATCAAATCGTCCACCAATTGATCGTTGACGTGTTAAAAATATGTGCCAACTCAACTATAGAAGAAGGAATGTGCACGATAGCTCAAGTTTGTCTCTACATATGGCAAGCATAAAAATGTTGAAATACGTTTAAAGCATTTTACAGTAAATCATTAAAACCGTCGACATTTTCAAACGTAGCATTCAGCAGCCTGATGTTTTCCTAGAGTCAATGGGGAAATCTGAGAATTTTTCAGAATTTTACCGACGCGCATGCAATATTCATCGTGGTAAGTGATGAAAATGACTTTCATTTTTAATGAAAATTATTTCAAGCGATTTTAATGCCTCATCTGATAGGAAAACGAACATTTGCAAACTGCGTCGAATGCTGATAACTCTGGCTGATAGCAATGAGAGATTTTCTGAGCAGCACAAAAGTTACCTCAATATTTTGAGAATCCACACATGTGATTGATGGTCATTTCGTATAATCCCCGGCATATGCTCAATCGCGATATGCATTCGTGATGAAACAAGATTATGGAAAAAAACCAAGACTGCTACACTCCGAAGCAGCAACTGCTTCCGGGCAACTGGAAGAACATGGCCTCGCAATGTCCGAGCGAAATAATTGCTTTTGTGCCTTGTTAGATCGTTGCTTATTAAAGTCATATTCGAGAGTAAACGGGGGCACAGGAGTTCCTTTTCCAGGGGCCAGACAGCTGCAGGAAGAACACTCAGGCCAGACTTATTTGCCCCGGAAAGCACACAGGGATTGCTTTCAGGGCCTGAGATGTTTGCCCTCATATACTCCCCCACGTTATGAACTATGCTGAAAATCTGGACACCGACGCAGGCTAATGGGTCGATTATCTCCCTCCGTCGCGTTTCAAGACGCGATGAATACAAAGAGCGACAAATATTACAGAGACGCGCAGCGATTGCATCAAATGTGAAATGAAAAGAGCTTCCCTTCCCCCTCTCGCTTCTGTTTCCTGCTGATGGGTCGACGAGGGGTACAAGAAAAAAATACAAGAGAAAGAGAGAGAGAGAACCAGAAACAAAACACGCGGGAGGCGACGAAAGCGCAGATGAGATTCCCATTGGGAACATCCTTGGGCCACGAGATTCCCATCGCCCTTTTCATCACGTCAGCGTACATTTTCCCCGATTTCTGTTCCGATTTCTTGTTTTGTTCTCTGGTAGCCGGGTCGCGCGAGGTATGTCGCGTGGCGACAAATGCGGCCCTTCCTCGGTCGTCATAAATCAGAAATTACCCGAGATTGTTGTACCAGGAATGCTGCGCATTGTCCGAGTCAAGTAAGATATCAATGGTGAACACGGCCGGGATCCACCGTTGGGCCTCGTCTTAACGATCAACGCATCCCCGGAATATAATCAGACCTTCTCGTATTTAGGCTGCATTTGTTTCTTCCTGAACCCCGGAAAAGTTATGAATGCTACGGGTTGACCAACTTCGGGATCATTGTTTTCCCGCACGCAACTGCCGGCATGCTCAACGAACGCGGATTACAATCCGTCATCCGCTCGCTGAGCTGAGAAAATCCCGCGGCAACAAAAACCCGCAGATGAAAACAATGAGGAACAAAAACTGCGGAAATAGAAATAAGAAACACTTAGGACGAATACCCTCATCTTTTCTGATTTTGAAGGATACTACTGTACTTTGCAAACATCAGTACATGCACTTGATGCCCTGTTCTTTCCATCTTAATATCCAAAATCTTGAAAGTGAACCAGAATGAGGGAACGGAAAGAGGTTTCTCCGAAGAAATGTTTCCTGGATGCCGCAAAGGGAGATTTTGCTCATAATTTTTTCATAATGATTAAAAGTAATCTCAGGATTATTTCAGGAATAGTACTGTAATAAATTTTGATAGATATAAAACTCTTACTCGATCAATACAAGAACCCACTGCAATTTAACCTGAATTATAAAAAAGAAACGGAAACACTCGAGACGCTGATGAATTGACCTTGGTTGTCCAGAGTGAAATGCAATTGCAATATGTTTCGAAATGATGCATTCCTCATTTTTACCACGATTAAAAGTCGTTTCATGATTTTTTTTCAGAAATAGTGCTAAAACTTTTGGATACTTTGTTCCGGCGCAATTTTTTTTTTCCCCATGCGAGATTTTTTCCCGCGCCCCTGTCATCCGAGTGGAGGCACTCGACCAACAAGCTTTCCAGGGACGATGGATTTATGAAGCAACTTCATCACGGTCAGGATTTCACAAATTCAAAACCTGCGGTGTTGGGGGTTGTGATCAAGCTGCCGAAGCTTCCGATGAGCTGACACGAAATTTCAAAGCGGAAAGGATTGATTAATTGTCACGCGGAGCTTCAGACTGAGGCCTCGGTTTTCTTTTAGGTAGCGCAGGGAAGAATCGCGAGTGTTGATGATCGCGTATCAATGGAATACGAACTACCTTGCGGTCGGTTTACCACGGAAAGAACGGATCGTTTCTGATGTAAAAAAAAATAAATGAAGTTTCTCTCCTTCGATGGTTTCGGGATAGGCATAGTTTCATTTGCGGTGTTGAGAGCGATAGAGGAGGTAGTTTCATTTCATTTTTAAAATCATCTTTGCCCTGGTCGAGGGAGCAAAACGAGACGCTGATGAATTGACCTTGGTTGTCCAGAGTGAACGCACTATTGACGATTCTTTTTCACCTTCTCTCACTTTACGGCGTGCCCCGGCGAAAATCGAATTCATGCTATTAGATTCACTGATCTTGGAAAACATACTTGTGCGAAATTTGGAGAGCTCTTCCTGTAAAACACCATGAAACTCATTCAGGGTTCAGAAAATTTTGAACTCGAATTTTGAAATAAATTTGTCCAGCTGAGATCTGAGAATGCATCTATCATCTCGCTATGTTTGCCCTCGTTCGATTTTTCCGAAGAAATGATGGAACCGCAGCAGTGCTCCACTACTTGAGATATGATGCTCATCAGATCAGACCAAAAATTAACTGAGTTCCGGTAGAAGGAGTTTTATACGCTGGGTGGCCATTTTCTTTCCAGGCCATAATTCACATCGCGTGATCCAACGAAAATTAAAAATCAAATGTCGTGTTCCACTTGAAAGAGAGTAACAGCTGACCATTTCCTGCTAATTACGC